>PISW01003323.1:0-85110 GCA_004023785.1 Mungos mungo | reverse complement strand
ATTTTCTGTAGTTTTCATCAACTCAACAAGATAATGGCAAATCGAATTCAATAGCATATAAAAAATTATCCATCATGATCAAGTGTGATTCATTCCTGGGTTACAGGGCTGATTCAATATTCACAAATCTATCAATGTGATCCATCACATTAACAAAAGAAAAGATAAAAACCATATGATCCTGTCGATAGATGCAGAAAAAGCATTTGACAAAATACAGCACCCTTTCTTAATAAAAACCCTAGAGAAAGTCGGAATAGAAGGAACTTACCTAAACATTATAAAAGCAGTTTATGAAAAGCCCACAGCTAATACCATCCTCAATGGGGAAAAACTGTGAGCTTTCCCCCTGAGATCAGGAATATGACAGGGATGTCCACTTTCACCACTGCTGTTTAACATAGTGCTGGAAGTCCTAGCATCAGCAATCAGACAACCAAAGGAAATAAAAGGCATCAGAATTGGCAAAGATGAAGTCAAACTTTCACTTTTCACAGATGATATGATACTCTACATGGAAAACCTGGCAGACTCCACCAGAAACCTTCTAGAACTGATCAATGAATTCAGTAAAGTTGCAGGTTACAAAATCAATGTACAGAAATCGGTTGCATTTCTATACACCAATAATGAAGCAGCATAAAGAGAAATCAAGAAACTGATCCCATTCACAATTGCATGAAAAACCATAAAATACCTATTTTTAACTTTTTGATGAACATCCATACTCTTTCCAGTGTGGCTGTTTCCCACCATCACTTTAATAGGATTCCCCTTTCTGCCCATCTTTGCCAATATCTGTTGTATTTTGATTTATATTTTATATTAAGGTCACGATTGAAATCAAAGTTTTTGTTTTGTTTTGTTTTTTGAAGGGTATGCAGGGGTTGGGCGAGGGCTATGGATGTCCATTTGTTCTAGTAGTGTTTATTGAAAAGGCTATTCTTTCTTGGATTTTTGCATCTTTGTCAAAAATCAGTTAAACAGGGGCACCTGGGTGGTTCAGTCAGTTAAGCGTCCAGCTTCGGCTCAGGTCATGATCTCGCAGTTCGTGGGTTCAAGCCCCGCATCGGGCTCTGTGCTGATGGCTAGCTCAGAGCCTGGAGCCTGCTTCAGATTCTGTGTCTCCCTCTCTCTCTGACCCTCCCCTGCTCTCACTGTCTCTGTCTCTCAAAAATAAATAAAAATCATGAACAAAAATTTAAAAAATCAGTTAAACATATTTGTGTGCATCTGTTTTAGGATTCTTCATTTTGTTGCAATGATCTATGTATCTATCCCTATACCACAGTATACTTCTACCACACTTATCTTATTAACAGTGCCTATATCGCAGGCCTCATACCATCACAGGCCTCATATCAAGTACAATGACAACCCCCAACCACCTTGTTTATTCTTCAAGATTTAAAGTTATTCTAGAGTCTCTGTCTTTCCACATACATTTTAAATAAATTTGTCTATGTCAACAACAACAACAACAACAACAACAAAAGCTTTACTAGATTTTTATATGAATCACATAAGACTTCAAATCATTTTAGAGAGAAGTGACATCTGACATCTGTACGAGGTTGAGTCTTCCAAAGCTTCTCTCCATTTATTTTGGTCTTCTTTGATTTCTTTCATCACCATTAAAAAAAAAAAAAAACTCATTGTACAGATTCTGTACATGTTTTGTTAGGTACATAATTAAGCATTTTACTTTTTGGCATGATTATAAATAGTATTATGTTTTGAATTTTGGTTTCCACATGTTAATTATTTATAGGCAGAAATGTGATTGATTCTCATGTGTGCTTGTATCCTACAAAATTGCTGAACTAACTTATTAGTTCCAGGAGTCTTTTTTATTTCTCTCTCTCTCTCTCTCTCTCTCTCTCTCTTTGTAGATTCATTGGGATTTTCTATATAGACAATCATCTGCACATCTACAATTATGGACTATTTCATATCTTTCTTTCCAATCTGTACTCCTTCTACTTTGTTCTTATTGTAGTGGTTAGAACGTCTGATGCTAGGTTGGATAACAATGTTGGAGCAAATAGTCTTGGCTTATTCCAGATTTTAATGGGAATGCATTTGTCTTTTACTTTATGAAGTGAGGTATAAGTTTTCTGTAGATGCTCCTTATCAAGTTGAACTAGTTCCTTTCATTCTTAACTTGTTAACAGTTTTTAACATTAATGAATATTGGATTATGTCAAATATTTATTCTGTATCCATTAATGTGATTATATTAGTTTTCTTTATTAGTCTGTTAATTATACTGATTAATTTTCAAATGTTGAATCATCTTTTTAAACTTGGAATGAATCTTCTTTGATCTTATTCTATAATCAGTTAGGTAATTCTGAATTTGATTTGCTAATGCTTTTAGAACTTTTGCAGAAAATTTTGTATATTTTGTAGAGATGTCAGTCTCTTCTTATTTATTTCTTGTACTGTTTATATGGTTTTGTATCAAGTATTATTGGCATAAAAATCAATTAGGAAGTATTCTCTTATTTTTTGCAAAAAATTTTATTAAATGTTGATGCCAGTTAAAATTAATCAATTCCATCTTTTCTTTTTTTTCTTTCTTAGAAGTGTGTACTTTTAGAGATTTTTTTAAAAAGAAATATTTTAACAGGTATTCTGCAAAACATTACTTTTCATATGTAAGCTTTTATCCACCCTGATTCTTGGTTTGTATGTTATATTAGGAAGTATTTCATTTTCTATAGTGTAAGCTAGTTTACCTAACTCCATTTCACTGTTAATCTGCCATTCCATATTAACATTGTCAAGTTTTCATATAAATCTGAACCTGTTCCACTAATATATTTATGTTCATATTGTAGTGTTTTATGACTTGTTATAATAGCATTTATATCTTCATAATTAATAGATCAATCCCAAGTTCTCTGATATATCTAGTTTTAGATATCCATCAATTTTAGCCCTTCATTGAAATCTTAAGGTTTAGAGTTTTTCAAAATGTCCAATTGAAAATTTCATTGTGTCTAAATTAATATTGAAATAATTGATAATATTGTCCAATTCCTCAATATACTATGTATTTCTATTTATTAAAATCCTCTCTTATGTTGTTTAAAAAGGGTTTAAACTTACCTCTTTTTTTAAAAAAAGTCTATAATGGAAATTTCTCCTTTCTCTCTTATTTATCCAGTAATTAATTTATATACATCTTTTTAAAAATATATATAAGTGAGCAAATGTTGGTATAGGTTATGCATTCAAACTTCTTTATCTTTTACTAAAACTTACTTGAGTAAAACTTGCTTCACATTTTTACAAAATAAAGAAATTTTCTAGAAGGGAAGTAGGGAACAGGACATGATCAAGAGAAGGAAGTATGGAAGATAATTTAATGCAAAGATAATTATTAATTGATATTTCTGTGACTTATTGCTTGATACAATTGGCTTAATAACTACAGGGATTTCCACTCCATTTAACCTGAAAAGCCATTTAACATGAGCTATGATTCTTCTTCATTTCAGGTTAAACTCAGAAATAGCTTTGACTTGTTCTCTCTTCCATAATTGCTGTATGAAGACATCAAAGATTATTTTAAAAATCAATTAAAGGAGTTAGTTGTGTGGAAGAAATGTAAAATGTGAGGAAGTTTGGCTTTAAGCTGATGTTGTACAGCCTGTCCTAGTGCTGCCGTTGCTATGACCTACATGAACTGCAGTTGCCAGTCCAGGCTCTCCAAGTTTCCATATCAGTTGACTCTCCTCACTTGGATGACCTCTTGTTTTCTACCTCGTACTCTTGTATCTTTGTTACATCAGTCTTCTTGCAGTTACATGAACACTCCATGCTTCATCTGTTTTTTAGGATTTTTGGCACTTACTCTTCCCCCTTCTGTAACGATGTTTCTAAATAGTATTGATGTTCACTATCTCTTTTTCCCTTCTATGTATATTCTAAGGTACTCTCTCATTGAGACGTTCTTCCTTTATTACCCTAGATTATAATAATGTTCCCCTTTATTTACAGTTTCTAAATACTTCCCTGCTTTACATCTCATCAAAAAATTTATGTAACATACCACATATGTTTGTTGAGTATTTCTCCTACTAGAATGTAAGCTACGTGAGGGCATAAATTTGTATTAATTTCTTCACCTGTATACAATAGCTAGAACAGCTCTGGAAACTTGGAAAGCACTAGAATGTTAGCCACTTTTTAAAAGCTTATAATCAGATAATTATTTATATGGCTCCTCTAGATTTATATTACAGTGCAACTATACATATATGTATATCTTTGATAGTTTAACAAATTAATTAATAATTTTACATAGCAATAAGGGATATCTTTAAGTAAATGTATATCTAGATCCTTTATATTTTCTTACTGGATGTATATACATATGTGTGTGTGTGTGTGTTTTATATATATATATATATCATAACTGGTAACAGTTATAGTAGATTAAACTAGTAACAGTTACTTATTTTTAGACTGGTGACTTACCATTAGAGATGAATGTAATATAAGCTGTGAGCCTTTCAGGATAAAGATGAGTTCTGAAACAAACGAAAAAAAAGCCTCTGCAAAAATTCTCAACTTTTCTCTCTTTCAGTCTCCTCTCATGCAAAAGCAGAGGCCATAATTTCTAGTAAAAAAATTTTGTGACAGTCCACCTCCTGAAAAAATAAAGACATGTAAAAGACATGTTCATAGCTCTTAGGCAAATATGACTGCCTTTCTAGATTGTAATTTAAGTATAAAATCCAAATATATTTGGATAAATCATTATATGGTTTCAAGGAATTGTGGGGAAATAAATAGTTGGCTTATATTCTAACAGAAGTTTTCTCTTTATAAACATAAGTTAGCACAGGATACTCTCCGGGGACTGAAAACATGCATTGTATGTATATAGCTGTGGAGAAATCTGACTCTGTCTTTCTGATGGTGAAATTTAAAAGTTATCCTTTTCTTTAACTTATTCAGCCATCTTTTATCATAGACATGACCTTCACACTTCGTATGTGTGCACTGGAGGATAGACAAGTATGAATGTTATTCTTTTTTACAGTTTTACTAATTTTTTAAAAATTTTCTTTGCTGAGGTTCAAAGTTGTTTTATCTTTCAAGGTAAATTAGTTAAGAATAGCACTCAGGAAATTCTTTGGATATTCTCCAAATTTCTGTGTATTCTGTCCCCTTTAAGATTGAGAGCAGGTCAGCGAAATTTGCAGTTTCTGTTTGATTTCACAATTTTAAAATTCACTTCCAAATCATCGCCATCTTTAATCTTCAGTTGCACCAGTTAATTTTCCTCACCTTTAACCCATACTTCCATATGGTTTGTAATATGAAGGCTAGAACTCTGCACACTACAATTCTACTCTGTTAGCTTGTTTCCTGTTAAGCTCTGCCCACAGAGAGGGTTAATGGGAGATTGGGAAGTCGTGAGACTTCCCATTTCTGCCAATGGCACACAGCCTTGGTTCTTCAAGTCAGCAATGAAGGGTTTGTTTCAGCTACAGCAGCTGGGAATTTTTCCAGTACCAGCATTTGTGACCTTTTAATGACACTGGCATGAGCTGGCCAGCATCCTTCCTCAGAAGTCTGATTCCCAGGCCTCAGAGCCCTTCTTCAAAACTCTGAGATATAGCACCAGACAAATAGCATTCCCTAGGCCATTGGAGTCAAGCTTAGGAGGTCTCCTCTTTCAAACTTCAAATCTCTTCCTTTGTTGTCCTAGTTCTAGGGGTGACATCTGCTTCTTACAGTTGTTTCCAATATAATACCTTAATTTCTCTTATAATATGTCTCAATTTTTCAATAGCTAGTTAACCATTCTTTATATAAAATTTCCTCTATTAAAAGAACCAGTATGGTAATTATTTAATATGGTGACAGATGATACCTAGAGTTATTGTGGGGATCACTTTGTAAGGTATGAACATGTGGACTTACTATGATGTACACGTGAAACTTGTAAGATACTGTACGTTAATTATACTTCAGTTAAAAATAAAAGAATTGTTGGGATTTATGTCTCTTGTCTAGACTATCACTGATTCACATGTCCTTTAGTTACAACCTCCCTAACTTTTTGGCTATTATAGAATATTTCTTTAAGATATTATAGTCAACATCATTGATTTTCTAAAAGAATAGACAAACTAAAGGACAGAAGGATATTCTTTTCTGGTTTCCTGCTCAATGAAATTTTATGAAAATTTTATTGCATTTTGGTGTCTGTACATTGTATCTATTTTATGATTATGAGGTATAATAAACATCTCTTTTTTAATTTATTGCATTTGTTCTAAATTGATAATATTTATAAATAATGAAATAGGGTATCTTCTCACAATAGGTAACGGAATTAAGTGATATTTATTATTTTACTCTCATGGTATAAACATACCATATGTCAATCCCATTCTATGATGACATGTTGAAATATAACTGTTAGCTCATTTCTGAATGTCCATTCTCAAGGAAAACAGATGTAGGTTAATGCAAGGAAAATGGCATATTACTATCTCCAGATTAATTGCCTTTGGAAAAAAAGTTTTTCATAAAGAAATAAACTTTGAGGGGCGCCTGGGTGGCTCAGTCGATTAAGCATCAGGCTTCCGCTCAGGTCATGATCTCGTGGTTTGTGGGCTCGAGCCCTCCATGGGGCTCTGTGCTGACAGCTAGCTCAGAGCCTGGAGCCTGTTTCAGATTCTGTGTCTCCCTCTCTCTCTGACCCACCCCTGCTCATGCTGTCTCTCTCTCTGTCTCTCAAAAATAAATTAAAACCATTAAATTTAAAAAAAAAAAAAAGAAATAAACTTTGAAATTAGATTATGCTTTTTCCTAGATCAAACTACATGGGAATACATTTTCCAGTATTGACCCAAAGGACTTAATTAGAGTCAGAAGCACAGAAACATTTTTTTTTTGATACAGAATCAGTAATCAAATAATTAGCATATTTAAAGGAATCTGAAAATTTATTCTGGACCAATCAAAATAAGAAAAAAAAAACTATGGCACAAAACAATGAAGTTTAAATGAGACTTTCTCAATTAGAGAAAGTCTTCAGGTCTTTTAAAAGCATCTAATATTTCAGAGGATGTCTTCCACTGAGCTATGATAGTTCATCTGATTATAAAGAATACCTTCAATATAATAGAAAATCAAGTAGTTGTAAAGGTGCCTTTACAAATGATTTACTCTTCACCAATTATGCTTGAAAGAGACTCACATGTAGGAAAACGTACATCAATATTAAGTTGTACAATGAGTATGTGAATTAACTTCATCTACCTGATGACAGTTCATTAAGAATTCATTAGGAAAAATGAAACTACCATAACATTTTAAAGATTTTTCTTTTAATATAGTTATAATATAGTTGCCTGGGAATAAGCATAGAGTTTATATCAGTCCGACATCTCAATATAAAATAAAAAACACAGTGGAAAAATTATTTTTAAAGACAATAGCTACCAAAAATTGTTTTGGCAATTTAATTATTAACTAGTGGTTAAAAGAAATGATGTTTGACTGGGTTTGAGTCAAATATGCACAGAGTACATTCACTTTGGAACAAGATCTTTTTTCTTTCATGCTATACTCTTAGTTTTATCTCTTGAGAACATGTTTCAATGAATATAGGGTGGAAATAAGACATAAACAAAAGAAGTTGCAAATCATGTTGGGAAATGAGAGAAATCTTTTTCAAACTCATGTTGTAAGCCATAATATTTGAAACTCCGGTTGAAGTATATAGCATTTTTGAAGATTTTAGGGGACAAGTCTTAGTTAAGATTATAGATTTGATAGCATGACATATTTGAAATATATTGAAAATATAAGGAGCAGAAAAAATGGCTCAGGAGGAAAGCATAGAGACAAGTAGAGAGCGAAGCACAAATTTCATGAGGGAAATCAACAGACAATGGGAAAGGTAGAAGCGCCTGGAGAGGGTGTTTAATTGCACAGAAATTGGTAAGAGTTGTAAGGAGGAATTATGAAGTGTTAGGTATTGTAAAGAGACAACTTTCTAAGAAAACAGGATATTTTGTGTAATAATTTAAAAGTTTTATCAGTAGCCTTTATTAAAATCATACGAGGAGACATTGGCATGTGGTACTATTTAATAATTTATGTGGAACAAAGTAAGATAGAATAAAATAATTATTTTTAGAAAAAGAATGTAGGTCTTAGGAACAAATGTAGATCATCCAAGAGCACTGTGTTCAAAGTTATTTTGAAGGATTGCATGTTGAATGCTTTTCTCAATGTTTTTCCTTCAAACAAGTATATCCCAAATTTGAACTTTGAGACTTAGGGAAATCCTGAATAGAGTGGAATTATCTCTAGGCTCAGTACTTTGGGGACTCTTATTCACCTCCATTTGCCGTATTAACTGCTAAAAGCTGATAGAATCATAACAACAAAAGATGGAGCTACTCTAAGGGTGATGCTTTCTAGTTCATATTGTGTAATATGTTAGAGCACTGCAATACTGTTTATTGCAGAGTGTCTGGCATTTTTATCTTGGTACTGGTTATAGAGACAATGGATAAAGTCATTAAAAGAACTCTGATAATCTCTATTTTTATCTCCCCAAAGAAATGTTAAAAGGACTTGGTAGAAAAACACACCAAAGTTAATGCTTGTTAATATGGCACTAAAGCTTCACCTGGGATCCAAACTCATGATGAAATTAAACAAGTGTATTTGCTGGCTAACTTCATTTTAAATAATATTTTTTATTCCCTATGGGAAGAATATATAAAATGCAATCATCTTTTCATTATAAGATTGTAGGTTGTATGTCTTATGAATCCCTAGTGTAAGTATTCTAGAGCCCTATATATCACAGACAAGTAACAGAAATATTTTTGTTCATGATTTCTTCCCTTCTCTTCCTTAATACCATTTCAGAAAGAGTAGTAAGAATTCCCTTTTACCAATCTTTAAAAAAAAATTGCCTTTCTTGGATGAGTGGTAACTTTAAAAATAACATCAATTTCTTAAATCTATTTTATTACATCTCAGGTTTTAATTTTGAAAACTTTTTCAAATGTTATGGTTAGCTTGCTCTGCCCTCAAATCTTTTTGCTTATTGGTGTTACTACTGAGGCCTGCGAGTATTCCTTTATAGCTTTTATCACACTTTTTAGAATTTTTCTTTGTTTTTCATGGTCACACTATGAGCAGCTTGGGCAAAAAGACTCTGATTTTCCATATTTGTATCTTCATGAGTCACCATGAGCCCAATATATGTTGAAGAAAAAGTAAATATAGATATAGCTTGTGGGTTTAGATAAAGCTTTAATATATATGTGAAAAAAGTATCATTGACTTTTAAACAAAACAAAACTTTAATAAAACAGTTTTACAGTGTCTACAAATGATGGAAAAACAAACACATACAATGTGTATAAAATTTTCCTTAGAAAGTACAAAGACCCCATTTACATTCTTGTTGGAAATGACATTCTTTAGTTGAAAGACCTAAATTAAACAAGCACTCTGGAAGGCAGGCAATGAGGGAAGGAATAATATAATCAACTAGCCAGGCAGATCAACTAAATGAACCTTGGCAATAAGCAAGATGATGAATATACTAACAAATAAAAACTATTGAGTAGATGGTATATCAAATTATGGTAAAACACCCAAAGTATCAAAATACAAATAATGTGGTAATGGGTGAATAAGTCCAACTCTCTGGCCAGCTCAAGTTTTCAAAAAGGGAAGGGCTAGTGAAAGCTGATTTCTTCTTGGGGGTGATGGGGGAAGTAAAAGAAAGTGTTAGATGGTTGTCTCTTGATCATTTCAGTCTTCCTCAGTTCAGTGTAGGATTTTCATTTTTATTTATTTATTTATTTATTTTTGAGAGAGAGAGAGAGAGAGAGAGAGAGAGAGAGAGAGAGAGAGAGAGAACCTTAAGCACGTTCCATGCCCAGTGGGGAGCCTGGCATTGGGCTCTATCTCATGACCCTGGGATCATGACCTGAGCTGAAATCAAGAGTCAGATCATTAACTGACTGAGCCACCCAGGCGCCCTTAGTATGTATACTTTGTAACAGCAGTCCTTTTTCTACTTGGGCTAATAAATAAAAACAAGTAAATGACAAGATTTTCCCTTTTTCTTTCACCACATAGTAACAGGACAAGTAAAAAAAGTATTTATTGTTATTGACCTTGTAGTACCGCTATCCCACATTTCGTACAGTTGAATTCTTGGACTTTATTTACTGAGTTATGGCAGGGTTTCATCGTTTACACAATTTAAAATAAATTCCAATCATGCCAAGATTATTTCATGGATACACTGGATTTTAACTTGGAGTATATCTTTGTAAATTACAAAAATTTCATACTATCCTCAATGTCTTAAAAGTAAACAATACTATGATTGAAACAACCTTTAACAAATTGAAACTTAAACAAGTATTTCCCCCAGAATCAAAAGTTAGTCTGATTGAATGTACCCAAATATAATTTTGGTTACCTAAATAAATATTTTAATTTGAAAATTTTTTCCAGGGCACATGTGGTCATATAGTAATTAACATATAACGCTGTTCCTCATAACAAAGATGTTTTTTCAATAAATATTATGTTACCAAAAGACTAAGAATTAGAAAATTTAATTTTATAAGGGGATTTAAAAAAGTAAATTTTGAGAGTACTGAGTCCATATCTCAGCGCAGTAAAAAATAAAATATATGAATTTCAATTATATCTTTGAACATATTCAGAAAGGAAAATCAATGAACAATGAGCACTATACAGGTGAAGGTTTTTTTTTTCTTAAAGGAACAAAATAATTTTTCATTATTTTGTCACACATTAGTTTCAGATTTAAAATTATAAGCCCAAATGTAGCCTAGTAGTGACTTTTCAATGTATCTAAGATAATACAAATTGATGATACTAATTTTAGTATGATAAAACTACATTACAACATTTGCCCAAGTGTTGGATGGGCAATTATTTAAGATGTTTGCAACAAAGCTTAATGTCTTTTAATGTGTCTCAAATGAGTTTCCTGTTACTTTTCGTTTTTATATAAGCAAACTTTAAAATAATTTGTTATTTTAAAAATCATCTAAATATATCTATGTTTGTTTTGAGATTCAATTTTACATATACAGTTAACACAAAAGAAAATCACAAGAGAAAACCCTAAGCAAACACTAGCTTTTTGTTATGCTAATACAAAACAATTCCTTCATAAGCAAAACAGCCTGGTAAAATTAGCTACTGACCAAGCAAAACCTTATGCAGAGAACACAGCTTTTGTGTATTTAAGAGAATACATTTGACTGGATTTGGAATGTTTTTCTGGGCAATCATTACAGTTTTAAATATATTAAACTCTTTCTCCCTTATGTCAAAGTTAATTTATAGTTCACTTGCAAAGGATCTTTATAGTTAAATATAACTCTGAGAGAGCCAATGGCTATTCCTTAGTCATTTATTTTTACAGAGATCTCATGTTGTACATCAACAACATAGCACTATTCAAAAGTCAACTGTATTGCTTTTTAATCAAGGGAGACTTTTTTTTATCATAACAGGAAAAAATTTAGATTGTATGTTTAGAAACATCTCTGTCTCTGTCTTCAAACCCTGAAACATCTTTATTTACCCCCTCTTTTGTTCTCTGTCATCTGCCTAGAAAGTATATTAGTCTCCTTTCTGGATCCTCCTCATCATTCCACCACCTAAATATCTAAATGCCCAATTAACTTTAAGTGTTGGCTTCATCCTTGGCTTTCTTGACCTTTTTTTTTTTTTTTTTAAGGTTTTTTGTTTTGTTTTGCCTTTGTTTTTGTTTTGTTTTGCTTTGTTTTGAAAGATAAAGAGAGTCAGAGTCAGGGAGGAACAGAGAGAGAGAGAGGAAGAGAGAGAGAATTCCAAGTGGATCACTGTGTCGTCAGCTGTCAGCAAGGTGCCCAATTTGGGACCCAAGCTCACAAACCCAACCCTGAGATCATGACCTAAGCTGAAGTCCAAGATTAATCCACTGAGCCACTCATGCAACCCTTTCTTATCTTATCTCAAACCTCTCCTCTGTCCAATTCTATGACAGTGAAGATGTCCAAGTTTCCATTTCTACCCCCAATCTTCTCTCTAACTTCAAACATATAAGTCTGTTCTTGACATCCACATGAGATCTTTAATGCATAGCTCAAACTTATTTTACCCAAAACAAAACTTTTGTTTCTCCACCCTCTCTTATTCCAGAAAACTAGCTCACTTTTCATGCATTAACTCACATAAAAAACAATTGAATCTAAAAATCTTCCCGACAACTACTTTTCTCATTGCACATACTTAATCCATTATTAAATTCTCCTAGCCTTACCTTCACACTATATTCAGAATATGACCACTTCCTACACTCTTTAATGTTACTACCCTTATGATAGAAGTGCAGATCTACTGCCTGAATCCCAATTTAAGGAATTGCTTAATGGAATTCCTTAAGGAACCCTTTGCTTAATGGCAAATAGGACAGTCACCAGACAGCCTCTACCTGTCGGCAAGCTCAGGATTGGTCACAGCTGCAATTAGCCATCCCCTAAGGACTCTCCCTTCCCAGGGAAGCTCACATTTTCCCAGATGGCTGAGAGAGTGGGAGGTATAAAGTCTAATGGTTTGGCCTTGTCATCTAAATATAGAATGCTCCTACATTTATACATTAAATGTATATATACATTCCAGAATATTTTTAGACTCTATACTCAATAATGAAAAAAATATATAAAACGCTCACTAGTAAGTTCTTCAAATTATCCAAATTTTAATAATATTTATGACTTTGTATATTATAAACTCCTGAGAGATTTGTCACCCAGTAAGATTATAGCAAGATGCTAACATTATTTCAGTGATGCTTTAACATTTATTATTTGAAAAATCATGTTAGTGATCAGCACTAATAGAAATATCACTGCCCTTACCTTCTTTAGAAGTCTTCTTTTGTGGAAATTTTGAAAGATGCATTAGTACTAAATCGTAGAAAGATGTTGTGTGATAAAATGATTATTAGTTTGAAAACTAATTATTGCAAGTAAGTTCACTTGCATTAGTTCTTTGAGGTTCTTCCTAAAATTATAAGACATTTGGATTGCCTCACTTGTTTAGTAAATTTTATTTCCTTGAAAAATATTGTAACTAAAAGCCTGATGGTGTTCAACTTCTGGGAATAGACTGTCAAATTGGGTAGTTAACTATTTTCTTTCTTTTTTTTTTTTAGGTTTTATTAATTTTTTGAGAAAGAGAGAGAGAAAGAGAGGGAGAGAGAGAAACAGTGTGAACAGGGGAGGGACAGAGAGAGAGGGAGAGACAGAATAAGAAGACAGGCTCCAGGCTCTGAGCTAGCTATCAACGCGAGGCTCCAACCCATGAACCTCGAGATCATGACCTGAGCTGAAGTGGGACGCTCAACCAACTGAGATACCCAGGCACCCTGGTAGTTAACTATTTAACTATTTTCATTTTATTTGGAAGTCTAAAATTTTATCCCCCGATGCTGTTTCCTTTCTTAGCTGATATGCTTCTGTAACTACAGTGTCACGCCAGAAAGGAAAGCTAACTACATCTAAAACAGGAGAAGATGAAAATAACATTGAGTTATAAACATTTTTTAATTCTGAGTTTAAGCAGAAAAAGTGAATAGATAAAAAGAAGAACAGATTTATAATCACTTGGAGGTTTAAAAAATACTTCTGAGTTATCTCCTTAACTTAGCTTTTTAATTAACATTTATAGTTGTGGAAAAATATATTCACCCATTGTCAAGTATATATGGTGTTTCTCCTAGTGTTTCAGTTGGCCAGATGAGCAATATTTAGTGGCAATTATAGTTTTTCAGGTAATCAAAATATTTTTATAATCAATGTTCTTATAATTATCTGCTCTTTGATGAATTGCTTTACAAGTTATCCATGTCAGCTTTTTTTCCCCCTTGCAACTAATTCTTAAGTCTGTTCAATAACATTTTTACCTCTTGAGTTCAATATTAATTGCTGGGAGCTGGCAGGAAGTAAGTAAGGAGCTGATAACTTCCTTTACTTTTATAGAGTTTTTTTTTTTTTTGGTACTGGTAAGATTTTGATTATCTCATTCACAATAACAAAAAAAAAACAGCTATGTGAGACTATGTCATATATTTTAATGCTTTTCTTTCCTGGGGGAAATATCTCCTGCAATGTACCCTGAAAAGAAGACCCTAGGAAGGAATTCAGAAAATATAGATTGCAGAATATCAGAATTTTTATTTAGGGACAGATTTTCTGTAATGACTATGGGATCCACTCCCAACTCCCACCCCTAAATGGGGAAGAATTTTTTTCTGTTTTCTCTCTTTCCCAGTCTGTGTCCTACACTGATAGATTCCCTCTTTAAGGAGATTCCTCCTCCCTGGGAAACAATTAAGTTCAACATATATACCTTCAGCGGTGCCATAGTAACATATTTGTCTTATCACAAAACTTTAAGTTGCTTATTTCTATTCAGGGCTTAACTGTTCAGATGTTTGGGTTTCCAGAAAAGCAGTTTTCCTTATTAATGACTTCAGTTTCTTTTGTTAACTGTATACTTTGTCATTTATAAAACAGTATCTTGGAAATTATTACAGTGAAAGAATAGTTTATTCTCTATATATACAAGGCATAAATCAGAACTAATGATTGTTTTAAACCACTTAAGGATATGTATCACAAAACAAAGAAAAATTCCCTGTTCCAAATGTTATGCAGCTAAAAAATGGGCTCTAGGCTTCCTCTGGGGTAGGAGAAAAGGAGAGTTTTAAAACAATACTATTAAATCCCATCAATATATGACATCCTTGACAGAGTCACTTAAAAGTAAAAAATATACATAAAATATGCAATCTAGCTAATCAATTCTGTGGCTGGTGATATTCATATAAGGACCCTCTCCACATGATTTTATTGATATTGAATTTAGAAATTTCATATGACTTAGTATTTATTTGTATATATAATATTTCCAAATGATGATACTACATCCCAATGATGTATAGACATGCCTTGTTTTATTGAACATTGCTTTATTGCACTTTGCAGATAGTATGTTCTCATACATTGTAGGTTTGTGGCAACCTTGCATCGCGGTCTATTGGCACCATTTTTCCAACAGCATTTGCCTACTTTGTGTCTTCGTCATGTGATGATACTTCTTGTAGTACTTCCAACATTTTCATTATTGTTATATTTGTTATGATCTGTAATCAGTGATTTTAGATGTTATTATTATAACATTTTTGGGGTGCCATGAACAGCACACATATTAGATGGTGAACCTGATGTTATATGCATTCTGACTGCTCTACCAACTGCTTGTTGGCACCTTTCTTCCTCACTTTGGGACTCACTATTCCCTGAAGCACAAAAATCTTTAAATTAGGCCAATTAATAACCCTACAAGGGCCCCAAAAGTATTCAAGCAAAATGACAATTTTCATGCCCCTCAACTTTAAATCAAAGGCTAGAAATGATTAAGCTTACTGAGGAAAACATGTTGAAAGCCAAGATAGGGTGAAACGTAGGCCTCTTGCACCAGTTAGTCAAGTTCCGAATGCAAAGGAAAAATTCCTGAAAGAAATTAAAAGTGCTACTTCAGTGAACACGAGAATAATAAAAAACCAAAAAAGACTTATGCTGATATGGAGAAAGTTTCAGTGGTTTGGATAGAAGATCAAACCAGCCACATTTCCTTAAACCAAAGCCTAATTCAGAGCAACTCTCTTCAGTTCTGTGAAGGGCAAGAGAGGTGAAGGAGCTGCAGAAAACATGAAGCTAACAGAGGCTGGTTCATGAGAGTGAAGTAAAGTACTTGTCTCTATAACATAAAAGTACCCTTTTAATAACTCTATTATTATGTATTATTCAAATTCTATAAATATCTAATCATTTTCCATTGTGTTGTTAATTGTTATGGTAGCTTTTTGCAACAAAAGCTTTGGTAGATGACTATGAGATGGCTATATGAAACAAGATAGATAAGTGAATATGCTTCAGCTGAGCATTCAGGGTGGGGGCAGAGGAAGTAGTGAAAGTGGGACTTGCTTAGTAAAGAGGAGCCAGTTGTTTCCTAAGTCATTTAAAAATGTTTGGATTATACACAGAGAAGCTTTAAAAGTGCAGCAGTTCTGGGGCGTTTGGGTGGTGTTTGGTTAAGCTTCTGACTCTTGATTCAGCTCAGGTCATGATCTCAAGGTTTATGAGACTGAGCCCTGTGTTGGGCTCCTCACTGATAGCACAGTGCCTGCTTGAGATTTTTCTCTCTCCCTCTTTCTGCCCCTCCCCCTATTTCACAGGCATCTCTCTCTCTCTCTCTCTCTCTCTCTCTCTCTCTCTCTCAAAATAAATAAATCAGTTAAAAAGGGTAATTGGTGGTTTTAAAAAATGTACAACAGCTCTGTGATTGCAGAGGGAAAAAAAGTGCTGATGTAGAAGCTATATCAAGTTATCTAAGAGATCCAGTGAAGATCATTAATAAAGATAACTACACTAAACAATAGATTTTCAATGTAGATGAAACCTTCTATTGGAAGAAGATGTGATCTAGGATTTTCATAGGTAGAAAAGAGAAGCCAATTACTGGCTTTAAAGCTTTAAAGGAGGGGCTGACTCTCTTGTTAGGGGCTAATGCAGCTGGTGACAGGAAGTTGACCCAGGCCTCAGTTACCATGTTGAAAATCTTAGGGCCCATAAGAATTTGTGCTAAATCTACTCTGCCTGAGCTATAAATGGAACAACAAAGACTGGACGACAGTACATCTATTTACAACATGGTTTGCAGAAAATTTTAAACCCACTGTTGAAACCTACTTCTCAGGGGGAAAAAAAAACACCAAAAACATCCTTTCAAAATATGACTGCTCTCTGTCTCTCAAAAATAAATAAATATTTAAAAAAACTAAAAAAAAATATATGACAGCTCAGAGACAATGCATCTACTTTCATCCAAGGGCTCTGATGGATACATACCAGGAGATTAATGTTGTTTTCATGCCTGCTAGCACAACAACCATCTGTATCCCATCTATCAAAGAGTAATTTAGACTTTCATTCTTACTATTGAACAAATACATTTTGTAAGGCAGCAGCTGCCATAGATAGTGATTCCTCCAATAGACCAAGGAAGGGAAATAGAAAACTTTCTGCAAAGGAACCATCATTCTAGTTGCCACTAAGAACACTTGTGATTCATGAGAAGAGGTCAAAATATCAACATTTGCAGGAGTCTGAAAGAAGTTGATTCCAACCCTCATGGATGACTTTGAGAGGATCAATACTTCAGTGGAGGAAGTAAGTGCAGATGTGGTAGAAACAGCAAGAGAAATAGAATTTGAAGTGGAGCCTGAAATGTGAATGACTTGCTGAAATCTCACATTAAAACTTGAAAAGATGAGGAATTTGCTTTTTATGGACGAGCAAAGAAAGAGGTTCCTTGAGAAGGAGTCTACCCCTACTGAAGGTGTCAGGAGGATTTTTGAAATGACAACAATGGACTTAGATTATTACATAAATATAGCTGTGACAGCAGTAGCAGGGTTGAGGGGAGTGACTCTAATTTTGAAAGAAGTTCTACTGTAGATGAAATGTTATCAAGCAGCAGAGCATGCTACAGCACAACTGTTCATGACAGGAAGAGTTCATTGATGTGGCAGACTTTGTTGTTATCTCATTTAAAGAAATTACCAGGAGTGGGAAGAACATGGAACTCTTGATCTCAGGATCATGAGTTCAAGCTCCATGTTGAGTGAAGAGATTACTTACATAAAAATAAAACTGTAAAAAAGAAGAAATTTTTACAACCTCCCTCACCTTTGGCAACTATCACTGTGATCCATCAGCATCCCTCAACATTGAGGCAAGAGCCTCTACCAGCAAAGTTTACCACTCATTGAAAGTGCTGGTGATGGATGGTTGGCTTCCAAGCAATAAAGTATTTTTTAACTAAGGTAAGTACATTGTTTTTTAGACATTAATTCTACTGCACACTTACTAGACTGTAGGATAGTGTAAACATTACTTTTATCAGCACTGGCATACTAAACAATTACTTTGACTCACTACATTGTGATATTCACTTTATTGAAGTGGTCTAGAACTGAACCTGCAATGTCTCTGAGGTGTGTCTGTTAAGTAATTTTTCCAAATTTATTTTCTAGATAACTAAACAATCTGGATTGCAATTGAGATGTCCCAATTTTATTTTCAGTGTTCTCATTCTGCAGGACCATGCTGAATCTCACAAACATTAACTATTTCAATCTTATCTTTGCTTCCTGAAGTCACATCACCTAAAATTCCATTTCATTTTCTCTTTTTTCTTTCCCTATATAGCCAAATTCCAAGGTTGTATCATATCTGTGGGAGTCCAGCACTAGGTCGCACTTGGAAGGGAGGTGTGGCATTTTATGGGTTTAGAAGAGAATTTAATTACCAGAAATCATGTTAACATGCTAATTGTAATAGAATGTGCTAATGGGTCACAAATTTTCTTCATCCTATTTTTTCAATCCTCAGAACTTTCATTTTTGCATGGTTATTGTTAATGTCTTTAAAAAATCTAAAATAATTAACTGGGGTTCTGAAGGAAGTGGAGCTAGGCTGAAGAAGACAGTAGAAAATAAAATTACGATCAAGTGCATCTTTGAAAACTTTGAAATTTCACTGGACTCTATGGCTATCCACAAAATCTCAAAGCAGAAGGATGAAATCATCAATAATAATTTACTCTTAGAGCACAATCTGGCTCTAAAATAATATTTTCTATTATCTTTTATCTTGGTGATCACATGCATTTAATAAGAATCACAGTTTCCAGCTTATTTGAAAAAACTTGTAGATTGTTTACAAAGTAATCCAGCAACAGTATCATGCAGAGATGTGTATGAGATACCCCACAAATGAAAAATAAACAGAGGCTGCTAAAAAAGAACAATAGATTAAATGGAACTTAAAGTTGTAGAGCAGCAGAGTTCTTTGGGTAAAAAAATAATAATAGATTTTATTATATCGGACCTGTGAAATTATCTAGGAACTTTATTCATGACAAGCATACAGCCTCTATGTGTGCATATTTGACTCAGCTCTGAAATAATCCAAAACAAGTTTTCTTTTGACATATGCTTATTCTTTTGGATAAAATATTTTTTAATTTAATTATATAATTATTCAAAGAATAAAAATAATTTCTAATGCATCTGTTAATCAATTTATAAAATATGGTAAAGCTCTTTTGCAACTGGAATTAAAATTTTGTTTTACACATCATACTAGCTACCTTACTAGCTTCCATTTATCAGAATGGCAGATTTTTGTGTTCAGTTCTGAAACTGGAGTATGACATGGGTGTTCTATGTCAGACCGCTTAATATATGGCCTGTTCTACTTCATGGAGTGTTTGCTTTTTAGAATGCCAAGAAAGGTCCTGAATATATCCTACAGTGTATTACATGTTAATATTATGGCTAAAACTAGTAGTTAAATCTAGTTCTGATCTGTAGTTTCTTGGCTGAAACTTGAAAGTAGCAGACTGTATTGTCTCATATAGCACGTTAAGAGATTATTTTTTCTGCCCTGTTCATTGCATTTGGAAAGGGCTCCACTATATTTAAGGCTCATGTGTAATTTCTTTCTTTTTTATTATCAATGCTTTTATCTAATGAGTTAGTTGTTTATGGTTGGTAAAACTACTGTTGTGTTCTTTATTTACTGGCTTACAACACACTGTGTGGGTGGGCAAAACAATATTGCGGAGCCACCTCCATGCCAGCTGGCCACCTCAGTGTCTCATGGTGGGTGTTCAGCTTTGTTCAATTGCCATATGACACGAAACAGGGCTTTGACCCTTGCAGCACTTCTGCTTGTAAAAGTGAGCTAAGCTATAAAAATCATGATGATTTCATCAACAGTAGGTCCTCCAATGATACATTCCATGCTTTGGGTTATTTACTGTATGCGGTCAGCAGAGTAAAGCCTTGTCAAATTTAGCAGTTTGAGAAATGTTTAAAAAGTCTGGAAGTCGATGGTGCTTGCTAAAGATTTTCTTCAGACACGACAACCAGAAAGTTATGATTAATTGTCACATCTTGTAAGACATACTCTATCTATTTGATATCAGCCTCTTTTTGGTTTAGTATGTTGCCTTTCCTCATTGTGTGGAGTTTCATATCTAAGCTCATTTCATAGTCTATGGTTATTAGAAAATACAGTGTCAGGATAAAATTTTACAGTTTGGATTTTGGTTTTCTTTTTCCTTGACTATCTGAACCATATTTCCATGCCATGCTAATTTAAATGATGCATTTTGAATGTGGGGCTCTTTTAAAGACAAATGCATCAGTGAGTGGTAATTGGAGTACTGAAGTGCTAAGGATTGATTCTTCTCTTTGTTTTTTATGGATTTACATGTATGGACTTACAAAAAGCAGACAAAAAGCAGTGCAAGAATGTAATCATATTAGCTTATTTAGCAAAGACTAGAAAATTTTTGGTTTGTCCCACCAGGACAGAGGAGATACCCTAATAACCTTCTGGTGAGTTGAAAATAAATACAAAATGGTTCTTTATATTAATGCAAAGAAAAATCATTATATCACAAAAATCTGTTTAGAAACTTTAAAGCATTATTCTGGTTTAGATGTGAAAAGAATGTGTTAAGGAAAGGACACCCAAGGCACGAAGAAAACAGTGTATATGGCTGTGTAGCATTGAACCAAATCTCCACCAGAGCGGTAGAATAAACTGGTTTTCAAAGACCCTTTTAGTGCTGAGCATCTATAGTTCCAGGATTTGATCACTGTGGATGGGATTTTGTACATTTTGATATCAAAGGCAAACATGTTCTAGTCTTATTATTATTTGATTTTCTAAAGCAGTGAGGGCCTATTTATTTGCAAGGAAGGAATAAAGCCAGAGATATAGACAGCTGCTTAGTTCTGCCATGATAAGATAGGTACAGGTGTGTTTCCATCTTTTTTTCCCAAGAC
Source organism: Mungos mungo (assembly GCA_004023785.1). Taxonomy (NCBI): domain Eukaryota; kingdom Metazoa; phylum Chordata; class Mammalia; order Carnivora; family Herpestidae; genus Mungos; species Mungos mungo. The sequence continues at coordinate 64,088 of PISW01003323.1, read as the reverse complement.
ACATTATTTTCTCATTATACCCTGAAAGTGTATGTCAATGAATCTAATTATTTTCTTCACACGTAGTCAATTTTCAGGAAGCCTTTACTAGCATACCTCTCTCTTATTCCAATCATTCCAGATTTTAATAAACCAATTAGATTTCAAAAATATATGGAGTACATAAATAAAGGATAGTAAGATTTTGTTGTGCCAGATAAGAATACAATTCAGTCTACCCTATATTCAACTTGGTACAGTTTGTTTTGTTTCAGTTTTCAATGAGCTAACACAAAGAACACCGAGGGAGGTCAGTCATGCTATATTTCCTTACAAACAATGACTTATTAATATAGGGTGAGGATAAACCACTCATATTTCTTATTTCTCCAGTGAAACTTAAAAATGAGCGTATTTAAAATACCCAATACACTGTTTAAGTCCCTGGTTGCTTAGCCAGATTGTGGCTATTCTATATGTATTCCAGCCTTGGCTCCCTTCAGAGCTTTGGCAAGATTGAGAGACCACCCTCTACCCCTCACCCCTGCGACCCTACCACAAGCCTAGATCAATCAAGGACAAGCTGACCAGAGCAGGTTACCGTATGTTTTGGTATCTTGTAAATGAACTTTATAAACAGGGGTTGTGGTGCTAGAGAGATAGGGATAGGGGATGAAAAACAAACATAGTATAAAATAGCATATATCTCTTTAAATCATCATGTTATTCTCAGATTAGTCAATATCTTAAAATAAATGTTTCCAGATAGTCAAACAACTTAACCACCCAGATGCCTCTAAAAGATGGCATTTTAAAACTTGTACAATTTGCTCATTAATTGGTTCCTGACTATAAAATCAATTTTTTTCTCCATGGATATTTGTAGAATATTTATGCCTGAATCCTTACTGTTATTCATAGAGAAGAGTTTAGACTTAAGTTTGCCAAGAAGTAAACTACAATAGATTTTTAAAGGATTTCCTTATAAATCTATGGGTTAATCACTTAGGAGTAATGAATAATTTTTACTAAAATTTAGAGAGACTCTGTACTGAGCATATCATTGTGTGATTACATGTATAAAATGAATAAAAAATGAATGCATTGACAAAAAAATAAAATGAATGTTTCCATATCTTGGTTTTAAAATATTATTTACATCTATTTTTGTAGGTTCTGACATATTACTCATAAAAGAAATAAAAAACTCAGAGACATAACAAGGTTAAGAGGAATTTACTATTACTGAATTAGGGAAAATCTGATTTAACACAGATGAATTTTGCTATAAAGAATGAACACTTAATGGTAATGTCAAAGAAGTCAGAGAGTTTGTTTAAAGCATTTGCTCATATATAAATATGAATGAGAAAGGAGCTCCTGTGAAGGCAATCTCAGATGAAATGCAAGGATTGGGCTTGCAAAGGAAGAGCCAGAGTATTTTACAGGCAAAAGTGATCAGTCAAACTGAACAAGTTTCTGCTGTGTTCAGAATTGGTGATCGTAGCGTTTCTTGGTGTGGCGTTGTTGAGTAAGTGGATAAAATCTAGCACCTGAATTGGCACTTGGACAAAGAGAATTGTAGGGGGGAAATAGATGAATGAACAAAATGTCCCACAATTAAACCAAAACCAAAACAATATCATGAAGCTTAAAGAAAATACAAATGCATTGATCTTTCAGATTACCAAACAGACTTGCGAAGTATGCAAAAGCACTGCAGATACAGATTTCATCACCTCTGTTCATTTTAATCCCTCCCATGAAAACTTGCTTGCAATTATTAAAGTAGTATATATCATTGAGAAAGTAGAATTGCCTTAAAAATGAAATTCTGAATTGATTATTTTAAATTGAGAATATCCATTCTGTTTGGTTTTAGGACTAGTCCAGGACATTTAAAGGATGTTCTGGCTGAATGAATAAAATCAGGATCATCACTGTTGGTGACCTTCAGAGCAATGAGTGATTCAAATTAATTGGTGCTTGGTATCAATAAGGAGATTAAATCTTGAGAAGAAACCAGATATTGTCTCAAAGTATTTCCTCATAATATACTTATTGATTACCAAGGAAATATAATAACTTTTTAGGAGAGAAATCTTGTAGAAACCACCGTCACCAAGTTGTCAATTTCATATCATTAATAAAGGGAAAAATAAACATCATGTGTTTCCTGATATGATATACTGAGAAGAATACGCCATCACTTCTGTGACATTCCATCAAAATAGAAAATATTAATATAACCATGAGGAAATACCAGACAAATTTAAACTGTGACACAATCTATAAACCTTACAAGTGTCAAGGTCATGAAAGACCTGATTCAAATTAAAGGAGATTTAAAAGCATCGCAGCTAAATTCAGCACTTGATTAGATTGAATCCTCGACCAGATAAATGACATATTGGGGAAATTATCAAAATTTGAATAGAATCGAAGGATCAGTGCTATTATTTTTATGTCAGTGGTAACTTTTGGATTTTTATGATCATACTGTGGTTATATGTATGTGTTTGTAAGAAAGTCCTTGTTTTTATGAAATTTTTAGAGGCAAAAACAGTCATGTCTGTCTTTATTTTCAAATGGTTCAGAAAGTTTCATAGACTATATATATGTTATGTGGTAAGCCGTTCATATTTGGGGAACCTGGGTGTGAAGTGTATACAGGAATTTTATTTTTCTATGTTCAATAAGTCTGTTTTTATTTCAAAGTGAAAGGATAAGCAAGTACAAAGAAACTCAGTCTCAAAATCCATGATATTAAGCAGTTGCTGGTCATTTCTGAATGATCCATATATTTAAATCTACCATAACCATAGCAGTTTTGCCCAGACTTTGCTGATTTGTTTTCAAGAAATCCTTATATTTTTGTCAATCACACCTCCCACAGTTTTGTCAGTCATGGTTCACATGTTTTGCTTCTATAAAATTTTATTCTAGCTATTGATTTTATTAGAAATTCCTTAGATGCGAAATAGTTTGACCTTATCCAGAAGAACACATTTACTAAGTATTTTCTGAACCCCTTCTTCTGGAAGCCTTGAAATACTGCTTGTGTCTACAGAGGCAGAAGTGAAGAGTTCAGGTAGGTTTGTGGCTAACGTATCCTCTTAGGGAAAATAAAAGTCTAGAGTAAATTTTTCTCAACTGTAGCAAAATTTCATAATCCTTCATATTTCTGTCTCTGAGCAAATTCTTTATAATTAATATGCTGGGACACCCATATTTGTATTATTGGACCCATCCTTCTGGCCATATTAGGTTAGACCAGAGTATGTATTGGAGCTCAACAGGGACATCTAAGTGGGTCAATTGGTTAAGCATCTGACTTCAGCTCAGGTCATGATCTCACAGCTCATGAGTTCAAGCTCCATGTTGTACTCTGTGCTGACAGCTCAGAGCCTGGAGCCTGCTTCTGATTCTGTGTTTCCCTCTCTGCCCCTCTCCTGCTTTCTCTCTCTTTCTCTGTCTCCCTCAAAGATAAATAATCATTAAAAAATTATATTTGAGCTAAACAGAGTCAAATGGGGGGGGGGTCCCTGGGTGGCTCCATTGGTTAAGCACCTGGCATCATCTCAGGTCATGATCTCACAGTTCATGGGTTTGAGCCCCACATAAGGCTCTTTGCCTGCTTCCTCTTCTCCCTTCTCCTCCTCTCCCCTGTGTGCTCTCTCTCTCTCTCTCTCTCTCTCTCTCTCTCTCCCTCTTTCTCTCAAAATTAAATAAACATTAAAACAAATAATCAAGTTGGCTAAGGAGCAGACTGATCTTGTAGTAGCAGTAGTAGTAGTAGTAGTTTTTTTTTTTTTTTAATTGAACTCAGGGACACATACTATAGGCTATGGAGCTGGAGTTACATTTAGATTCAAGGTCTGATGCAAGATGATAACAAGCCTAAATAAAGTTAAGGACATAATAAACTTAAGTAAAAAGTTAAGGACATAATAAACCTAAATAAAATTAAGGAATCAATAGAAGAATCAAATCCACAGATTGGAGACTCAAGTAGGAAAGAGTGTTTCTTCTGAGAGCAAGGGTAAAGGGACAGACATGGTTACCACCTGACATCCTGATAACACATTCAGTCCAAGTTCTATGTCACCAAAGTCACCCCTGCCTTCAGCTTCTGTTCTCTGAAACAACAGACAGCTAATCCTTTTTACACTTATTGCTCAGAGGTAATTCCTGAAGAACTAAACAGCTAATAGACAGCAAATTTTAAAAAAAGTAAAATAAAAAACAAAAACTAATAGCTAATTCATGAGATTTTAATATTATACACTCGCATGTATTAAGGATGAGAAAATATAACACTAAGGATTAGAATATGTGGTTTATGGTTCTAGTTCTGTCACTTGTCAGCTAAACTGCTTTGATTAATCATGTTTTAAACCTATGAACACTAATCTCTTTTTTTTTCCTATAAATTGAAGAAAACCTTTGTCCATATTACTGAGCTAGAAGAATACCATTACATAATAAAGTTGACAATATGTTTAATTACTGTCACCTTCCAAAGTTTTGTACAACTTTTAACGCATTCAAGTTCCCAGTTACATTTGTATTAAGATTTAAAAAATAGAAATCTTATTGGAAGGAAAGGGGTAGAGTGACACAGGGTACAATAAGAGCACAATAATAAATAGAATATAATCCCCATTCCCTTTCTCCCTATAATGTTGATAGAGTGGCCAAAATGCCAACTTCCACTTTTTCTGAACAGTCATTGCATTCTATCTTTATTATTACTGTTTTCTCTTCTTTGAAATGAGAACAAATATTTGTAGAATTTAAAAAATAATAATTTTTTTCCAAATTTTGGCAACCTAGAAATCAATATTATAACTTTGATAGTTTAGCATTGGAATCTCAGGTTGAATCATGATTCTGCAACTTATTTGTCTGTATGGATTTAGGAAGTTACTGTATCGAAGTAACCCACATGGGAATTTTAGAAAGATTAAACGAGATCTTTATGTGATAGTGAATGTTCTTTGCTTCAGATTTTTTATTAAATTGGGTTCCTCTGGAATAGTTTTGAGATATTCTGACAGTGTTTACTTTATATATCGTATCACAATCTCTGGCACATAATTGTGTTATTTAAAATTATTTTTTACAGGTTCCATAAATTCAGCTTCAGCAAGGGCACACAAAAAAGAGGAAGATATATAATGTAAAAATGTATAAACCCTGCAGGAGTTATCGTGCTCTGCATTATCACCATTTTTCTGATAGAAGGACACTAAGACCCTTCCTCAGAACGTTGGTTAACATCTCTGGGAAGGCTTGGGATTAGCTAGGCTTTGGGCTGTCAGCAGTGAGCCAGATGGTGTAGCTTGAACTCACAACTGTGTGATCATGACCTGAGCAGAAGGTGCACACTCAACCAACTTAGCTATACCCAGGTGCCCCTATTTGTGGTTTCTATTTCACCTTCTTTCTAAGTTAGCTTTATCAATGAATTTTCATATTTCATGTAAGATTTCAAATTTATTGGCATGAAATTATTCATGAATAATCTTTTATTGTCTACTATCTTTTAATTTCTACTATATCTATGGCAGCAACTTCAGGGTTTTTCCTTTACAAAAATTTTACAATATTATAAACTACGCGTCCTAGGCCATACATTGCATCACCATGGCTTATTCATTTGGAGGTTTGTATCTTTTAATCCTTCTTCCTGTTTTGTTTTGTATGTGTGTTGTTTTTATTTTATTTTAGTATTTTTTATTTCAAGTTTTTATTTAAATTCTAGTTAGGTAACATATATGGTAAAATTGGTTGCAGGTGTAGAATTTAGTGATTAATAATTTACATATAACACTGGGTGTTAACACCCAGTGCTCATCACAAGTGCCCTCCTTAATACCCATCACCCATTTAACACATCTCCCACCCACCTCTCTCCATCAACCTTCAGTTTGTTCTCTATGGTTCAGAGACTCTGTGGTTTGCTTCCCTCCCTCCCTTTCTTCTTCTTCCCTTACATTCATCTTTTTTGTTTCTTAAATTCTACATATGAGTTAAATCATATGGTATTTGTCTTTCTCTGACTGACTTATTTCACTTACCATAATACACTATAGTTCCATCCATGCCATTGAAAATGACACGATTTCATTCTTTTTGAGGTGCCTGAGTGACTCAGTCAGTTGAGCATCTGACTCTTGATTTTGGCTCAGGCCATGATCCCAAGGTTGTGGGATGGAGCCTCATGGGAGGCTCCATGCTGAGTGTGGAGCCTGCTTAAGATTTTCTCTTTATCTCTCCCATTCTTATCCTCTATCTCTAAGACAACAACAACAACAAAATAATAATAATAATAATAAAGATTTCATTCTTTTTGATGGCTCACTAATATTCCATTGTATATTGTATATTGCATCTTCTTTATCCATTCATCAGTCGATGGACATTTGGGTTCTTTCCATAGCCATTTGGCTATTGTTGACAATGTTGCTATAAACAGCAGTGTGCATATATTCTTTCAAATCAGTATTTTGTATCCCCTGGGTAAATACCTAGCAGTGCAATTGGTAGGTCATAGGGTAGTTGTATTTTTAACTTTTTGAGGGATTTCCGTACTGTTTCCCAGAGTGGTTGCACCAGTTTGCATTCCCAGAAACAGATTAAAAGGGTTCCCCTTTCTTCCCAACCTTGCCAACATCTGTTTTTTTCTTTGTTTTTAATTTTAATCATTCTGACAGGAGTGAGATGGTATCTCAACATGGAATTGATTTATATTTCCCTGATGATGAGTGATGTTGAACATCTTTTATTGGTCTGTTAGCCATCAGTATGTCTTCTTTGGAAAATATCTGTTCATGTCTTCTGCCCATTTCTTAACTGGATTATTTATTTTTTGGGTGCTGAGTTTGATAAGTTGTAGATTTTGTATACTTACCTTTTATCAGATATATCTTCTCCCATGCCATAGGTTGTCTTTCAGTTTTGTTGATTGTTATCTTTGCTACGAGGAAGCTTTCTATCTTGAAGTCCTTATAGTTCATTTTTGCTTTTGTTTCCCTTGCCCCTGGCAACACAGTAGTAAGAACTTGCTATGGCTGAGGTCAAAAAGATTCTTGCCTGTGTTCTCCTCTAGGATTTTGATGTTTCCCTTTTCACATTTAGGTCTTTCATCCATTTTAAATTTATTTTTGTGCATGGGGTAAGAAAGTGGTCCAGGTTTATTCTTCTGTATGTTGCTATCCGGTTTTCTCAATACCATTTATTGAAGAGACTCTTTTTTTCCACTGGATATTCTATCTGCTTTGATGAATATTAGTTGAGCATATAGTTATGGATCCATTTCTGGGTTTTCTATTCTGTTCCACTGATCTATGTGTCTATTTTTATGCCAGTACCATGCTCTCTTGATGACTACGATTTTGTAATATAGTTTGAAGTGCAGAATTGTGGTGACTCAAGCTATCTTTTTCAAGATTGCTTTGGTTATTTAGGATCTTTAGTGGCATTGTTTTGTTTTTTAGATACTACACATAAGTGAAATCATACAGTATTTGTCTTTGTCTGTCTGACTTATTTCAGCTACATAATATCCTCTATGCCCATTCATGTTGTCACAAATGGCAAGATTTTATTCTTTTTCATGGCTGAGTAATATTCCATTGTATATGTTTAACCAACGAAGCCACCCAGGTGCCCTCGTGTTATATATGTAAATCTTCTTTATCCATTCATCTGTCAACCAACACTTAGGTTGCTTCCATTTTTGGGTATTGTATATAATGTTGCTATGATACAGGCATGCATTTATATTTTCAAGTTAGTATTTTCATTTCCTTTGGCTAAATACCCAGAAGTGGAATAGCTAGATTGTATGGTAGTTTTATTTTTAATTTTTTGAAGAACCTCTATACTATTTTCCATAATGACTGCACCATTCCCACCAACAGTGAACAATGGTTCTCTTTTCTCTGCATCCTCACCAACATTGTTATTTTATTTTTTTGATACTGACCATTCTGATAGATAAGAGATAATATTATGCCATGTTATTTTTTTCTTATAGTGGCAATTTGTGTTTCTCTCTTATTCATTTTCATTCCTACCAGTAATTTTTCATTTTCAAAAATAGTCTTAAATAAATAATTTTTGACTTTAACTTTTTTCTGTATTATTGATATATCCTCATTTTGTTTCTCAGTGGTATTTTTTTTTTAGTGTTTTAAAAGTGAAATGTTAGAAGACTGATATTAAACTTCTTCATCTGTAAATTAACCATTATATCAATTTCCTAGAACTGCCATAATAAAGTACTACCAATTGAGTGGCTTGAAAGCACCTGAAATTTACTTTTTCACTGCTCTGGAGACTAGAAGTCTAAAATTCAGGACTGGCATGGCTGCACTGCTTCTAAATCCTCTAAAACCTTCTCTTGCCTTCCCCTTATTTTAATAGCTCCATGTGTTCCTTGGATAGAGGCAGAACAATTGCAGTTTCTCCGTCCATCCTCACATGGCCATCTGCCCTATGTGTGCTTCTCTCTTCTTTTTTACAAATGTTCCACTAACATGGGATTAAAGGCTCAGCCTCTGTGTGGGAGGCTAAGCAGAAATGTATGAAGAGAAAATGATCATCTTATTACAGAGGAGGAATAAAATTTGATAAAATAAAGAAAAAAGTTTTATGATGACTTTCATCTTGAGGAGTAAAGGTAATCAATGGTTTCAGAGATAAATTACTAATTTTAGTTTGTAATTTACAAGCAGAATTTAAGATTGAAAAATACTCTGTGAATGATACTGTATTACTTTTAAAAAATGATTGCAGGAGCTATGCATCTTGATACATATCAAGAATAAGCACTCTCAATATGGATGTCATCATCATTTAACAGAAGAAGGAATTAAACATCAGTAATGTAAACATTTCTGCAAATTCTAGTCCAGTGTGCTTTAGTTATAACTAAATGTCTTTTTGCAGTTAAACTAGTGATACTGGGGCATCTTGGCGGCTCAGTAGGTTAAACCTCTGACTTCAGCTCATGTCATGATGTCACAGTTCAAAAGTTTGAGCCCCACATCAGGCTCTGTGCTGACAGCTCAGAATCTGAAACCTCCTTTGGATTCTGTGTCTCCTTTTCTCTCTGCCTCTCCCCAGCTTGCACTCTGTCTCTCTCTTTCTCTGTCTTTCAAAAATAAATAAACTTTAATTTTTTTAAATTTTATTGATTATACTAAGTATAATATGCTAAATAAAATTAATTTTATTAATTATGCTAAGTATAAATTTATAATTAATTTCAATAACTAACAAATTGAAATAAGACCTACATCAATTTTTGCATCAACTGTTTCTTTGAAAAGGCAAAATTATGAATCCTAACAAAGTGTGGTTATCTGTGAGGGGTGAAATTTTGAATGATATAAAATTTACAGTTTATTTTCAAAATTTTGACATATCTCTCCTTTCCAGTATTTTTGTTGAAAATAATTTATTTATATTGAGAGAGAAATAGAGTGTAAGCAGGGGAGGGGCAGATAGAAAGGGAGAGAAAAATCCCAAGCAGGCTTCTTTGTGTCAGCATGGAGCCTGATGTGGGGCTCAATCTCACAAACTGTGAGATCACAACCTGAGCTGAAATCAATACTGGCTGCTTAACTGACTAAGCCACCCAGGAGCCCCTCTAGGATTTCTTATGATAAAAATATCTACGTTCCAAAAAAAAAATACAAATTAAAGAATAGTGCCTCTATAACCAATTATTAATGAATGAAGATTTCTTGACATAGTTGCCTTTTTCTTGATATTGATTCCATTGATTACAGTGTGCATTGCAGCAGAAATCAGTCTGTGGAATTTGGTTTTTATTTTCTCTACCTTTGGGGCCAGGTAACTGAATTACATTAATGAAGTTTAAAACATGGAAATCGATATCTTAAGCTGATGTTATACAGAAATTGTGGTTTAAATTAAATGTACAAGGTCATAGGTTCATTATGGACTGTTTTCCATCATTAAGTTATGCTCATTGGAGATATGAAAAGTATTGGTGATGGAAACTCAGCAGCGGATAGCTAGACTACAAGAAACACACTCAGCAAAAATAGACTTATGTGATATTGTAGCCTCATAGGCAAAATAACTAGAAACTACTCTGAAAGCTTCTGGTAGTGTATAAACCAACTTGATACTGATGAAAGCCGAAACACTATTTGTTCATTTCATAACTCTAGACATACATCTTTGTAACTGAAAAATGGTGTTTGATGAAAGATTAAGTAGTATATATTCCCTTGGGATCCTGTCACAGAGCTGTTATTTCTTTCTAGACCCCCCACACTATGTAAAGATATAGATTTAATAAACAAACCATTTCTGATCTCAGCAAGGAACTTAGCAGGGATTTTGAAAGTCAAACACACAGGAGCCATGCTTGACTGTGGCAGTAAAAGTAACATCTGCCTGAGAATTTTAAACAACAGGCTTTTTAAATCACTTTTAAAGCCACAGTAGGAGATGTGACAACCATAAGCAATACCTCTAGCAGACCAGGACTAGGAAAGCTGGAAGAAGTCAATTGCACTCAGAAACTGAAATAATCCCTATTAGGGGGAAACAAGCAGAATAACTTAAATTTCCTGTTTATTTCTATCTACCCAGGCTTTTTTGTACCCCTTCTAGTCCTCATTAATGAGTGTAAACTGACTTGAAAGAAAGAAAATAATTAACACTGGAAAAAAGTTAACTCTATAATAAAGCTATAATAGTGACTTATTTCAATGTCAAATTTAATTCTTAAGGCATTAATTTTGCTAGGATATATAGGATATCAAGCAATATGTACCAATTAATGCTGACCTGGATGATAAAGAGGTTGAAAGAAAGTTAGCAATGGAATAACAACAATATTCTGGAAAAACAAGGTGAAAATATTACCTAAAATACTTCAGGTCTTTGAAACTCATTTAAATGCATTATGCCTTTTCTATTGTACCTGCAAAACAAGGAAAGACTTGTGAAGTTCTCATATGTATTTTTACTTTATCTGCTATGTTGTACTAAACCTGTTATTGGATAATTCACTTGATTAAATATAGCAAATGAAGCTTAGAGCATGGTGTAGACCCCCCCAAAAATGAAGTAGTACTCTTTACTTTCCTTTATACGTGTCAATAAAAACAAGGAAAATCATTTTTTATGTTGAGATAAATAAATTATATGTTCAGATCTTAGAACACTGTATCACATTTTTATTTATTAAAAATCATAGAGTGGTCAATGCAAGCAAAGAAAATTTAAGAGACTGAATAGAAAGGAATAAAGCCAGAGACTGTTTCTCAGTAAATAAAAAAATGTAGTTAATATATGCATTCCCTTTTTCCTGTAAGATATTTAATAATAATTCAGACATTCACATTGGTAGCTAATTAAATCTTGCCAAAAATGACCCATGTAATGGAATAAAAATGAATGTTAAAAACATTTTTTTAACAAAAGAATTCACTACAGAGTGAACCATGATAATACAGTTAAAAGGCAATAAGGGTGCTTGGGTGGCTCAGTCGGTTAAGTGGCCAATGTCAGCTCAGGTCATGATCTCACTGTTCGTGGGTTCCAGCGCTGCATCAGGCTCTGTGCTGACAGCTCAGAGCCTGGAGCCTGCTTCTGATTCTTGTCTTCCTCTCTCTCTGATCCTCCCCCGCTTACACTCTGTCTCTCTCTTTCAAAAATAAATAAATGTTAAAAAAATTAAAATATTAAAAAAAGGCAATAGATGTATATTAGATAACACTTTAATGATCTGGCTGACCATCCACCAGTCCTAAGGAAAGTAAGACCTAGGGACAAAGTTTCACCACATGTGGTCAAGAGTTCTTCCAAGAAGTATTTTTGAAGTGTTTTTCTCTGATAACTGTACAAGAGTGGCAGATACAAATCCTCAACTACTTAAATGTAATACCTTTAATTTATTTGCATTTTATTGAGAGTTGACTGATTGCAAAACAGTGTCACAATTATGCTAGAAGCTTACTAAAACTTATTACTTTGGATTGAAGTACTACCAAGGACCAAGGAACACACCTGTAAGCGATTTTGTGATAGGACTGGAACAAATTTGGATAGTTATAACACTAAACTCAGTAATATTTCTGCTATATCACAAATGGCAATTTATCCACTAAAATTAAAATTTCTTAAATTACTTTAATGTACTATATATTTATATGAAAATTTCCAAAAGAATGACTGATTGCAAGATCAATTTAAATATACTATTTATTTTTTTCTTCTTCATGATATTTATGAAGATCAGGTTATTAATACATTTGTAAATCACTAAGGAATAATATATTCCTGGAGAAAAATCAACTGAAATTAAAACAAATCAATCTGAGGAAGTATTCTGAAATATCCTCTTATTTAAAAATTTTTGACTGTAAGGGCACCTGGGTGGCTCAGTCAGTTAAGCATCCAACTTCGGCTGAGGTCATGCATGATCTCATGGTTTGTGACTTCAAGCACCATGTCAGGCTCTGTGGTGACAGCTCATTGCCTGAATCCTACTTTGGATTCTGTGTCTCCCCCTCTCTCTCTGCACCTCCCCCACTGCCACTCTGTCTCTCTTTCTCCCCCCCCCTCTCAAAAATAAATAAACATTAAAAATTTTTAATAAATAGAATTTCTGGTTATATATAAAATCAGAATCACTTTGTGTCTATGTCTATCCATAGCCCATAGCCATGTACTTTATATTTAACAGATAATTCTTTCTTACTAAATTCTGATAAAATAAAATCTAAATCCAATGAAACAAAATACTCATTTACTTTCATTTATTTTCAAAACTTGAGTTTGTCAGGGATGCCCTTAAATAAAGTTAAAATATTTTTTAGAGAAATTAGCTTTGCTATTGTATGTACATTATCCTCTGAAGATTGCAACATTTTATAAAACATGATTGATTTAAAAATTGATTAGGTGGAAAAAGGTAAAAATAAACTACAACTTGTGAATTATTTTATGATTGTAAATAAACCCTGCTGACCTTACAGATTACTAAAAAGTTGTAAAGAATATTTATTTGAAAATATTTTCTTCTGGAATATAAAACATAAACATGAAACAATAGTTGCTCTTGCTTTTACTAGTCTGAAAAAATTTAAAGTTATTTAAAGCATATCTAACTGTCTGAGAATGCAGTAATCACAACATGATTCTGGGTACCTTGTAACCACATCTAATGATGTAAGATTTGGCAACAAATAACACCTGCATTTTTACAGGATACAAATATATTCATACATTTTTCTTGAGTGCTCTCTCTCTCTCTGTCTCTTTTCTTCTCTATATTTGGAATGTGTGTAGATATGAAGGATTTGATGATTTTAATAGAAACATATTATAATCATTATTTCCATTGCATGCTGTTTCTTTCAAAAAGTAAAAAATGCTATCAAAACTCTAGACATCGACAATAATCAGATGAAAATGAAAGAATGTAAAATGTGTTAGTGGATAGCTTCTCTTAAATAACCATCTGTGTAATCACCTATCTAACAAATATTTATGAAAACCTGTGAAGAACAAACTGTTGGTTACCCATTCAAGTTTATGAATAACATTTTTTAATTTATTTTTTTAATTTGTTAGTGTATATTTATTTTTGAGAGCAAGAGAGACAGAGTGCGAGCAGGGAAGGGGAAGAGACAGAGAGGGAGATGTTGAATCTGGAACAGGCTCCAGGCTCAGAGCTGTTACCACAGAGCCTGATGCGGACTCAAACTCATGAACCATGAGATCATGATGTGAGCTGAAGTCAGATGCTTCACTGACTGAGCCACCCAGGTTCCCTGAATAACTTTCTTTTTTAGACTGAGCATTAAAAATGATTCTACTAACCATTTATTTCAGAAATAAATAATCTTTGTTTTCTTCATCTGCATGTAAGTTTACTTAATTAACTGAATACTTAATGTCAACATGTTTTAAAACATTATTTACACCTTTATATATGATTTCTGATTATTTGGCATTCAAAACAGTGGTTGCATCAAAACTAGTATTTCTTTTAGAAATTATTGGTTTTCTTTTATTCAAAAGAATTTTCATGCAAAATTGAATGTAGAAAACAGTAAATGGTTGCTTTATCATACAAAGTGTAGTAATATCCATTGTATTCACACTGTATATGTAGCACCTTGTACACCAGCTCTTTAGTCTGAATTTTTAGTTTCTTGAAATTTAAATTATATCAGAAATGTTCATTTTAAAGGTACAGAATCACATCCACTATGAAGAAGCGAGAGAGGACGCAGTTCATACATTAAAGGTGGATCATTTGATTTAATCTGATGGCTTCCAGTAGTTCTAAGGAATGGACTTTTTCTGAATTTTGAAATGTACCAAATTTGAATGGTGAAATAATGCTATGTAAGACACATGATGTATACCTAATAACTCATGAATATTTATTTGCCATTTTTTCCAAAATGATTTTGAAAGTAATACTAATCTCATCAATATATTACCTGTGAAGGTCAAGACAGTATACTTTTTGTTGTCACAAGATCACAGTAGTGTTAAAATTGTTTTCAGTTTATATTATATTTGTAGACTTTTGGTGTGGGATAGGGGATAGGGAAGAGGGAAGAGGAAGATAGTTCTTAGAAAAGATCCCTTTAAGTATAATAAAAAGAACTTAAGTATAATAAAAAGAATAAAAAGGTTGACAAACAGAAAAACCACAACAATGGATAAAACTAAATACTATAGATCATTTTTATTCAAATCACTGCCTAACAGATATATTTGTTGAGAATGATGAAAGAAAACACTAGGTTTGAGGTATTAAACTCGATAAGAGGGGTGCTTGGGTAGCTCAATCAATTAAGTATCTGACTCTTGATTTCTGCTTAAGTCATGATCCCAAAGTTCCTGAGTTTGAGCCCTGCTTTAGGCTCTGTGCTGACCGTGCAGAGCCTGCTTGGGAGTCTCTCTCCATCTCTCTTTGTCTCTATCCTGCTGAAGCTCACTCTTTCTCGCTCTCGCTCTCTCTCTTTCAAAATAATTAAATAAAGTTTAAAAAATCAATAAATAAAAGCTATAAGAACTTTGAGGATAAGCCAGAATTAGTGGCTCTAATAAACACCAACTTCACATTTTGGACTTGATGTGTCCAATTTATCTAATACCATTTATTGAAAAAGCTATTTTTCCTTATTATATGCCCTTGCCCCCTTTGTCATGGATTAATTATCTATATATATGTGGGTTTATTTCTGGTGCTCTGAATTCTGTTCCATTGATTCTTTGGACAGTTTTGTGTACCAACACCATACCGTTTTGATTGTCATAGTTTGTAGTATAGTTTGAAGTCAGGGAGCATGATCCTTCCAGTTTTATTCTTCTTTCTCAAGATTGCATTGGCTATTCTGGCTCTTTTGTGGTTTTATTAAAGTATTAGAATTATATTTAGTTCTGTGAAGTATACCATTTGAATTTTGATAGGTATTGCATTGAATCTGTAGATTGCTTTGGGTAATATGGTCATTTTCACAATATTGATTCTTCCAATCACTAAGCATGGACTATCTTTCTATTTATTTGTGTCTTTTTCAATTTTTCTCATCAATTTCTTACAGTTTTCAGGTCTTTCGCTTCTTTGGCTAAATTTAAGACTAGATATTTTATTCTTTTAATGCAATGTATTGATTATACTATACCTTAATCTGTTGTATCCATGTTCAGCTAGGAGTATTTATAGTTATCTTGAGTTTCTATTTTATATTGTCACAATGAGATAAGGATAAAAATGGCCCAGATTGATTTATGGGGACCAAGTTTTGAAGGAAAACCAGGAATGTGCCAAAAGGTGAAAATGTTGGGTGGAGATCAAAGGCTTAGTGGGTTTGGAAATCAGTAATGAGGTTTGGGAGCGAGGCTATCAATGTGACCAATTTATTTAAAGTATAATTAATGAGACTGTTTTAAAACTTGAGAATACTAAAAGATAAATGGAAATGACCTTGCTTTTAAATAATTTCCTTTAGAAATGTGAGCTGAAATTTCAAGGATAATAAAGTGTGGCAGGTGGACACCGGGATGAAAAAAATGCAAACTGCTGCCAAAATTCACCATCTTCCCAACTTACTCCCCCGGTGCTCTTCAGCATCAGTTGGTTCTGTTAAAATTATCTTAATATGGAGAAGAGTAGTAAAAAAAATAGCGTTTTTGAAGCACATAGAAGAAAAAAAGAGAGGATAGCCATAAGAAATAAAATATGAATGAAGTATTTTAATTAGAAGAATTACCCTTGGAAAATTTCAAGAAAAAAATACCTCCCCATGATCTTAAAATGGCAGTTCATGAATTATTTTAAAGAGCTAAAAAATTGAAACATGGTTAACGAAATAATAGATAATTACTCTATCTAAAATGGACTAAAAAATGAGTGAATTGATCTTGGGGAAAATTTATGGTAAAATTAAATCATGTCAAAAAGTAACACCACTTTAGAGGGAAAAAATAGATTCTGTTGAAAATGAGTTTGGGCATGGATTAAGTCACATTAAATAAAGTTTGAAAGAACTAAGAAATAAAATCACGATGATGATAGATATAAGAGTTAAAGGAAATCTATATAACTGGCCTTTAAATATGAGAACAGAGATTTGAAAAAAAAATCTAAGCTATAGAAATAACTGCTTTCTTAAATAAAGAACAGGATGTATAAAACAGAATGTGTGCTTTGTACTTGGTAACATCATTAACAAATAATCCTGACATATTTGTATCTTGGCAAACATTATGAATTTAAGGTAGCAACAAGAAAATATTCATTCAAGATATAAGAACATCTAAGAGAGGAAAATAAAGCTGATCTCAGAATTCCTAGAGCATTGTTTACAGACAGAAGAAAGTGTAACTATGTCTATAAATTTCTGGGGAAATAAAATATAAGTGTTTTATATCCTCAAACATGTAAGAACTTACAGATAATAGCCTAAAAATGTTAGTTTTTGGAAAAAACTATTAAAACAATGAAGAATTATTTAGCCAATTAAAAATGAAGAAAAATAAAGAACTCAGAAATGAAAAAGGAAAGCTTGTTTTATTTTTGTTTTGTTTTGTTTGTTTAAAGATGGTGAGCACCAAAAACCAATAATTAAACTAAAGATTCAACAATGGAAGGAATTAATAAAATAATTAAAAGTGTAAAAAACCTGAAAATGGTAAATTCAGAGTAAAGGTGACAGAAAAATGTAGGTTGAAAAACAGGTATTCAAATTTTCTCCTTTTTCCTAGTGAGGTGTTATTGTTTATTAGCTAAAATGGGTAAAGTGGGAAATATAAGTTTTAAGTACACAATTGATAGTTGTAAAAAATAGAGATAGAGATTATAATATGTGTATCTTCCAAAACCAGATAAGAAGAAGGAAACAGAGCTTCCAGCAAAAGGAATATCAAATGTATAATCTATGTATAATCAATAGTAAATCAATACAAATCAATAATAAAATATCAAATGTAACTTGTGATAAGGTCACAAAATTAGAAGCAATAATATTTGTAATATTAAATTTTTATAAGATAAAGTTAAATATATCTCTTAAAGTGATATGTGATAAACCTAAAATAGTTAAAATGCAATTGTAGGAAGTTGGTGATGGGTGTGAGGATATTCCCTGCAAAATTCTTAAGACTTTTCGGTATGCTTGGTAATTTTCACAGTAAAATGTTTAGAAAGTCTACTTCATATATTAAACAAACAAAAAAAAAAACCCTAGTTAGATAAACATATGCAAACATTTGGGAAAAAAACAGAAGGCAAGAAGAACCCATGGTGAATTACAAAATAGATAAGACTTTTTCATTCATGTTACAGAACATGGAAGACATACAAAAGATTTTAAGAATGCTACTTTAATTAAAACAAAAATATGCATGGAAAAATCAATGATCGATCCTATTTTTGAAAAGTGAAATTGGCAAAACATGACAAATCACTAATGTGGTTTTGTAATACTGTCTGACAAATCAGTAAGGAGAAAGACTACAACTCCAGAATCATCATTAAAAGATAAGAACAGACCTTTCACAACAAAGTACATAAATATGCCTATAAACAGAAAGAAAATATCAATCTCATTCAAAAGTGAAGAATTACAAATAAAGGTCCAGTTAGAAAATTTATCTTCCCTATCAGTTCAATAAAGATTAAAAAGTGTGATAATGCCTGTTTTTGGCCAAGCGGAAGAGCGACTGACAAAGTCATACATTGTTGACAGAGTGTAAAGAGTTGTATCGACTTTGGCAAGAAATTTGATGGGATCTGCTCAACATAAACTTGTGTAAGTTCTTAGACCCAGAAATTCCACCTCTGGGAGTTTACACTAGAAAAATATTGACACAATGTGTAAAGGTAGGGAAAGGTATTTGTTGTAGCAGTTACAATAGCCAATTAGAACAATTTAATTTTCCACCAACGGAAGATAGGTTAAGTATCTTGAACCTGAATAGTGTACAGTTAGAAAAATAACGAATCATATCTAATGTGGTAATATCCATAGAAGATATTATAAAGGGAAAAAGAAAGCAAATATACCTTAGAATATTCATAAAATAATTCAGGAAGGATATACAAAAAGGACATTTAGAATGGACTTTGGACATGTAAAAGAGATGAAATTTTACTTTTTATATTTTATATTTTTTATATGAAAAAAATTTTAATGTGCCCTTGATTTGGACCCAGACCTGTTTTTTTTTTTTTATTTTTAAATGTTTCCCAGATAGTATTGTTACACTACTGATTAAGATCAGTAGCATCTGTCTATAGCACTGAGTAGTCTGTATACAGAAAATTTAAAAATCATTCAATATGATCATAAATTAGGTTACCAAAATAAAAATTGTGTACCAGGCCACACCAGTTGTCTATAATAAGCAGAAGTTCCTGAAATGGAAATGTGGTAAACTAATCAGTTTTCAAAGAAGAAGAAAGGCAAATGTGAGTATGTCAGGACACCAGGTAGCGGGGTCAGGTACAGAGCCAAAAATAGCTGCTCAAAAGTAAGCCTAGTAAGTTCTACTTTCTGCTGGTTATAAAAGGAATCAGCTTGCTTTCTGGTTAGTACAATACCTTTCTTAGTGTAGGCAATAGATAACTGTATCTTTGGGAACTGTGTCAGTGGATATGTTCTCATATCAGCAATTCTAGTCATATTTGGGGCAGACATAGGATATTATAGTTATGAGTGTGTGTTTACAGATATCAATAATTTTTAGGCCACAGTCCTTCAAGCTCGTCAATGTAAAATCTTTGATAGCACATTTTTCAGTCCAGAACAGACATACTTTTACCTGAAAATTGCAGTAAGAATCCTATTGCTCTCTACTAAGTGACTTATTTATTGCCTTAGTGTGACTTACCACACTCACCACTAGGAACCGAACCATCTGGTAAGTTAAATCATTGTTGAGAATAGTCATAAAAAGTGTTTCAATAATTCTAGTATCTTTATATTAAGCCAGAATGGTACTTTTTCACACACCAAATAGATGGACATTTTAAATTATGATCAAGATACACAGACTTGTTTTAATAAGCATACTTTGTCATCAAAATGGACATTTGTGTCGATATTCTGTTTCCACAAATGTAAGTCATAAAATGTATTGGCTGAGTCAGATCTCCTGTCCTTTTTGTGTAATAACTCTTTATGGACCCAGCAGTTAAACATCACATCTAAACCCGGCAGAATATTTAAAAGATATCCAGCCAAATATAAGCCATCATGAGGAAGAATTAGAACCTTGTCCATCCATAATTTGGATTTTATATTGGAAAAAAAGGAATCATATAAAATATTGTTAAAATGTAAAGTACTACTACTGCTGCTGCTGCTGTGAATGACAACAAAGTTTAGTGCTGTGAAGTAGACCTGAAGCCATAGCTCAGGAGGTAAAAAAGAAAATTATTTCAAATTCAATATTAAATGGAAATGTCTTATCCCCTGATCCTGGTCCACACCCTGCCTGTTTCCCATCAACAAGAGTTCTTAGACAAACATAGGAAAGATAGATACATGGTAAATTGATGAGACTCTGTCTTCAGAGACTCCAATTCCATTCTTGTGGATTCTTCTTAGGTAAAGCTGGAGAGTAGAAAAGGGAGAATGTTCTCTCTTTGAGAAGAGAGCAATAGAAGTGGTGAGGCCCTTGTTCTGGACAGCTATATAGGACAGTGCACAAATGCCGCTCAGACGCGGGAGATAAATTATAATTAGTGCCCCCTTCCCCAGCACATGGCTTGAGTAAGTATTTTTTCACTTTGAAAAGAAAAAGGAAAAAAGGAAAAGAAAGGAAAACCAAAGCAAGAGAGGAGACTAAAGAGCACAGTTAAGTGAGAAAGCCAGTGCAGCCCAGGCAGAGTTCATAAACAGCAAAAAGAAGGAAGTACAGCAGATAGGTAGAAGCTCTTAATTATCAAGCCAAAGGTAGTGGGCTTGATATTTGGGTTTTCTTCTTATGATAGAAAAAAATCACATCAGCGTGATAGTGTGATATTGTCTACATTTTCGTCCAATGATTGAATTTCCTCTGGTAAGAATGTTGTTCACAACATTTGATTTGATTCCATTTTATTTCGTGTTACATGAATAAGACCACTTTGAAGAACTTTTATCATTAGAAGGTATAGACAATGTCAAAGTGCTTGTCTTCGTTTGCATAAAAAGCTGATCACATTTAAATCATGAAAATAAAAGCTATGCATTTCACATTGGTGCAAAGCAAATAGACAAAAAATGAATTTACTCCATACAGATATACTCCTTAGAATTAAGTAAATAATCTTACTTATATGATCTATCATTCATAGTCTCTGGAATGCCACCGTTTCTAGAACAATTTAGTATTCATTTTGCATTCACTTCATATTTGTGTTTATCTCCCCATTAATTTTTACAGTTTCAGGTCATTTGGCTTCATGTCTATTATAACATTATATCACACTGGATTTGGCCCAGATTTTTACGTACTTACACATCTGTTGACTTGCATTATCTCTAATAATTTACCAAGTCCCCAAAGTGGGATTTATTAAATCCATTGGACTCCCAGATCTGGTGATCCTATTAACTGGCATCCTCAGGACGTAGCAGAGTCATTTTCTAAAAGCCTACTTCCCTCACCCTGGACAAACAGGCTGGCTGTTTGAGGAAAGCCTGTGAAAATTATCCACAGGTTTTCTTCCAAGATCTCTGCAAAGTTTCTTCCAGTGACTGGCCAGGAAATAAGCGCAGTTTGCATTATTCTATAATGGCACCTTATTTGGATTGCTTTTCCAAACCATTAGTCTAAATTACTTTTAGTGAACTCCATAGTTTACTGATTGTGGGAAGCAATGGACTGTAAAGCAAGAATTGCTAGAAGGCCCCTTTTCCTAATAGAACTTTTTTGTTGTTATTGTTTTTGTTTTAACAGCATCTTGGAAACTAGTTCATTTATACAAGCAGTAAATAAAGCAAGATGAATGACATTTCAGCGTGTAAAATGAAGGCTATTCACCAGAAGAATGTAGATAATGGCATGTACTTTAATTTAAACAGACTGAATTGTGTTGAGAGTAAGTGACATGAAGCAAAGTACTTCAAGACAGGGAGCAGAAGGCTGGTGAAGAGGCACTCTTTTCCCTTTCATGGTAATGTTAAATAAGAAAAGCAGTGAAACAATACCTTGGGCAATGCTTTTGACCAATGGCAAGAGACAGTTAGACATTTGTCTTGAACTTTTAGAACAAACCACGATGGTCAAAAAGACAGCTGGAACAACTCCATAACCATTTTAAGGATATGTCATGACAGACAAGACTGTTTAAAGAAGATTCCAGAGTATTTTGCGTAAGATTTAGAGAAAATAGCAGTTGTCCATTTGATTAATTCAAGTAAACAAAATAATGATTCAATATAATTTCAGAAAATATTTAGAGCACATTTACAATGATAATCCCTATGTTCTGGATTATAAAATACGGTGGTGCCGATGCAAATGCAATAGCTTCTTGGGCATCACTTTGTAGTTCAGGTAGATCCACAGAAGAGTTAGGAGGTAATATGATGTGGTTGTTAGCTTTACAGATCAAGAATTTTCTTATTATCTGGGATCCATGGTACATTAAACTCAGAAAGAGTAGGACCAACTAACTGTGAAGGGTTCTGACAGGTACACAGTTTAAAATCTATAATGAGAAACACAGGTTTTTAATAGACTAGACCTGCTCTGTCCAACAGGGCAGCCACTAGCCACACATGCCAGCTGTACACTTGAAATGTGGCTAGTCCAAATGGAGACGTGCTGTAAGTGAAAAATGGTGATTTTTTGGGGGGTGGCATGGGGTTCGTGGGGTCCGGAGCTGATGATCAAGAAAGAACTCTTGAAGACATCTTTGGTGCAAAAAAGTGGTTTTATTAAAGCAGAGACAGGATCCGTGGGCAGGAAAGGCTGCCCCTCCCCGGCACCATGAAGAGACACTGGTTATAAACTATGGGGTTGGAGGAAGTAAAGTCTAGGCGAAGTTTCCAAGGAGATTTTCATGTGCTAAAGACTCACAGGATACTGGAGGCCTAACTATTATCAAGCTAGGGTTGTTTTTCCTCTAGCAAAGCATTAGCATTGAGATAGTAGGAAATCCCTGGAGAAAAGTTTTACTCTGCCTGCCTCAACTATTTGTCAATGGGCTCTAGGTTAGTAAGGAAATTTAGTTCTATCTGCCATTTCCTTCTGCCTTTGTTTCCCACATCACTATGGAGGGGTGATGGAGACTTAGGTCCTTGGGGACTATGATGTCTATAAATTAACCATTTGTTTTTTCCCTTTCCTTTGTTCTTGGACAGCCAGGAGTGCCTGAGGAATATTACACATATCCCACCTAGGGGTGGGGTACGAGGGGGTGCTTGCAGCCTGTCAGCTTGCCTTATGCTCCCTCATCAAAAAATACTCACTGGTTTTCAAAATTCAGTCAAAATATTATTATGCAAGTATATCATTAATTGATTATGTAATAAAATTAATTTTACATATTGGGATAAAATATATGCATACCATTAATTTTGCCTGTTTCCTTTTCTTTTTATTTTCAAAATGACATCTAAAAAATTGAAAATTACACATTTGGCTCACATTCTATCTATCTATCTATCTATTTATCTATCTCTCTGTCTATCATCTATTTTTTTTTTTTTTTGAGAGACAGAGAGAGACAGAGAGTGAGCAGGGGAGGAACAGAAAGAGTGGGAGACACAGAATCCAAAGCAGGCTCTGGGCTCTGAGCCATCAGTACAGATCCCTATGAGGGGCTTGAACCCATGAACAAAAAAGATCATGACCTGAGCCGAAGTCAGACACTCAACTGACTGAGCCACCCAGGCATCCCTCACGTTGTATTTCAATTGGAGATTGGTAGACTAGACACTTTTATGAATTTGACTAGTGCAGACCTTCCATCTAGAAACTAAGTTACTTGGTGATTTCATACAAAGCAAAGATAGTTATTATTT
Organism: Mungos mungo; assembly: GCA_004023785.1. Taxonomy (NCBI): domain Eukaryota; kingdom Metazoa; phylum Chordata; class Mammalia; order Carnivora; family Herpestidae; genus Mungos; species Mungos mungo. The sequence continues at coordinate 40,572 of PISW01003323.1, read as the reverse complement.
GAAATATTTACTGGTTTTAGGCTAAGTTTATCTAACATACCTAACATATCTAACATGTTAGGGATATACTTGCCAAGTATGTGAGTTTTCTAGTAATGTCTCTTTTCCAGAATGTGCTGAATAAATGCTGCCAGATTGTGATCTAATGACCATTCTACCTTTACCCTTTTAAGTGGGCCACACTCCTTGGCTGCCTTTTTCTTTGCTTTAATATCAATGTCATAATAATCAGATGTCTATGGATACTGATTTAGTCACCTATAGGCAGGTAACTCAATAAATGAAGAGGCCTATATGAAAACTGGGAAACGTCTATTTTCTGCCCCCTAAATGTGGATGCAGTTATACAGTTGCTATGTTTTTTTGAATGGGCACATGGTGCATGAATACAAGAATGCTGCCAAGGTATTGTCAGGATTTTGTTTTGTTTTGTTTTGTTTTAATAAATGTGTTTGGAAAATTCTCCATGATCTCTCCCCCCCATATCCTCCTTCTCTATCCTTTTTCAGCCAGCCATGTTTTGGAGATATGGCGTATACTGACCTCAACACTAGAGTTAAAATGACAGGCAGGAGAAAGATAAGGTGGACTAAATGGTATTAGATTATTTGTTTCCTACATTCATAATCCCCCTTCAAGTAAGGAAGTATCTATATCCCACAGCTGCTTCCACAACTACAGTCTTTCTTCCATGCCTACCTTTCTTTTTCTAGTTTGAAGCAAGATGAACATGCATTGCAAGTTGTCTAGAAAAATCCTGGTTGTGCTCCTAGGAGATCAACTAAGGGTTGTTAAACATTTTTAGTATCATCTTTCACTGTTAAATGTATCCCTATTTGATGACAAATTATATGGTTACCTTACTTATTTCTTTATAATTGGGCTTGCTACATCTCCTGTTTATCTAATCTTTTCCTTGTCCTCAATTTCAAGGCTGTAGATACATTGGTATATTTTCATTCTTTCCTGAAACAATGAAGGTAATTCTCCCTAGAACTAAGGAAATTCTCCAATGTCAAGGCAGGGGATGTATCTTTGGAACTCTAGCCCTGCAGAATCCTAGCATTCTTATGAACTGATGATGACTTGATATTTCTAATTATTTCCATTTCTGAATGGAATATTTTTATTATCACTATCCTTTTCTGCTGCTGAATTTGCATTTATTAGGCACCCGTATATGTGTTGGGAGACAGAATATTTAGATAACACGTATTTTAGTTGACAAGTCACTAAGGAGCCTCATCAAGAAATGATAAGGAATATAGTACTTTACCCCCGGGTCCCAAATTTCAGTCAAGGTAGTATCTGTATGTATTATTAGGTTGTCTCCCCTTTAGAGGGAGTGCCTGTGTCTGCATGTGGAAGGAAAAGTGACCATGGAAGTTTAGGTTACCAAAGAGGTGGATGGTAGCAGACTAGTAGTTGCACAAGCCAAATTATTCCCGCCCCCAATCCCCGCCCCGTTCCATGGCAATAGAGTTATAGCTGACAGCCATGTACCCTCCCTTGCAGCTAGGTAGAGCCATATGGCTAAGTTCTTACCCAGAGAATGTGAGCAGATGTGTTATCTACTGTTTTTTAGATCTAGGTTTAAACATTAGACACATGCTCAGTCATGCTCTTTTCCTTCCCTGCCCTTTGGAATACAGAACCTGGCAGAGATACAGTGCTACATTCAACAATTTTAAAAGAAAAGATGCCTACAGCATATGTTGAACAAAACAGAAGGAGCTAATGTCTCTAAACGATCCATTAGAATAGAGTTACTGCACCATTGTATACTGAAAGAACTAAATATAAAAAAGAATCAACTTCTTTAAATTACTGAATTATGAAGGAGTCTTGCTACATAACAGGTACAAGACATGAATATCAAGGTTTTCTACTGTGGTCAGTATAAACTGATGGCTAGTGACAGGTGAACTATGTACTAAGTGGCAGTTTCATTACTATAGACTTTTTATATTCTTTGTGGTTGTGAGTCATAACAGTGTTTGCTCAAGTAAATATCAACATGGGTGTTTTTGCAACACGCATACAAATATTAGTGAATATTTCCATATAAGCATGGAATTAGTAACATTATCTATAATTGCTACTATAAAATTTCTTAACATTAGTCAGTGTATACATAGAATTAAACTGAATTACTACTGTATGAAAAAAATATATAAGTCAAATAGTTATTTTATTTAGACAAAATCATAAAGTTTGATTTTTAGCATTGTACCTACTGAAATGCTGAAATTTCTTAGTAAGTTAGATAGGCAATTAGGTAATATAAATATTTTATCACCAATGTATAATTTTTGTGAGTAAACATAATTTTTAAATAAAATTGGTGAGTATAATGTACATATGAATTTATTGTTAAGCTCTGCACATTATATTGGATCTAGAAAGGTACAAGAGGCCAGCCAATTGTGATGAGAGGTCATGGCATTGAAAGACTCAGTGTTCTTCCTAATCTTGCTGTTTCATCTTTGTGTGCTATCTGTCAAAAATTGACCTTTGTGGAGTAGCTTTAAAATGAGAGTAATAATGAGCTATTCATGGAGTAATGAGAATTCAAAGATAAAGGGAGGAGAAGAAAAGGTAAATTCTATGTAATATGAAATCATTATTACACAAATATAAGCTAAACAGGTATATACTTACTTAAGTACAGGTAACTATTACCATGACGTTTTAATCAATTCATGAATTTCAATCTTGGATTAATGAATTCTCATTGCTTCCATGTCATTTCACTTTGTACATACATATCTGGCAGAAACATTTCAATTGATGTAAAGAACTATGACTGTTTTATTTTTAATTACTTTTAGGAGCCATTCTTCAATTGGCAGTTAATAGATGAACACTATGGATAATTCATCTATCATTTATTTATTAGTTATATTCAGTAGAAAGTTTCAAGGTTTCTGGGATTTGTTTTTAAGAGTTCAGAATATAGAATTGTGAATTGTTTAAGAGCACAGGATTTAAAGCCAGAGGGAACTGAATTTGCGGTTACAGTTACTTTTGCCATTTTTTATTTTGTAAATTAGAGTAAGTTTCTTAATCACTCTGTGACTCAGTTTTTCAAAATGTTGATTTAAATATTAAATTAAACCAAAGAAATCTACGAATCAAGTTCAGCACAAGTATTAACCAGAATGTATGGATCTTTGCAAATTCTGTTACCAATAGCTGCTTCCACCTTAAGAAGCATTAGTATTAAAATAATTGCAACCTAAGTTCAGTACATACTAGTTAGTATCTTTTTAATTAAAAATGTAACTTTTATAAAGATGTAACACTTTTTATTTCATTTCATTCTAGCATATTTTCCAGTGCAGTTGCTCTAAGATGTACTCTGGAAATAAATGAGTAACATCTTTGTCATAAGCAACGTTGTTTTATTATTAGAAGGAATATGCCAAACCGCAAAGAGTAAGTTTTCCCATCCTAATTACATTAAGTGATTTTAGTTCATGATAATAATTTGAATTATTTTCACCAGCTTTCAATTTAAACCATATCATTTTATTAAATATCTGTATGTACAATGCTTTTACTTTAGAGATGGATATTACCACTTCAGTTTTGCTCCCCACAGTTTTTTTAACTCTTCATGAGAAATGCATACAATTATTTTTGAGAGAAAAAAATACCAACACATCAAGACAGTATTTTTTTATCTGTTTTGATTTATAACTCTTTAAGTGTCTTTACTAAATTTTCTTGAACACAACAAAATAAATAAATTTGTGAAATGTTAATTAAAAAAAAGACAGGTTTTACATTTTTGCCTTGGGCTTGGAAATTTTAAAATGATTACCAGATTGAATACTTTGTGTTGAGTATTTTAACCAGTTAGTCCAAAGATGAAAACATGAATAACTAAATACATATATCTACATGTTGCATTTACTTTGTTGTTCTTATTGAAATTCACCACTGTGGTGTTTGCCTGGTATATCTCACAAAAGATGATTTTTCTGTTACTTTACAGTCCTTGAGCCGAATCTCTGTCAGTGGTTTTCATGCTCTACGCCATCTATGGTCCTGTTCAGCTTCTCAGGAGCTTTGCTGAGAGATAGGACTGCACAGCAAGGAAACTTTGTCTCGCCACATGCGCTTAAACCACAGGAGTGATGTTTTATATGTTAGACATCTGTGGTTTCTAAGTAAGAATTTACTTGAAGAAAGGGCTGGGGGCAAAAGATAAATATCTTCAAAATTACCATTGTCTTTCAATTGAATTTCTTGTGTAATAATTATTCTATAAGTTTATTTTTGGCTCCCAAATAATGAATTCTGTTAATGAAAGGATTGTATTTCCTACTTTTTCATATTTCCATATGTGTATACAAATGTACACCTTATATATGATGTGACTTTGTGTATGTGAATGTGTGTGTGAATGTGTGTGTTTGTGTGTGTGTTATAAGGAGCTATTTCAAACTTTATCTTCACCCAGAAATTCTCCTTGCAACAGAGTAAAGTTGTGGAAACTTCATTGAATTGAATTTTCTAATGTGCATAGAAGGCTAGACATCAGTTTGAAATTCTGAGGCAGATGCAATAATTAAGGGATGCTGCCTAAGAACCTATTCTGAGAGGTTGTTGTGTTCTCAGGATTGTGAAAATATAGCTGGATCAGATATTGAAGAATGTATTTGAGTTATCTCAAGATCAGAAGTCTTAAAATATCCATTTTTTAGTTGTGAGTTATTTGAAGTGATTGTGAAGACCAGCTCCTTTTCTCTCTACTGCATATCCCATGTTGAGAGGCTACAATAACTCAGGCAGCCCTTACATTTCCAAAATAAACCCTAGAGTTAGTCACTACATTGAAGACTTTGGTGGTGACCAAATAGCTAATGTCATAAATCCCCTGGGCTTTCTCAGTGTCTCTCTAAAAACTGAATAGATTTTAATTCAGTCCTGGTCAGCAACAAATAAAAAGCAATAATAAAGCAGTTCTGCAACTTTCTTAGCTGACTAAACTGTTCTGTTTCAAGTTACCTAACTAGTTTTACTTCAGTTTCTTCACCATAAAGTAGAAATAATAGTGATTCACACCTCAGAATTGTTATCAAAACAAGGGAAGTTAATATTTTCAAAACATAGAGTAGTGCTTGACACATAAGTGGTGTGTGTGTATATACACACACACGCACACACACAGACACCATATATATATGTGTATATATATATACACACAAAGATTAGCTTAATTGAGAAATAGCTAATCTTTGGGAAGGACCCCCAAATAGTTTGTCATTGTTGTTATTACTTCTGTTCAGTTACTACCTTATTAAATATCCTAGGCAGCTGGTTATTCACAGCTGCCTCTCCCTCCCAGCTCATCCTCTTCACTCCCCCAAAACATAAAACATTGGATTGAAAATAGACTTGTCCACTCTTTTCAAGTGACAGTTTGATATATACTATCCCAACACAGGAACAGATGGACATAGTTAAAGATTTTCTTCCAGAAAAAAAAGTGTTCAATATTTGTACATTTACTCCAAATAAATAGGTATTTTATTTAAGAGAGAAGCAAATATTGTCCCATAGCAAAGCAATAAAATAAGATGACCCTCCAGAGGTAGGGCTCTGTGGTGGCCCTCAGATGAAAATCTCAAAAGTGGAGAACTTTAAGTAGACTGAGTTTATCTAATGTCCATAAAATCAAACCTTAGATTTCCTTTTCACTTCTGAATGATAAAAAGCTACATTTGAATTCCATATACTTTGGGGTAAAATCTTTCTACTTGTTCTGCATTCTGAAACAAATTTGCAAAACCTAGTTTGCCTGTACATATACATGTTTATAGCCACATCCACATATATGTCCTTATGGCTTATAATCTAGTATAAATTAATTGTAAATTAATTTCACTATTTTTATGTTAACTATTATACTGTTAATTTTATTTTATGTAACTTACTGAAGGGTGAGAATACTGAGCTTTCCAAATTAAGATTTAATCAGTAAAAACCCTAAATCATTAAAGGCAAGGTAAAGTTTCATTTTTCTCCCATGTGATACTATATTAACAGGCTATTGTTCTGGATACTGATTCTCAATTATTGTGAGCCAGAATAGTTTGGATTGATGCCATTTATTTCAGCCTGTCAAAGGTCTTGGATAAAAATCAATTGTGACTTTGATTTCAGATCAGCAATCAAGCAATTGTTCATCAGACAGTATATAATCCAGGTATTTAACTTAATTATATGATTCTTTCTTCAAAGAACCTCAAAAAATTATGATTCTTAGCTTTCTTTAGCCTGAATTTATCCATTTTATGCATTCCATTTATTAAAATTAACAAGAAGTGCTTTTTTACATATCTGCACATCTAGACCCCACCATTCTGGAATGTCCTCTGGACATCATTAAAACCAGATGTTTCCAAATGTCATCATGCATACACTGAAATGATTATAAAATGAGAAATTTTTTTTCCAGGCTGTTTCTGTTCAGACAAGAATGCCAGTTTCCATTGGTTTGGAGGACACTTTTATTTCTAATAGCATAAATTTGGTTCATGATTCAAAATATGGATTTTTTTTCATGTCAAGAACAGTACAACAGTGCCTTGGAGAATGTTTTTTAAACAGCACAGATTTTATTAGAATTCATTTGTTTTTGTGCTATAATATTATTTAGTGTTTGATTTTTATTTATAGAAATTATAATTTTACCTTGGTTTATACATTCAAAGATTTCACGCCTAAGACCTGTTCTTTTCCCTGTCACATTATGGAGAGTAATATAGCTTGATTATGATCATATGTTTGAAAGAAATTTGGTATGATTACTTTCTACTAATGTGATCAATCTTATCATACTCTATGGAATATACTATTTAAGTGTTTATAAATTGTCACTCTTGGCCAAGCTAAGAAAGTAACCAATCCGATTTCTTTTCTGTCTATATGAAGGTACTATTAGCTAAAGATTGGTTTTCCTACATCCCACATGTAGCTACGGACCATTAAAATAGAATTAGGTATAAAAGAGAGAAATACAATCTTATAAAATATTTTGAAATGATTAATAGACATAACTGTAAACTATCACTTTTATGCTAGATTGAAGGTAAGTTAGTCTAAAAGTTAGACTATATTCCTATCCATTATAGGAAAAATGAAACGTAGATTTTCCTTTTTGGGTATAAGAAAATAAAATCCTAGTGTAAACTAGCAATATGGAGAATGAAAGTATTACTTTTGGATAATTGCTCTGAATGTATTATTTAATATATTGGATGACCGACATACTAGTTACCTAAATTTTCATTCTATTTTAATATATGGGTAAGTACTTTGTGAATAAACTGCTAAGTTACCACTAATGATTTTACAAAAGTTTGCATCAATGACATTAGTAAAAAAGAAAAACAGGGAAGCTGGAAAATTTAGATCAAAAATTTTTATTTGAAATATCTTGGGAAGTAAAGACATTCTTGGTAAACAATCCAGTTTCATGTTAGAAAAGAAAAGAAAAAATATAAGACATAAAGAAAATGATAAAAATGACAACTTATTTTACTACACAGAAATTATCATTATTGTCATTTTTTAATTGGCTAGTTACAGACATATGCCGTAATTGTGTAAGAAGAATATTTATATGAAAACCACATGAAAATATGTTTTTAATGTTCATTTTTTTTATTGCTTTTTGGTTGCTCTAACTTGAAGAGAAATTCTAATAAAAGCATTTGCTCTTTAGGGGGCTCTAAATACTTTTTATTTTTTAGTTTTTATTTAAATATCAATTATTTAACATACAGTGTAATATTAGTTTCAGGTGTACAATATAGTGATTCAACACCTCCATATAACACCTGGAGCTGATCGTGACAAGTGCCCTCCTTAATTCCAGTCCCCTAACCCCTGCCCGTCTCCTCTCTGGTAGCCATCAGTTTGTTCTCTATAGTTGGTTTCTCTCTCTCTTTCTTTTCCTTTGGTCATTTGTTTTCTTTCTTACTTTCCACATATGAGTGAAATCATATGATATTTGCCTATTTCTGACTTACTTATTTCGCTTAGCATAATACTCTCTAGCTCCATCCATATTGCTGTAAATGGCAAGATTTCATTCTTTTTATGACTGAGTAGTATTTCATTGTGTATATATACATATATACACATGCATATATGCATGTGTATATATACACACCACATAATCTTAATCCATTCATCAGTCGAATTCACTTGAGCTGTTTCCCAGATTACATATTTAGATTTCTTTCTGTAATTATTTTCACATTTGAGGGGGAAAATCTCATGCAATGGTTATTATGTATTTTTTAAATGGCATGGGTAAAACTGTTCTTGTCTTACTTCTATTAAATTTTTAATAATTTTTTTATACTTTTACTAAAGTATTTCATAAATTTCATGACTTAATATAGGCTTCATTTCTTCCTACTACCTTCTTTAGCAGTTTCTATTTACATGACTTTCCATGAAAATAGTCAACAAACACAAATATTAGAAGCAGCTGTTGTTCAGGAAAGCCTGCATTCAAAAATAATAGTCTATGTCCTTCAATATCCAGAACATAGACAAAAATCGCACTTATTATATATAGGGTGAATTATAAAAGCTGAGATCACCAATAATAACTACTATTATAGCTTTACATTAAAAAATTACAAGGCATGCTGCAAATTCAGATATATTTAAGAGGAATAATTATACATTTTTATCCTTAGGTCCAAACAGAGTGCAACAGAACTAGAATAATATAAATTCATTTTTAAAAGATGAGTTTTCACTTGAGTATAAGGTAAAAAAAAACCACCAGTAGTATAATGCACTTTCAGGAAAAAGTTACTGTCTTACTTCAGTGGAGGCTTCCCAAGACAGATTATTCCCTATTGCTTTCTAATAAATTCTTATTTTTATACAAATAGAAATATACTTCGAACTGCCCCTTTGTCAGATTCTGTCAACAGAAAATATTTTAGTAATTTTTACTTATCACACAAACAAAAGAATAATTTTTGACCATCACACTAACAAACTGGATTAAGTATGAAAGAGTATACAGCTTTACTAAGGACGTGCAGAACTTTACACCTAAAAACAACTAACGACAAAGAACACTTAAAATCTAACAACAACAACAACAACAACAACAAAAAAACAAAAACCAAACCGGATCTTTTTAAAGGGTGAAAGGCCAAACAGACACCTCACCAAAGGAGACAGATGGAAAATAAACATATGAGAAGATGTTCCAGAGCATTAGAGAAATACAAGGATGAGATGCCACTACCTACCTTTAGAAGGGCCGAAGTCCAGAACGCTGACAACAAGGAACCCGGATGAGGTGGAGCAGCAGGAACTCACACACTGGTGGTGCATTCGAATGCAAGATGGAATAGTCACTTTGGAAGACAGTGCGACAATTTTTTACAAAACTCAACACCCCCTTCTCATACAATCCAGTGATTGTGCTTTTTGGTGTTTACCCAGAGGAGGTGAAAACTTATGTCCATACAAAAATCTGCATGTAGATGTTTATGGCAGCTTTTTCATAATTGCCAAAGCTGGAAAGAAAGCAAGATGCCCTTCAATTAACAAGTGGATAACTAAATAATGCCACATCCAGACAATGAAATATTATTCAGCACTAAAAAGAAACGATCTATCAAGCAAGTCATGAAGAGACATAGAGGAAACACATGCACATTACAAACTGAAAGAAGCCTATCTGAAAAGGCTACGTACCATACATTTCCAAGTATATGACATTTTTTTTGGTATCACGTATTTTGGTAGACACATAAACATTTTTGATTGTTATGTCTTTCTGATTAATTTAACTTTCTTTTATGCCTTTGCACCTTTATTTTTTTAAATAGTTTATTGTCAAATTGGTTTTCATACAACACCCACTGCTCTTCCCCACAGGTGCCCTCCTCCATCACCACCACCTCTTTTCCCCCCTCCCCCTTCCCCTTCAACCCTCAGTTCATTTTCAGTATTCAATAGTCTCTCAGGTTTTGCATCCCTCTCTCTCCCCATCTCTCTTTCCCTCTTCTCCTGCCCCTGGTCCTCCATTAGGTTTCTCCTGGTCTCCTGTTAGACCTATGAGTGCAAACATATGGTATCTGTCCTTCTCTGCCTGACTTATTTCGCTCAGCATGACACCCTCGAGGTCCATCCACTTGACATTTTTAAAAAGGTAAAAGTATGTGGACAATAAAAGGATCAGTGGTTGCAGGAGTTGGGAGCAAGGAGAGATAAATAGGTGGAGCACACAAATTTTGGGGAGCATTGCCATTGATCTATATGATTCTACAATAATGGATACATGTCATTCTATTTTTTCCCAACCCATGCAATGAACAACACCAAAGTAAACCTCATATAAATTATGGACTTCAGATGTTAAAGATGTGTCAATGTAGGTTCATCAGTTATAACAAATGTGCCACCCTGCTGGAGGCCGTTGATAATAGGAGATAGTGTGTGTGGGTGGGTAGGGGGTATGCGAGAAATCTCTGTGTATTCTGTTCATTATTGCTTTGAAACTAAAATTACTCTAAAAGACTCTATTTTTAAAAATCTGATGAAGAAATGCTAGTTTTCACTTGCAATGGGTAAATCTAGGGGGAAATGTTGACAGTTTTTAAATACTTTTTGAAGGCTGCCACACTGAAGGTTTCTGAGCAGACTTTCTGATGCTCATAGGTTATGTTAGAACAGAAGGTAAATATTTCATCAAAGCAGATCTTCTAACTATGACAATTGTTTAAGAACGGAATGAATAACTTTGAGAATATGGACCAACATCCTTGAAGAATGCAGATGCTTTCATTGTAGATGATTTAGAGGCATGAAATACCTGCATGGCCAATTCTCAGAAATGTTGAGAAGGGTTTACTGATTCATCTAAGAACAAGGAATCAGATAAATATTGTCCCTATTAAGTAACATTTTAGGCCATATTTGTCATGCATAAATTACTTAAGGAAAAGACATTATTGTTTTTCGTACAATTTCCTCTACTTTCAACAATTCAGTGTGAAATCACTAGAGTTATTAACAACACATCTGTAATGCTGACCAAGAGAAAAAGTAGAATACATTTGGAGAAGAAAATTTATAAATTAGAGCAGAACAAACTCTATGATAAAGTCAAATATTTCTTTGAGAGGGAAATTGTTTGTTTTTTCCTGTCTATTACCTGGCAGTGCCTGGTTGCTTACAGCAGAAGCTGCTTTGGCAAATTGGTTTTTTGGGGGGAGTTTTGAGTAGACTAATTTTGATATTTACTACATCAATTGCCTAATTTTACATGTTTGAATTATATAATTTCTGGTTGTCAAAATAGCACATTAGACTTCCTTCGTCATTTACTAACCCAGAAGTGGATTAATATCTCCTGGATAAGTAAAAATAAAATATTTTTGTATAATTGGTTAAGATTTTTCCAACAACTGTTAAATAAACATTTAATTTTCTATTGATCTAGCAACATTAACCTATTGGTTTATGCTTTAAAATATAGAGATTGAATTATGTGTAGTTTTTTTTCTAATGAGTATGCATATGTTTCTCTTAAAGACATTTCAGAAAATTTCAAAGAAATAATTTGTTAAATTTTGGTTGAAAATGTGTTAGAATACTCAAGTTATATACAATGCACTAGATACAAATGCCTCCTTTCACTTTATTATTATTTTTTTCTAATGGCTTTAATTAAACACATACTATTTTTCCTTTAATGTCATTATGCATTTTTTGGTAGGCTTCATAATTTAAAAAGTACAGTTCAGTTCCTTGCTTGCATTATGGTTTGCAAGAACACTCCACATACTGGAGGGTATTTTAGTAAGTACGTTTAAAAAAAAGTCTAAACTTTTTCCAAGTATTGCAAACATTTTTTATTTATTTATTTTGAGAAAGAGAGTGTGTGAGCAGGGGAGGGGCAGACAGAGAAGGAGAAAGAGAATCCCAAGCAGGCTCTACACTGCTAGTGCAGAGTCCGACCTGGGGCTTGAACTCACAAACCATGAGATCATGACATGAGCTGAGATCAAGAGTTGGATGCTTAACTGACTGAACCACCCAGGTGACCCATGATGTCTACATTTTATGATAAGTAAAAAAAAAAGATGGGGTGCCTGGGTGGCTCAGTTGGTTAAGAGTCCGACTTCGACTCAGGTCATGAAGTCGCGGTCTGTGAGTTCCTCGAGCCCCGTGTCAGGCTCTGTGCTGACCGCTCAGAGCCCGGAGCCTGCTTCCGATTCTGTGTCTCCCTCTCTCTGCCCCTCCCCTGCTCAATCTCTGTCTCTCTCTGTCTCTCAAAAATAAATAAACATTAAAAAATTTTAAAAAAATAAGATAACGATAATGAACTATGAGTAAATTACCAAGCAGCAACTAGTAATAAATGATTGGATATTAACATATATACAGTAGTTTTTAAATGAATTTTAACCAAAATTATCAAACAAATTATATACTACAAAATATTTTATTTTGACAGAACTTAAGATTTAAACCACTTCAATGGATATTTCATTTGAAACTTAAGGTGTCAGGTGGAAGGAAGATACTTCAATAAGTATGTTTTTGAGTGGTTGTGATAAAAGCTTCAATAGCTTCATTCAAGTAAGCACTGAAGTTCACTGGATCGATCATAAGCAGTTCTTGGCACTGTGTAGCAGTGAATATGACACCGCACTGTAGTGACTTATATTACCTTTTGTGGTTTCAAAACTCTGAATGGTTTTTTTTTTATTGCTCATGCTCCCTTTTCAGTGATGCTTACAAATATAGGCCACACATAGTTTTTGTCACTGTGTAGAACATATTTTTATAACTAAGTAGAAAATATTTATAGTTCTAGATCTTTAGAGATGATTGCTTCTCATCGCATGCCTTACTTACAAATGCCATGATGCAAAGAATGTACGTAATTCAGTGCCGGGAGACAATTTCTGAGTATACAGAAAGAATTCTTTAGTAATCATCTGAATTTATTTTAGAATGTTTTGTATAAATCTTCTGTAAAAGAAACACACTACCAATACTTGATAGAAGTGAAGTGGTTCAAATTCTTTAGGGACACACTAGTGAGTTAAAAGCATATTAGATGGTAAAGTCTTTGATACAAAAGTATTTATTCTGGCTATCATAGCCAATATGGGAATAATTCTTCAAATAGCTACATGCATTTTTGCTTAATAAATGGAGTTTGAAATAAATGTCAAAATGATTTGAAATTGATATAGTAATTACTATGACCTTAGGGTTAAAAAATAAATTGAATGTAGAAAAATACTGAGACTTCAACACCCAGGAGTACCAATAAGTTAATTTCCATAGTGTTGCTGAGTTTTATTTTAGCAAACCATCTTACACGCTGCTGAGGTTGAAATGTGGTTTCATCTCTGGTCAGAGAAACAGGCATGATTCTTTCCACTCAACAAGTATTAGAGAAAAAAAGATTGTGATCACAATTTTTGCATTAAAAGAATAGAACCACTCTTAGACAGAATTTTGAATCTGGCAAGGTTTTCTCTTGACATCTTTGTCTACCCATGCATTGTACTGGTTTGTGTAGAAGCTCAAAACCTTGAAATTCTTTCCATAAACAAAAGGTAAAGTTGCTGTTTCCAGTGGTGTGTAAAAGAAAGTAACTGGACAATAAATAAATTAACTATTCAAACTGATAGGAAGAAAGAAGCTTACTACCCTAGATAAAGCAATGTTTACATATCAGGAACATATGAAGCTGATGTTTTGGGGCAGTGGGATAATAAGACAGAGAATTGAGGATGTGAGTGGGAGCAATAGCACAAGGAAGACCATTTTCTATTCTGACAGTACTCATGACCGGTTCTCACCATATGAATTAGCTTTTTATATGTTGATAAATTGCATTTTTAAAAGTGCTTTAAAAATGAGCGTTTGATCTCTATAAATGACTGTCTTAAGAATCACATTAAAATTGGATCCACTCATTGATAATATTGTTCAACATGTCAAATCCAGTTTTCTTGGCAGAATGTAAATAGTGGATGTTAGATCAAGTTCTGATCAGTTGATTTTATACATCTGCATTTGGGTTCACAAGAAGGTAGCTTGTAAACAGATGTTTGTTATGATTAATCTGATCCTCTGGGAACTTTTTAATTTCATGAGCTGGAACAAATATGAAGACAGTTATCCAGGTGCTGATTAATTAGTTTTGAAAGCATGCAAACAAGAATCCATACAAAGAGACAATAGACCATTTGCAAAATTAGCTCAAATGATAAATTTGAGAAATAGAAGAACAACCAGGTCCAGAACTTTAAACAATGGAACAAAAGAAAACAAATTTATGAATATGCAGCTATGCTTTAGGAAAGCCAGCATCAAGAAACATATGGGATCATTCTTTATACCGATGCCGAGGAGTCTACCATAATCTAAATCAGCACCCAGTTGTTGTGTTTAAGACTGTCTGAGTGTAGAACAATCCATATTAGCTAACATGCTGCCTATTGATTTCCATTGCTCTTGCTTCTTTTTTAAAGTTTATTTATTTATTTTGAGAGAGAGAGAGAGAGAGAGAGAGAGAGAGAGAGAGAGAGAGAGAGAGAGAATGAAGGGGAGAGGACAGAGAGAGGGGGGGACAAATGATCCAAAGCAGGCTCTGAGCTAACAACAGAGAGCCTGACGCAGGACTTGAACTCACAAAAGGTGAGATCATGACCTGAGCTGAGGTTGGACTCTTAACTGACTGAGCCACCCAGGCACCCTGCCCTTGCTTTTTAATCTGTCTTTAACTCTTTTCCTTTGCTCTGACTTCATTGGACTATTTTTGTTTTTTGTTTTGTTTTGTTTTGTTTTGTTTGAGTCCAGGATAGGATGTAAAAGAGTTCCAGATGTGAGTGAAGATTTTTTTTTCTTTCATTTAGAGTAGTAAATGTAACAATTAATAGTCAAACATTTTCACTGTCAATTTTCAGTTTCCTATTGGCATATTTCCCCTACGGGTACGACAGAATAAAAGCTATTTAGAAATGAGTAAAGAAATTCAGCAAGTCCAGATAAGAGAAACACAGCAAATGATACTCTGAAGAATGGTACCATAACATAATCTAACCATTTTAGTGACTGCACCCACTTGAGAGTGCTTCAGGAGATCCCCTTAGGCTTAGATTAAGCCTTACAAAATTCTTGAATTGATTTCCTTGATCTAAACTGAAATTGAGACTGGGGGCTATTCATATATGCAGAGGCTCATAACCTTTTGGTTCCTCACTTATAAGTTGTGGAGGCTACTGAGTGACACTGATTCTTATTTCTACACATATGTACTAAGTACAAATAATGTGCCACATGTTACTTTAGGCCCTGGAGTATAGTGGTGAATTAAACCAACTTCTTGCCTGCATGCAGCTTACAATCTAGTTGCAGAGACATAAAATAATGAAAAAAAATTAATATAGTGTTCAGAGCATTATTTTCTATAAAGAACATTTAAAATAAACTTAAAGCCAAAATGGTAAAAGATGCATTCTATTTTATATAGATCAGGGAAAAACCCTCTAAAGAGATGATATTTGAACATAGATCTTAATTAAATAAAATGAATCCAAACCTATAAAAAGTAAGTTGTCAGGTTGTCAGAAGGTGTTATTATCTTTTACCTTTCTCCAAAAGTCTTAAGGTTCTAGGATAATTGTTGTGATGAAGATTTCTAAAGAAACAAAGAACGAAAAAGCATTCCCCATTCTTAAGGAAATTCAAGGGAGCTCTGAAACCATTAATATACTTTTTTTAAATGTTTTTTATTGATTTTGGAAAGACAGAGAGAGGAAGCTCTAGCAGGGGAGGGGCAGAGACAGAGGGAGATACAGAATCTGAGCTACCTGTCAACACAGAGCCCAATGCGGGGCTCAAACCCACGAACCGTGAGATCATGACCTGAGCTGAGGTCTGAGCTGAAGTCGTCTGTTTAACAGACTGAGCCACCCAGGCTCCCCACCATTAACATACTCTTAAGGAGAATGTTTTTTTTTATCTGATTGTATCTTCTGGGCAATAAAACCTTAGAATTGGTCAACATTTAGTTAACTACCATAGGACAATCTTCTAGCAGCAACTGAATAGAAATTTGTTAGACTAGAACTTGGTAAGCATAGGCCCTATGGTAAGATGCCCCAGGTTCTTGCACTTATTGAAAGCATTTTCTGCTTGTTATTGTCATGCTACTTATTATTCACTTGACAAACTAGGTCAGTGTTCTCAAAGAGTAGTGTACAAACATCGACTGGGATCTTTTTAAAAAGTGGATTCTGATTTAGTTGGTCAAGGATGGATGCTGAGATCCTTCATTTCTAATAAACTGCTGCTGTGGATCCATGAACACGGATGTACACAATGTGGAGCACAGCTGACTCAGAGCCTCAGAAATCTGGAGTGAGAAACAGACCGTGTGATTCAGGCCGACAGACAGTTCTGATGTCCTTATCATTTCGGGCTGCTATAACTTTGTACCATAGCACAGGCTGGGTGGCTGCTAAATAACAAAAATTTGTTTTATCCACTTCTGGAACCTGGAAGCCTGAGATCAGGGTGCCAGCAGGACAGGATTCTGAGAAGAGGCCTTTTCCAGTGTGCAGACTGCCAGCATTTTATCTTATCGTCTCACAGCTGTTATTCACATATCATGGTAACAATTGCAGTGTTGTATCTACAGTTGAGTATGTCCATCTAAATTATCAGGCATATACCTTGTTTTATTGAGCTTTGCTTTTTGCACTTTGTGGATGTTTATTTGCAAATGGAAAGATTGTGGTGGCAGTGTGCCAAGCAAGTCAGTCGGTGCCATTTTTTCAATAGCATTTATTCGGCTCATGTCTTTGTGTCATATTTGGTAGTTATTGTGATATTTAAAAGTTTTTCATCATTATTATATTTTTATGGTGATGTGGGATCAGTTATCTTTGATGTTACTATTGTAATTACTTTTGGGGCACCATGAGCCATATCCAAAGACAATGGCAAACTTAATAAATAAATATTGTGTGTTCCGACACTCCACCAACTCACCATCTCCCCGTTTCTCTCTGTTATGCCAGACAGTTTTGAAATGAGGCCAGGTGATAACCCTATAATGATCTCTGTATTCAAATGAAAGGAAAAGTCCTATGTCTCTTTAAATCACAAGCTAAGCATGGTTATGCTTAATGAAAAAGGCGTGTCAAAAGCTGAGATACTCTAAAAGCTAGGCCTCTTGTGCCAAAAAATTAGCTGATCTGTGCATGCAAAAAAAAGTTTCCTGAAGAAAATTAAAAGTGCTACTCAGTGAACGTACTGAAGATAAGAAAGTAAAACAGCCTTATGCTGATATGGAGAAAGGCTAATCAGAGCAAAGTCTTAACTCTCTTCCTTTCTATGAAGGCTAACAGAGGTGCGGAAGCTACAGAAGAAAAGTAGGAAGCTAACAGAAGTTGCTTTATGAATCTTGAGGAGAGAGTCTGCCTCCATCATATCAGCCAGGGCTGACGTAAAAGTGTGGCAAGTTATCCAGAAGATGTAGTGAAAATAATTAATGAAGGAGGCTACAATAAATAGCAGATTTTCAATGGACTTTCATAGATAGAGAGGAGAAGCCAATACCTGGCTTCATAACTTTGAAGGAGGGGCTGACATGTTAGGGACGAATACAACCGGTGGCAAGATATTGAAGCCAGGACTCAGTTACCATGTTGAAAATCCTAGGGCCCTTAAGAATTGTGTTATATCTGCTGTCCCTGAGCTCTATAAATGGAACAACAAAGCCTGGATGACAGCACATCTGTTTACAACATTGTTTGCAGAGTTCTTAAGCCTACTCTTGAGACCTCCTTCAAAACAAACAAACAAACAAACAAACAAACAAAAAACAACCTTTCAAAATATGATGGCTCATTGACAATGCACCTACTTACCCAAGAGCTCTGATGAATATATAGCAGGAGATTAGTGTTGTTTTCATGCCTATCCACACAACATCCATTCTGTAGCCCATGGATCAGAAGGTGATTTAGACTTTCAAACCTTAATACTGAAGAAATACATTGTGCGAGGCTGTAGCTGTCATAGATAGTAATTCCTCTGATGGACCAAAAAAGGAAAATGGAAAACTTTCTGTAAAGGAATCACCATTCTAGATGCCATTAAGAACATTTGTGATTCACTGGAACAGGTCGAAATATCAATATTCATAGGAGTCTGGAAGAAGTTGATTCCAACCCTCATGGATGACTGAGGGGATCAAGACTTTAAGTGGAGGAAATGACTACAGATGTGGTAGAAACAGCAAGAGAATTAGATTTGAAGTGGAGCCTGAAGATGTGACTGACTTGCTAAAACTTCATAATAACACTTGAAAGGATGAGGAGTTGCTTCTTAGAAATGTGTACAGAAAGTGGTTTCTTGAGAGGGAATTTGCCATTAATGCAGATGCTGTGAAGATTTTTGAAGTGACAACAGAGGATTTAAATTATTACATAAATTTAGTTGTGAAAACAGAAGCAGGGTTTGAGACACTTGACTTTAAGTTTGAACAAAGTTTTACTGTGGGTGAAATGCTATCAAACAGCATTGCATGCTACAGAGCAATCGTTTGTGACAGGAACAAAATTCATCAATGTGGCCAACCTCACTGTTATCTTATTTTAAGAAATTGCCACAGCCACCCCACCTTTAGTAGCCACCACCCTGATCAGTCAGCAGCCATCACATCTAGGCAAGACCCTCCACCAACAAAAAAATAGTATCACTCACCAAAATCTTACTTGGTGGTTGGCATTTCTGAGCAATAAAGTTTTTTTTTTTATTTTATTTTGGAGAGAGAGAGAGAGAGAGCATGGGAGAAGGGCATGGGGAAATAGTAAGAGAGAGAATCTTAAGCAAGCTACATGTTCTGTATCTAGCCCAAGGACAGACTGGATCCCACAACCCTGAGATCATGACCTGAGCTGAAATCATGAGTTGGATGCTCAACTGAATGAGCCACCCTGCTGCCCTGTTAACGTATTTTAATTAGAGTATGTACATTGATTTTTTTTGACATAATGCTTTTGCACACTTAATAAACTATAGTATAATGTAAACATAGCTTTTATATACAATGGGAAGCCAAAAAAGATTCATTTGACTCATTTTGTTGCTCTATTTGCTTTATTGGGGTGGTCTGGAACCAAATCTGCAATAGGTGTGAGCTTGGTCTGTACTCAGGAACTATAGATATTAACCTACAGTGTAGATGGTGGAACTAATGGACTTACCAAATTCACTGCAACACACTCTTTGCACAGAAATACATTCATCACCTCATCACTGGATACCTTTTTCTAATGAAAAGGATGAAATGGTGTTTTGGTACCTCTGACATCAGTGTCAGTTCAGATCATGTGTTCAATAGGCTTTGAAATATGCATATGCCTTTTACCCCAGTGTACAATTACTCAAGTAAATTTCAAGAGTCCTTTGAGGAAAGGATTGGGAAAATATGTATTTTATATTCATTCTATAGAATTGTAGAGTTCTTCCTCAAGTGGATCTGATCTCCTCTCCAGTCAACAGCCTCTGGATCTGAGAATTGGTTCAGGTGTAGAAAGTTAGTGAAGGATAGTAATTTTTCATCACTATTTCATTACTAATATCACTCTTCTGTTTTCCACATCTTCATAGTTTTTCTTCCCTAAGTCAAGCAATAACCTCATTGGCTATTATATTTAGTTTTATGAATATCACGATCTGTTAACAATTCCCAGAGACCCTGGAAAGTCAAGATTCCCTGATTCCCATTCTTGCCTCACTGTTCTTTATGGTAATTATGAAACCTTGCCTCTGATGCTTAAAGGCTGCCATGTGGCTTCTGATTTTTTCAAAATTGTAAGTCCCTATTGACACTAGGTTACTAGGTTACCAAGATCAATAACAGTGTCTCCTACCATTAGTTTTGGCCTATAGTGGACAGCCATCACTGAGTTTCTCAAAGATGTCAGTGCCCCTTCTTAACATTTTAGGGAAAGGAGTGTCTTCTGTGTTCTCTTGGGAAACATAAACAACTGCTGGTTATCTAGCCTTACATAGGTAGCCCATCCTAACATGCCCATATTTCTGAACCTTCTCTATTCTTCTTTACTATTTGATAAAGATTTCCAATATTGCTATCTCATCAATTCTATGTTATCTACAAAGTTTGAGAAGTTATTCCTGGGGTGCATTAGGGCCAAATCCAGGCATTTTTGCCAAAATGTTAAATCCAGATTCATGGGGGAATGCCATCCTGTCAATCATATTCCCCTGCCATTAACTTTTATCCCTGACTGATCCAGCGATCTAACATTTAACTTCCATGGATGCTCTCCCAATTAGTTGGATTCTGCATTTTTTTGTAACTTATCACATCTTCCCCAAAATAGAATAGCACTTTATTTCTCAGCTCATGCTGAGATCTGACTCTTGTCATTATTGGAAAAGTGATGAGGGGAGGCAGGGCCGTACTTAGAGAGGACCTACATTATCCCATTGCAGATCTGCTTCACATGAGTCTTTTGCATAATCTTCAGGAAATGAGAAACTGATCTCTCTACTAGCAAGAAACAGGAGAACTTAGGAAACCCAATTTTTAAAGCAAGTCCATTCAAATGACACCCTCCGAACTTTCAGCGTCTCTTTATTCTTGCATGGTCCAATGACTTTAACATAAGAGATTGCTGAAGCTGAGAATTTTTTCTTTGAAAATGCACACTTAGGATCAATCTTACACTGTTTCAGTGCAGTCTGCCTTCTGATTATGTGATGATAATCTCTAAATGTTTCCATGGAGACATTCTAGCTTTCACAAAGCATCTGAGTTGAAATTAGCTGACTTGAGTGTCTTCCTCTTTTTTAATGGTTCCTATTGCACTTTTAAAAAGCCAACCAATCCTGCAATCCCTATAATTGTATTCCTTCAATAGCTTTCAAGAGCTAATGCTTCTCTATTTATGTATCATTCCAATCCATCATAGATTACAACCTAAATATTATTGCAAAACTGCAGGAAAGCAGAGTTATCACTACCTCACTTCACATCTACATGATGATCCTCAGAGACATCTGAGTGATACGTAGTCAAATTCCAGAATTCAATTCTAAGGATATAATCTCTAGGAATATTCTGGATGCCAAATGACTTACAGTGGGTTACTCCAAAAGCAGAACCTGAAGTCAGAATCCAAGTTAGTTCATTTGGGAGGTAAACTAAAAAACACTGTAAGGGAATTGAAAAATGGAACACAGGAGGGGAGAAAATCAGAAAAGATGTGTTAATGGCTGGCCATACTTTATAGGTAACTGGAGTGTAATCTTTTTTTTTTCCTTATTTATTTTTGAGAATGAGAGAGACAGATTGTGAGTGGGGGAGGGGCAGAGAGAGAGGGAGACACAGAATCTAAAGCAGGCTTTGGTCTCTGAGGTGCCAGCCCAGAGCCTGACTTGGGGGCTGGAACTCATGGACCATAAGATCATGACCTGAGCTGAAGTCCAAAGCTTAACTGACTGAACCACCCAGATGCCCGTGGAGCTTAATCTTAATAGAGATCTTCTGGGACATTCTGTGGAACATGCTTTAGAATTGTGTCAACACCTATCCCCTGTTGATTGAACATTGCTCCAGAGTGAGCCAGGCACATCTTACAGCAAAGAACACCCTTCTGTGGAGAAGTGCAGGGAGATTTCCATGACTGTTAGGATTGTCTGAAAGCCACCTCCAGGTTGGCCAAAATGATGCAGATAGGGCACTGGCAGAGTCTACTTCATTAGTCTATCACTTTTTCTACTTGCTAATTTTAATTTCATTTATTATAACTTATTAAAAGTAACAGTGACTACCTCATTAGGACGCTGAACAAGAGGCTTGGATATTTCATGGGAGTGCTTTACAAGATGACTGAGACATAGAATGCATGTAAGAAATGCCAACTACCATTATCTTTTGTGTTTCTCCTCCATGCCTTTCCTAAACAGTGACCAAACTTCATGAGTGTACACCTTGTAATTCCACTGTATACATCAGCTTTGAATTTTTGTTCAGGTCTTATCTATTTTTTTAAGCTCTAACCAAATGCTTTTCTCTCCATAAAAATTTTTATTCCCTGCTCAGATTATACTGTTTTTGCCTCCCAACTCTGAAATATTAGTATTTCAGACCCCTGCTCTTCTGCTTAATTTTATCTCTCTCTCTCTCTGTCTCTCTCTGTCTAATTTATCATCTATCTATCTATCTATCTATCTATCTATCTATCATCTATCTATCCTCTATCTAATCTAGATTTTCAAGTTTTTGAGGGCTTAGTTTTCTTATTGTTAGTACAAAGCTTAATATCCGGACCTTAGTGGAATTTCTATAGTTATTATCTCTCCTAATTAAATCTAGCACAACTAAAACCTGGCCTTCTTACTCAGTATTGTGCATTTCACAAGACAGATCATCACTTCTCCTTTGACAGCATTGCAGTTTCAAGTATAGGAAGTGAATATTGATGAAATTCTGTGAAAGCTGTGTTGTAGCATATGAATGCAATCATAGGCATAAACAGAAGAGTGATACCATAAAGGTAATATTTATGCAGAATCATTTAGGAATAGTTCTAAAGCAGATTGTAAGTAAATGAAAGCAAAATCCTACAAAAGATTATTATTGCAATTATGGCCCTTTGAAGGGGTTGAAAAAAGACTTAATAAGTTAACACTGTGGACATGAAAATATTTATATGAGAAGATGAAGAAGACATGGAAATTTTGGAAAGGTGAATCACATATAAGGCAGGAAAATGAAGGTCATGTTAATTGTCTCCCTAATCTCTGTGTATCTTTTAAATATTCCACTTCTAATTCACATTGAAAAAAGGTAAAATGTGATCTATGTGCTTTAAAGCATTATAAATTCAATCATAAACTTTTACGTTTTCATGGGATGTCTTTGTTTCTCTGTTATTTTTAACCTAAGTTTCAAACAATTAAAATATTTATAATTTAAAAGAAAAATGATGACATTTAGGAAAATGTAAACATTTAATACAGTTTATAAAAATGTAAGATGTTTGGAATTGTCAAGTGTGATTACATCGTCATTATATGTAGGTGATTATATTTAATAAAATAACTATGTTTGCCATGAAATCTATCAATTCTAAATTAAAAAAAAACCTTTTTTAATGAGGAAAAGTATACTTAGCTACCATATACTGAAATTTTATTTTGGCCAAGTATTTCTCATAAAACACATTTAATTATTGATATACTTCTATTAAATAAATATTGGCACCCTTATTTTGAAGATAAAGAATGAACTTCAAAGAGGTTAAGTAGTATCTTTTAAATAGTAGGGTTGAATTTGAACCAAACCTGTCAGAAGTTAAATAGTATGCTTTTAATCTTTAAGTTGCACAAAATCCTAAAAACATCACTATGGACTTTCTGAGTTTAAGCAACGTATCCAATACCATTGTTTTGTGTTTGGTTTGTGTTTGGTTTGTTTGTTTCATTGGTTGATTGTTTTTGGCACTTTATCCTATAGGGACCATATAACATAATTATTCAGCACTTTATCCTATAGGGACCATATAACATAATTATTCAGATTCAAACTCTGGAACCACTCTGTGTCTGCATCTCAGATCTTGTGGTTATTATCTAAGTGACCTTGTATGAAATATTTAAAACCCAAATTTCTCAGGTTCCCCATTTATAAGGTGGGGATGATGATGATACACTATCTCATGGAATTGTGTGAGGATTAAAGATTTAATACTTTAAAATTCCTTAAAGTAGTTTTTGGAACATAGTAGGAACTCTAGAAGCATAATATATTTGTTTATGAAATATAAACCATCATGCCTAATTATCTTAATTCACAGGGTTATGGAGAGAAATAAATGAATAGAGTAGTGGTTGCAAATGTCTTTATATACTAGAAAGTATTTTATTATTTTAAGATTTTATTATGTGTTCCTTATATTTGTATGCCAATGGCAAATGATGTCACTTTGATTAAACATTTAAATACAGACGGCATATAAGTACTAAACTGAGAATGCTCATATTGCTCTTTAAAACTTTTTATTTATTCATTCAATTTTAAAGTGTATTTGTGTATTTTGAGAGAGACAGAGAGCACACGAGCAGGGGAAAGGCAGAGAGAGAGGGAGAGAGAACCCCAAGCATGCTCCATGCTGACAGTGCAGAGTCAAACATGAGGCTCACACTCACAGAGCCAAAATCAAGAGCTAAAATCTTGAATTAACTGACTCAGCTACCCAAGCACCCCATGTTAAGAAAATATTTAACAAATTTTAAAAGTAACTGCCTTGAAGTGAGTCAAACTGGGGAATATGAAAAATTACTTTCTGACATTGGAAAATAAATTTTTATAATAAATCATGTAATTAAATTTTTCTTACATAAACCAGAAATGAAGATACTAAATATAAAGCATCCACATACCTTTCACCTAATACTTTTATTTCTTCTCTCCTAAAGTTTTTTGGGATTTTTTTTAATTGCTTAAGCACATTTAAGATTTTATTTTTACATGTGTGTATTGTTGTATACACACAAATTTCACTACTTATACATGATTTCAACCATCTGAAGGACTGTGGGGATGAGCCACATGCCACACAGTTGAAAATAATTGCTCTTAACAAGATTCATGGGGTATTTCATGGCTTGCAGCCTAGACACTGACTCCAGCTATGTGGAGTGCCTCACACTGCCAGCAGGAGAGCAAATAAACTATGTTTAGATTTCCCCAAAGTGAAACATTTGAATTCATGACCATCTATCTGAAAGGTAAGACCACTACCAGCTTAGATGCATACTTAATCTGGTTTGTTTTTAAATTAATGAATGTAAAGGTACAGTCTAATAGACCTGAAATCCAAAATGGTATGCATGGACTTTCTGAGAGAGAGAGGTTGAGAGAAAAGTGTGAGCATGTGTGTTTGGAGGCGGGGTGCAGGGAGACCATGTAGGGGAGAAATAAAGTGGAGACTGCCTAATTCAGAATTTCCTATACCTGGATCTTTGGTGTCTGTGACCACCAACAGAGTTTCCTCGAACGAAGCAGTCTGGATTAAATGTGTCTGCTGTACATTTTAGCTGACCTGAGAGTTCTGGTAAAGAGATTTATCTGCTAAATGCCATAGAGACTGCCAGATTCAACATCCATCAGTTTAAGTGTATAGCATCATATGCTGCCAGCAGTAGGTTATTTGATTTCTTTTCCTTTTAGTCTTTTCGTCTGAGGATGTTCCAAGAATATTGATTACTTGCATTGAAAATCTGTACTCTCCATGGAGAATTTTATTGCTTCCCTCTCGCTAGTGATTATATATGTTTAATGGAGGTTTTTATAGAAGTATGTACGGTAGTGCTGTAGGATTGAATACAATTAATTTTCTCAATGAATCAATAACCCATTGTTTCATAATGAATCATTGGGATTTAACTTAAAATAACAAAAATAATAATAATAAGCCTAACACCTTTTGTTGAAGAGTCCTGAGCAGAGTAAGGAAATTAATATTATGGAGTTTATATTATATGCCAGACAATCTGTTAGTGACTTTACATATATATTTTTAAAATTTATTTTCTCTGCAGTCCAGTATTGTTAAATTATTCTTTAAAAAGTCCAAGCTTTACTCAGATATTTTGGTTTTTACCTAATGTCCCTTTTCTGCATCCAAATCCCATTCAGAATACCGCAATACTTTTAATCGTCATCTCTTTATGCTACTCTAGAGTACCCTGATGACCTTGTAGTTTTTGATGACCTCAACAATTTTGAGGAGTACTGATCCTTATCAAGTATTTTGTAGAGTGCTCATCAATCAGAGATTGTCAAATGCTTTCCATATGATTAACCTGGGGTTTTGGGTTTTGGAAAGGAGGACCATAGAGAGAAGTTCCATAATGATCACATCCTATTGACAGTACACACATCAGCACAGTTTACATTGCTAATATTGACGTTGATGACCTGACAGGTAACGTTTTTCAGGTTTTTCCACTCTACTTTCCCCTCTTTTCCAAACTGTTCTCATCAGAAGGAAGCCCTTATGCCCAGCCCACATTTAAAGGATAGGAAGTTATTCTTGATCTCTTGAGGAGTATGATAGTTAATTTTATGTATCAAGTTGGATGGGCTACAGTGCCAAGATATATGGTCAAATATTTTCTGGATGTTTTGTGAAGCTCTTTTTTGAGTGGGAATAACATTTAATTGGTGGACTTTGAGTGAAGCAGATTATGCCCCCCAATTTAGGTGAGCCTCATCCAATCAGTTGAAGGCCTTCATGAGAAAGAGTGACCTTCCCTAAACAAAAAGGAATTCTACAAGCAGACTATCTTTGGATTCAAAATGAAAGTATTTTCTGACACTTTGGTCTGCCAGCCTCTCAAACAGACTTTGTAATTAATTACCTAGCCTCACAAACATGAATCAATTCCTTAATATTTTCTCTCACTATAGAAAGAGGAGAGTGAAGAGAGAATACATGTATATATGTGTGTGCACGCACACACACACACATACACACATATTTTATTGGCTTTGTTTCTCTGGAGAACACTAAATAATTCAAGGAGGTACTATCTATAAAATTTGTTTGAAATATTTATTTATAAGAAATTTACTCATATTTTTGTTTATTATATTTGTTTATTCAGTTCTTTACAGGCATACATTAGAGATATTGTAGGCTTGGTTCCATACCACTGCAGTAAAATGCATACCAAAATAAATCAAGTCAAATAATTTTTTTGCTTTTTCAGTGCATATAAAAGTTATGTTTACACTATGCTATAGTCTATTAAGTGTGTAATGCATTATGTCAAAAAAAAAAAAAGCAATGCACATGCCTTAATTTAAAATACGTTATTGCTCAGAAATGCAATAACTGACACTGACTGATCAGGGTGGTGGCCGCTAAAGGTGGGGTGGCTGTAGCAATTTTTTAAAATAAGATAACAGTGAGGTTGGCCACATTGATGAACTATTTCTGTCACAGACGATTGCTCTGTAGCATGCAATGCTGTTTGATAGCATTTCACCCACAGTAGAACTTTGTTCAAACTTAGTCAAGCCTTTCAAAATTTGCCTCGGCTTGTACAACTAAATTTATGTAACAATCTAAGTCCTCTGTTGTCATTTCAACAGTCTTTGCCGCATCTGCATCAATGGAGATCTCCTCTCAAGAAACCACTTTCTGTACACGTCCCAAAGAAGCAACTCCTCATCCATTCAAGTGTTATCATGAGGTTGCAGCAAGTCAGTCACAACTTTGAGCTCCACTTCAAATCTAGTTCTCTTGCTGTTTCTACCACATCTGCAGTCATTTTCTCCACGGAAGTCATAATTCGCTCAAAGTCATCCATCAGGGTTAAAATCAACTTCTTCCAGACTCCTATGAATATTGATATTTTTACCCCTTCCAATGGATCACAAATGTTCTTAATGGCATCTAGAATGGTGATTCCTTTGCAGGAGGTTTTCCATTTCCCTTTTCTAGTTCATCAGAGGAATCGCTATGTATGACAGCTACAGCCTCACACAATGTATTTCTTCAATACTAAGACTGAAAGTTTAAATTGCCCTTTGATCGATGGGCTACAGAATGGATGTTGTGTTGGCAGGCATGAAAACAACATCAATCTCCTGGTATATATCCATCAGAGCATTTGGATGACTAGGTGCATTGTCAGTGAGCTGTCATATTTTGAAAGAATGCTTTCTTTTTTTCCTCCTAAAATAGGTCTCAACCATGGGCTTAAAAAATTCTAAACATCATGTAAACAGTACTGTCATCTAGTCTTTGTTGTTCTATTTAAAGAGCTCTAGCAAGTGTAGATTTAATACAACTTTTAAGAGCCCTAGGATTTTCAATATGGTAACTGGGGCCTGGGTTCAACTTCTTGTCACCAATGCATTAGCCCTAACAATACGGTCAGCCTTCCTTCAAAAATTTGAAGCCAGGCATTGGCTTCTCCTCTCTAGCTATGGAAGTCTTAAATGATACATTCATCCAATAGAAGACTATTTCATCTACACTGAAAATTATTATTTAGTATCACCACATCACCACACTCATCAATTATCTTCACTAGCTTTCCTGGATAACTTGCTGCAGCTGCAACATCAGCACTGGCTTCTTGACCTTCTACTCGTATGTTATGGAGACATCTTTTCTCCTTAAGCTTCATAAACCAACTTCTGTTAACTTCCTACTTTTCTTCTGTAGTTTTTTCGCATCTCTTAACCTTCATGGAAATGAACAGAGTTAGAGCCTTGCTCTGGATTAGGCTTTGGCTTAAGGGAGTGTTGTGGCTAGTTTGATCTTCTATCCAGATCACTGAAACTTTCTCCATATTGGCATAAAGTTGTTTTGCTTTCTTATCTTTAGTGTGTTCACTGGAGAAGCACTTTCAATTTTCTTCAGGACTTTTCCTTTGCACTCACAGATTGGCTGTTTGGCACATGAAACTGGCTTTTGGGCTGTCTCAGCTTTTGACATGCCTTCCTCACTAAACTTAATCCTTTTTAGCTTGTTATTTATAGAGGCATAGGAATCTTCCTTTGGCTTGAATACAGAGGCCATTGTAGAGTTATTAAATGACCTAATTTTAATACTGTGCTGAGGAGAGGGAGAGGGGAGGGGTATGGTGGGCTGGTGGAGCAGTCAGAATACACAACAGTTTTCAATTAAGTTCACTGTCTTAAATAGGTACAGTTTGTGACATCCCAAAACTGGCTAAAAGAGTAACATCAGTGATCACTGATTATAGATCACCATAAAAATATAATAATAATGAAAAAGTTCAAAATATTGTGAGAAATAACAAAATGTGACACAGAGGCAGGAAGTGAACAAATGCTGTTGGAAAATGGCACCAACAGACTTGCTTGACACAGGGTTGTCACAAACCTCAATTTGTAAAAAATGGAGTATCTATAAAGCACGATAAAGCAAAGCACACAAAAATGAGATATGCTTATCTATCAGTTTAGACTAATGGATAGTATTTCATACTTTAGCTATACTTTGTTGCTTAATACTATATTTTGTTGTTGAACTTGTTCTAGGTTTGGCTTTTGAGAGTTCTTTTTTTTGGCTCCTGTACCATGCCCCATTATCATACACTTATCATGGTATGCATGGTGTGTAGATGTCTATTTTGTTCAAATATTTCCTTACTTTCTAGCTTTATCGGGTGTTTCAGGCTCATCAGTATATTCCCTGCCCCATCCCTAGTACTAACAATTATTTCATGTAGTTTTGGGAACAATACACTGACTAGATTGATATCAAAGAAAAGGAGTGGGTGCCTGGGTGACTCAGTTGGTTAAACCACTGACTCTTGGTTTTGGCTCAGGTCATGATCTTGGTTCGTGAGATCGAGCCCTGCATTGGGTTCTGCACTGACAGCACAGAGCCTGCTTATGATTCACTCTCTCTCTCTCTCTTTCTCTCTCTCTCTCTCTGCCCCTCCTCATACTCTTTCTCTCTCTCTAAAGTAAATAAACATTTTTTAAACATAAGTACATATATCTACTAGCTTACTAAAAATATATGTAATTTGAACTATTGTCAATAATGGTTATTACGTGGATTTGAGATGAGCATTGTATTTGGCACTTTGAGATGTTGTAAGTTAATTTGTGTATATTATACTTCTCATATAATTTATAATCCTATGTCAAAAATTGAGAACATTGAAAAATATTCACTAATCAATGTTTATGAAGAGGTATGTTACATGAAATGGATACACAATTTGGGATGCAGGAGCTGGGGCTGGAGCCATTTCAAGTATAACAAACTATTAGATGATCATGTCCCCAAAACCTGACATGCAATTGTTAAAGAGCTGAGAAATATCATCTAACCCCATCGTTTTGATAGTTTGAACACTCAGGAGACATCAGTTGAATTAATGGATATGTACTATGATTGCAAAAAGAAAGAATATAGAGTAGTAAGCAAATTGATTTGGTTTAGAAAGAGATTGCATGTGGAGATGAAGAAGAAATGAATAGCTAAAATAGTACAGTGAGAGCACGACATGCATGGTCTGGAGTGCTGGCAAGACTGGAATAGGTTTGGATTTATAGAGGAGTGGCTGTGTGGTGTTTGGAAGGTGGGGGGCAATGTTTCAGCTGAGTGTAATTTATACATACCTAGGGAATGGCTAAGATGATGGACCTGCCAGGAGTCTTTTTCCATATGACACTGAAGGACCTTCTTAGAACAAATCTAAGTGAAACAAAATGTGAAAATCCCAGGAAGAAAGGTGTAGTTGTCTCCCACGGGTAGGCTAGTGGTGTGATGGTTGAAACTGGAATTTGTTTCCAAGACTCTTTCTCTTTGGTCTCAAATATTTGCATTCTTTTTAGGAACTACAGAAAGATTTGGGGAGGTGGGGGTGGAAGGTAAGGCTTAGTGAAACAGAAAGAACTGATTGAATCATTGACCATATGAGCCTATAACTACTTGCCCTGAGAATGCTGCTTTTAGAGGAAAAGAGTTAGCTGTTAATGATTATGAAAAGACAGCAAGAGTGATTGGGATTATTAGTAACTTTTGGTACATCATACTGCTTTGGGACTTTCTAACAAAAGCAACGTAAAGGAGAAGAATTTCCACCTTCATTGTGCCCTCAGCCCCTGTACTGCTTGGGCAATGAGGAGAGACCTGGTGAAGCAGAAATCTCAGTGCCTAAATCTCAATGCCTTGTAGGCAAGGTAGGACATCAGGAGCGCCCACCTTGGACTATCAAGGCAGTCTTGTGGGTGAAGCATCATAAAAACATTAGTAGAAACTAGGGAATTCCTAGAGATTATGGAATGTGGAGTTCAGAGTTTTTATTAAAGGATAAGGGAATCAGTCAGTGAAATTTGAATTATCGCTTCATCATCTTTAACTACCATTTTGAGACCATCTGAATGTCAGATGATGAATTTCCTCAAATTCTATCCCATTCCAAACTCCATTCACTCTCAAAAACAGTATCCAGAAAATAAAGGCATATATGTTTACTAGCTGATCTGAGATTTATGTTATTTGATGACTATAGCGATAACTCTGACATAAGGAGTCATGAGGAGAGCAAGTATTTGGGGAAGATACTTTTAGCACCTAGAAATCTTTGGAACAGAAAGAAAGGCTGCAGTTGCGAGACACTATCTGTGTGTCTTATACGTCTCCAGAATTGTAGAGATACAAGGTAAGAATGTTACAAAATGAAAATTGAAGTGTGAATCTGAGACAAAAATATTGGGAGAACTTGACAAATATTGGTTACATCATCATCATCATCATCATAAATCATTTTTAAAGCTTAAAAGACTCAAAGTTCAGCAATATGAATATTCAAACAAGTATGACTAATGGTTTTGTGCATTCTGTGTGTATTTTAGCTCTCAGCCTGCAGAGTATCATTATTATCACCACTGATAGACCTTCTGAAAATAGCAT
Organism: Mungos mungo; assembly: GCA_004023785.1. Taxonomy (NCBI): domain Eukaryota; kingdom Metazoa; phylum Chordata; class Mammalia; order Carnivora; family Herpestidae; genus Mungos; species Mungos mungo. Next base: position 9,031 of record PISW01003323.1, on the reverse strand, counting down.
GACTACGAGAGTCTCTTTCATTTTTTTATGTTTTATTTATTAATTGAGAGTGAGAGACATAGAAAGACAGTGTGAGAACAAGAGGGACAGAGAGAGAGGGAGAGACAGAATCTGAAGACAGGCTCCAGGCTTTGAGCTAGCTACAAGCACAGAGCCAGATGCGGGGCTCGAACACAGAAACCACGAGCTCATGACCTGAGACTAAGTCGTATGCTCAACTGACTGAGCCATGCAGGTGCCCCTAAGAGTCTCTTTTCAAATAATGCTTATCACCACCCTTTCTCATGTCCCAAAGCTTTCTACATTAACATGATCTCCCTCAAATGCTTCATTCTTCTCAACGTCCTGCAGCTCAAAAGTCAAAATTACTCTGACCTCTCTTCAATGATAACATATATGTTATATATAATTATGCTTATATATTTACATATAAATATTACTATTATCATGTATGTGTTATTTGAGATACACATTAATTTTCAGTACTCTTTACTACTTTATTTTACTGAAGGATTTCAGAAGTGATGGTACAAAAAGGATCAGTTATTTCAAAGCAAAATCTCCTATATTACAAGTGATATTAAACTGTCTCTATTATAAATCATATTATAAATGAGGCTTTGTGAATATTTGAATGAAATCAATATATGGTATTTCTAAGTTGCCAACAAAAATTTTTAAACGAAGTAATATCAATGATATTATTTATTGTGATATGATAATTTGGAATCTTGATTATTTGATAGAATATTATGGAGAAGTAAAATGTGAAAGATGGAAAACCACGGGTGTAGTTGACATTTATGTTTTTACCCTCTAATCTCAGAAGAATAGAAATACGTAAATGCATTATATCTACTAAGCATGTCACTTCTACGTATGATTGTAGAAACTGAATGCATATACGCATTCACTGGATATTGGCTTAACAAGGGCACATCTTTTCTGCAAATTGTTTCAGTCACAAAACACGTAGACTAAAATTCTGTCTTAAGTTAGCTTGAAAAAAAAGTTAAGAAACTTTTGAAAAATCATCATTAAAATTGAAGTAACAAAAACAATTGTACTAGTACTATTTACCCAAATAGTAGAATCAATTGTACCAGTACCATTTACCCAAATAGTGGAATCAATTGTACCAGTACCATTTACCCAAATAGTGGAATCAATTGTACTAGTACCATTTATCCAAATAGTGGAATTATCTTACTGGCTCTCAACCAAGCATTGTTTCTAGAGGCTGACATAAGATCTAGTTGTGAGTGTCTACATAAATCTAGCTCCACAAGAAACTGAGAAGAAAAATAATGCAGCTAAGTAATTTTGATGACAAATTAATTTCCCATGATTAACATAGACAAGCTTCAGAATCTAAACATACTTTCTATGACCAACTCAAAAATAAGTTTAAAAAGTGCAAAAATGAGATAAAAATTATTATTTTTTTGTATTATGATTTGATAGACAATGGTTCTCAATCTTAAGTGCAAGATTATACTCATCTGGAGAAGTTTGGAAGAATTTGTATTGACTGGACCCACCCTAGCCAGAGCAATTGGACTCTCTTGGGGTCACATACAGAGATCTGGTTTTGTTTTTTTAGTTTTTTAAGGTCCCTAAGTGATTCTTCAGACAGCTAAGTTTGAGACTACTGAAGTGGTGTCACAACTTTTATGCTAAGGATCTAATGCAATTCCCTGGATAACTGCTTCTCATTCTTAAAACTTCAGGGCAGTGGGGAGCTCTGGGTGGGTTCCCCATCTCCTCTTCTGTGTCAGGGTCCATCTACATTTAATGAGTTTGATCTTAATAATGTGTTTAATTGCCTGTCTCTAACCTTAGTGACAGTGTGTTTCTTGAACGCAAAGAGATTTTTTACCCCCTCTGAATCTACTACTACCGACGGTACAAACTACAATACAAAACCTTAAATTTGAAGAAATGTGTGTATGAAAACATGGCTTCTCCTTTAACACTGCTGATCATCATGGAGTGTTTTCATAATTGCTTCCTTACAAGTTCAATACACTTAGAAAACTAAACGCAATGGAAAGGAATGAGAAGAATAGATGTGGGATTTACTTAAGAGAAGCCCACTTAGCAAATTAAATGAAAGGAAATATTTAGATTACTTGTTCTTATTAGTTCTATAAACTGCTTTTCTTAGTTTTAAAAATAGAATTTCTCTCTACTTACAAGAATAAGCTAAACAGAATAGAGCCCATTTGTGGCACTAATTTCAGTTTTATTTATAGATACATAAAAGTAAAGTGGACAAGATATCCCTGCCTAAAATAAGCAACGAGGTATGGGTGATGAGAAGTGGACCCAAGGAACATATTTAGTGTCATTATGCTATGGAAATTATATATGCACATTTTCCTTATAACTATAGATTAATATAATAACTTTTTATATCTAAAAATACAGTAGGAAACTCATAGAATGTAATTTACATAATGCCTCTCGCTCTGCTTTATTCCTGCTACTTTTCCCAGATAAATACATGCCCACGGGAATACCTATGTTCCACACTAAATGAGAATTGGCTCAGAAAAAGAAGTCGTCTGATATTTGTTTAACAAGTATCTTGTACTTAAGGCAGCAGGAAAGGGATATACTATAAATGAATATATGCCATTCAAAATGCCATAGGATTTCTCAACCTAAGCTCTGAAAATTACAGCTGGAATAGGTTAAAAAAATACATTCCATTAATACCGTGGAACATTTAGAAGGTTGCCCCGCTTTTGTCTAGCCTGTTAACAACTGCCAGCTAGACACGTTCAAATGTTCTGTTTATTGTTTTCTTTGCTACTTTTTTCCTTAGGTGAACATAAAATGTAAGTGGGAAAAACTGGCAGCATTTCTTTTAAGTACAATGTGATCATTTAGACAAAAAGAAATGCAATTCATTAAAAAATCTATATTATTTACATTGGCTTTGTTAAAATGAGTTCATTATTATTGGACATGTTATGTAGCTTTAAATTTGAGAAAGAATTTACTGCTTAATTATTACATACATTAGAAAGTGTGGGAATATTATTCAGTAAGCCTCTGTCCTAGATATAAAGTAAGCATCTGTCTTATGTTTAAAACTTAGAATATTTGATTCGTTTAAGCCAGGGTCACAAGGTCAGATGTTTATCCACAATCTGGTTGAACCTGACTTTCAGAGTTGGAATATCAATCAAATGAGATCAGATCTCACCACTTCTCCTCCATTTTTCCCTCATTGGCCTTGGAAGGTGCAAACAAAGAATATAGCAACAGTAATGGAAACAGTTAACATGAAAATAATATCCCGTGTGTTGCTACTGACAAAACCTAATTCTCTCCTCAACTTTGCTCGTCTACCTTGAATGAAATTTCCCTTTAACAGCGTCACATTAATATAAAATCATGCACATCATTCTATTATTAAGGTAAGTCATCATAAAATATTTCCTCTGTACTACACTTTATGTTCTCTGGGTTATAATGTCGCTTGTTCTTTAGAACAGTATTGTTTAAAGGCAGAGTTTGTGTTATTTTATATATTTTATATATGCATATAGTCCACTGGCAGATGAAACTATATTCTCAAGTTCCTGAAGTCATGTGTGTGTATGTGTGTTTTAAATATCTGTTTAATTTGAGAGAGAGAGAGAGAGAGAGAGAGCGCAAGGGAGATGATGCGGGAGTGGACATGAGTGGGGGAGGGGCAGACAGTGAGGGAGAGAAGGAATCCCAAGCAGTCCCTACTCCTCAACAGGAAGCCCTATATGGGGATGGAACTCACAAACAAAGTGATCATGACCTGAGCCGAAATCAACAGTCGGATGCTTAACTGACTGAGCCACCTGGGTACTGCAAAGGGCATGTTTTTACTAACAGTTTAATGCAAGTACTTAATTGATAGCTATTGGATTAGATATTACTTTTAAAAATGTGATTTCAAGAGCATTGTTCCCTCAAATTGCCATACAAACTCCTTGTAAAATGTTCAGTTTTGTTTTAAACTAAGTTTCTAGCCTACCACACACTTTTGCCCCAGGCATCTTGAACTTCGCACAAAGAAGCGCATTTGCAACTTCTCCACTTCCTCCCTTTTAAGAATTACTCTTCTGTGTCAAGATTTAAAGGTTTTCTGTAGCACATGGCACCCTCTATCTTGCATTAGAACAATTTATATTCAGTCTTACAGTGGGAAGTGACTTCACAGTGGCAATGAGTTCATTTTATTTCTCTCTGAATATTTATTAAACATACTGAGAACTTCTGTGCCAAAAGTTGTGATAAGCACCATATATCATAAGAGTTAATCAACACAACATCAGAATTACACCAAGAATTAGCATTGTTTTACTGAAAGGAAAAAATGTGGCTCTTAGAAGTTTCGAACATGATCAGGCTCATATAGCAAATACATGGGAGCATTTGATTTGAATTTGAGCATGGAATTGGAATTCAGGACTCTCGTAATGTACTTATTGGTGTAAGAACGCAGGTCTGAAACTGACTCCATGAGACAATAAAAGGGCACACATTGCCCAAGGCAGGAGGGACCACCCTTGTAACACCCAATCAGGAAAGCCAGCTAACACCTTTAACATTTCTAAGGGCGGGCCTAAAGATGGAGGCTAAGACTAGTCAAGTCTTACGTGAGGGTCCTGGGCCCACTCTGTGATTGGTCAATACTCTAAATGTCGTGATTGGGTCCCGCCAAAAGTAACAAATACTCTAGGCAATGTGAATGGTTAAACCTGCTGTCAATAATATTGTATAATAGTAATTGGATCACTGTACCTATGTCACAATTTCCTGTAACCCCCCCTTCCCAAACTCATAAAAGCCCTACCCCACTTTTGTTCGAGGCTCGCTCGCTCCACTTGGATCCAGTGTGGGTGGAGTCTGTGAGCCCGAGTTTAGGTTGGCCGGGCCTAAATTCGTAATAAAGCCCTTTGCTTTTGCATGCGTGATTTGGTCTTCCTGGCGGTCTCTGGTTTTTGGGGGTGATATTAAAATCTGGGTATAACATTGGTTCTCTCAAATTAAAGGGTGTGAACATGAATGAAAGAAACCAATAAAGGCAAAAAAAAAAAAACATACAAATAAATATGTATCTGTTTATGTGGCCCAGATGTCCCCAAGCCAGGCACTATGAAAGAAGGTCACATTTTCATTTTTGAAAGGTGGAGGTTTCCCCTTCGTCTCATGCCACCCTGCTTGCTCTGCTCTATGAGGAGGGACTCTGCCTGTGTTAGTGGGTGGGATCACTATGTGCTAAAATGTTCAGCGTGGTTCCTGAATCCATAAGGGCAATGCCAGACATCTGGTCTTCTCTTTGCCTCCACTCACACTGCAGCCTGCTCCTTCCTTCTCTATCCAGAGTGCCTCATGGTAAGATTTTAATTTGGGTTTATTAGAGGGTGGAAAGTCCCACTAAAATTTTTTGAAATGCATGCATTTAGTTTATTTTTATTTATTGATTTTTTAAACTTTGTGCCTTTATTGAAGCATGATTGAAAAAATTATATATATTTGAGGTATAAAACGTTGTATTTAAAAATTTTTTTCTTTCAATGTTTATTTACTTTTGAGAGAGAGACAGAGAGGGAGAGAGAGAAAAAGAGAGGGAGAGAGAGACAGAGACAGAGCATGGATAGGGGGAGGGGGAGGGAGAGAGGGAGAGACCGAGAATCTGAATCAGGCTCCAGGTTCTGAGCTGTCAGCACAGAGCCCAATGCAGGGCCCAAACCCACAAATATGCGATCATGACCTAAGCTGAAGTCAGTCACTTAACTGACTTAGCTCCCCAGGAGCTCCTAAAATGTGGCTTTTTGATATAAGTATACTTTGTGTAATGATTACCACAATCAAGCTAATTAGCATATTCTTATCTCACATGGTTACCAATTTGGTGTTCTTTGTGTGTCTGTGTGTATGCAGTAAACACACTTAAGATTTATTCTCTTAGCAAATTTCAAGTATACAATTGAGTATTATTAATATAGTTACCATGTTATGAATTAAAATTTGTTCATCTTATAACCGAAAGTGATTACCTTTTAACCAACATCTCCCCATTTTCTCTCACCCCTAGCCCCTGGCAATCACCATGGTACTCTGATTTTATTACTTGGAAATTTTTAGATTCCACATATGTATGATTACCATGAAATATTTGTCTTTCTGTGTCAGACTTGTTTTACTTTCATACTGCCCTCCAAGTTCACCCATATATTTTACGAACAGAATTTCTTTTCTTCCCAAAAGGTTAAATAATATTCCATTATATATGTACATATATTTATTATCTTCATATAATTTAATATATATAGGCAATTATGTGTATCCATATATTGAATCTCACAATTTATTCACAATTTTAGATTTAGGTTATTTCCATATCTGAGCTATTGTGAATAATGCCTCAGTGAACATGGGAGTGCAGATAACTTTTTTTAATATTTATTAACATTTATTAACTTAAGTAATAGCTACACTCAACGTGGGACTCAAACTCATGACCCCATGACTTATTTATGCCATAACTGGAAACCCATAACTTCCATCCTCTTTCATTCATGTTGCCCAACTCCTCAGCCCCCTTTCCTCTGGCAACCATCAGTTTTTTTCTCTGCATTTATAGATCTGATTTTACTTTTTGTCAGTTTATTCACTTATTTTATTTTTCAGATTCCACATATGAGTGAAATCATATGGTATTGGTCTTTCTGAGTCCAACCTCTTTCATGTAGCATGACACTCTCTAGGTCCAACTATTTCATCACAGGTTGCTAGATCTTGTCCTTCACGTTGTTATAACATTCCCTTGTATACCTATACCACACTTTACTTATCTGTCTGTCCATTGATAACACTTACTATCCATTGTGGTTTTGTTTTGTATTTCTTTGCTAATTAGTGATGTTAAGCACTTTTTCAGGAATATTTTGGCCATTTTCATGTCTTTGTTAGCAAGATTAAGCAATTCCTTTGCTCATTTTTAATTGATTATCTGTGTGTCTGCTATCAGGTTGTATATATTTTGGATAATAACCCCCTATCAGATGAATGGTTTGCACATGTTTTCTCCCACTCTGCAGGTCACCTTTTCATTTTGTTGTTTCCTTACCTATGCAGATGCTTCTTAGATTGATACAGTCCCACTTGTTTATTTTTTTTGTGTTGCCAGTTCTTTGGTATCATATCCAAAAAAATTATAAGCAAGACAATGTCAAGGAGCTTATTTCCTATATTTACTTCTAAGAGGTTTACAGCTTTAGGTCTTATGTTTAAGGCTTTAATTCATTTTAAGTAGATTTTTGTGTGTGATAAGAAAAAGATCCAATCTCATTCTTGGCATATGGATATCTAATTATCCCAACACCATTTACTGAAGATATTATCCTTTCTTCACTCTGAATTCTTGGCACTTTTGCCAAAGGGTGATTGTATATGTGTGTGTGTTTATTTCTGTGCTCTCTATTCTATTTCATTGGTTTGTGATTCTATTTTAATGCCAATATCATACTGTTTTGATTACTATAGCTTTGTAATATATTTTGAAATCAGGTAGTATGATGCCTCTAGCTCTGTTCTAATTTAAGATTATAATGGCTATTTGGGTTTCATAAGATGGTTAGGGTTTTTTTTTTTTTCATTTTTGAAAAATGTGTAGGTGCTTGGGAAGTATGTCTACTAACAATATGAATTATCTCATCCATGAACATCTAATACTTTTCATCTGTGTATGTATATAAAGTCTTTCAACAATGTCTTATATTTTTTCTACTTATTGTTTTCTTCCTTTTCTAGTTCTTGAAATGTAATGTAAGGTTGTTTGACATCTTTCTTTTTTCTTAATGTACCATGTGTTGCTCTAAACTTCCTTCTTAGAACTGCTTTTACTAATCTCACAAATTTTGGTATGCTTTGTTTTCATTTTTTGTTTGTCTCAAGATATTTTTTGATTTTTCTTTTGATTTCTTCTTTGACTCATGTTATTCAGGAGTGTGTTGTTTAATTTTTACATATTATTGAATTTTCCAATTTTTCTATTGTTATTAATATGTAACTTTATACCACCATGACTAGAAAAAAGCACTTAATATGATTTTAATCTTAAATTTATTAAGACTTCTTTTGTGCCCTAACATATGATCTATCCTTGTGTACTTGAGAAGAATATATATTATGTAACCATGATAGGTTATTTCTGGACTCTCAGTTTGATTTCACTCATCTATATGACTGACTAACCTTATGCCAGCACCATATTGTTTTGATTCCTAGAGAATTGTAGTAAGTTTTGAAATCAGAAGGCATAAGTCTTTAAACTTTGCTTTTCCTTTTCAAGATTATTTTGACTCCTTGGGTTTCTTGAATTTTCCTAGGAATTTTAGAATCCAGTGGTCAATTTCTGCAACGAGGTCAGCTGAGTGAACCATTTGGTGTTGCCCCTCAAAGTATGCAGCCTTGGCTGGGAAGACAATGGTTTCAGCAGGGCTGTTTTTTGCTGCCTCTTTCTCTGATCTATTAACCTATCTGTCCTATTTGGTATTACACCCAGCCCTACTAATTACCAGTTGATTGTTTTATTGCTTTGACATTGCCTTGAAACATAAATTGCTCCCTAGTTTTACTCAGTTAAGTCTGTGCCCCTTTGCAGAAGTAGTTTTTGAGGGTAGTCTTTGAGGTTTGTTTCTGACCTCAGTAAGGACCTATTTAGTTGTTTCTTTCCCTGATTCTCTTTGGGAAATGCCCTGCTTACAGTTTAGCTTATTTATCTAATGACACTGTCATACTCTTAATTGCTTACTACCAAAATCTCTTATTATCTTCAAGAGCACTGTAAGGCTTTAACTTCCTCACATTGTTCTAAATCAAGACATTCTTTTTCTGGAGAGTTTCAGAGTTCTATGTTCTTATGGCCTTTTCCCCCTGAGAAAATCTCTGAGCAACTGCTCCTAAACTGGAGGTGAGAACAATGGCCCACTTAGTTTAGTTCATTATTCTTAATTAACAAGAACCGATTTTTTTT
>PISW01003322.1:0-213317 GCA_004023785.1 Mungos mungo | reverse complement strand
CGGGGACCCCTCCATCCAGCCCCCGGGTGTAGAGTCCGTAATTGAAATCAATTCCAGGCAGACTGCAACTTCGTTCTCGGGACTTCCCAAGTTCGGCCTGGAGGGGCAAGACGGAGCCAAGGTGAGGGGAGCGAATCTCCGACAGACCACAGGTGCCACGTTCAGCGACAGGAATTGATCGGATGCGCGCAGGCCCTGACCGTGACCCTCAGGGCTCCTGGGGCGGGGGATGGTGGATCCCTCCCCGAGGGAGCGCCCAGGGCGCTGGGCATCGAGACACAGGTAGAAAAGCCTGCCTGGTGTGCTCGTGATGAGGGACAGTGAGCGGGGTCGGGAGGCCCGTGCAATGGGAGGGGCGCGCGGCAGGCCCCCCCGGGCGGCTGCATTGGGGTCCAGCCTGGCCGGCGCCGGAAGGGGGTGGCCCCTGCGGATGCGCCGGGAGGCCTGGTTGGCAGAGGGTCTCCGGGGCCCCTGCTCACGGAGGGGCCGTCTCCCCCGCCGACTCCATTCCTGTCAAGTAGGGTTTGCATCATTGTCACGGCCGCCCGTGAGGATGTCGGCGCTCCGTGAGTCCTCACCTGCCGTGGAGGGTGGTAACAAGCCACCGGCACCTCCCGGTGGCTGGACAGAGGGGGTCGTAGGGACAGACCGCTCTGTTACCAACCACGTGACTCCCCATCCTAGAGACGCTAGAAAGGTTCTTGGGACCCACAGCCCGTAAGGGGTGGGCTGGGTTCACGGCCTCCAGCCGGGGCTCTACGTCATCAGGTTCCATGGCCTCTCTGGGGCGCCTGGGTGGCTCAGTTGGCTAAGCATCTGCCTTTGGCTCAGGTCATCATCGCATGGTCTCACGGTTTGTGAGTTCGAGCCCTGCATCGGGATCTCTGCTGGCAGCACAGAGCCCACTTCTGATCCTCTGTCTTTCCCTGGTCCTACCCTGCTCATGCTCTCTCTCTCTCTGTCAAATGTAAATAAACTTAAAAAAAAAAAAAAAGATTACACAGCCTCTCTTTCAAGTAGCATTGGCCTAAGGTCAGAGGTCCTGTGCTGTCCGGTGCTTAGAACATCTTCTGCTGCTTCAGTGAGCCCTTGCTGAGTTCTGACTGCGTGCTGAGTTCTGATCGTGTGCTGAGTTCTGACTGTGTGCTGAGTTCTGACCGCGTGCTGAGATCTGACTGCGTGCTGAGATCTGACCATGTTCCAGATACTGTACTCAGTTCTTCCGGGATTTCTCTCATGCAGAACCCATCACTATCCCCATTTCACAGACCAGGAAGCTGAGGCACAGCGAGGCCAAACGGTTTGCACGACACCACACAGTAGGAAGTAGCCAATTTGGGATTCAAACCCAAGCTGTCTGCCTCCAGCCCACACTCAGACCCATCAGTTAAATGAACACCAATGAGCCGGTCCGCCCAGATTATAAATTCCTGCAGAGCTGGAACCATGGCTTTTTTTTTTTTCTTTGCCTTCTTTTTCCTGGTGGCTCATAGCAGGTGCTCAGTAAATGCCTGAGATTAAAAATCTCTTCCTCTGGGAAGCCCTCCTGGGTTGCCTTCAGTCCAGACAACTGTCTTTGCTATGTGGCACCTCAGGGCCCTGAGCTCTCCCTACAGGGCACTTACAAAGGTAAGTATTGCATGAGTCCATTTACATGAAAAGTCTCAAAGAGCAAATCCACAGAGAGGAAAAGTGGAGGAAAGCTTGCTCAAGGCTGGGAGGGGTGACGGGGCAAGGTGTCCTAAAATGGATGGCGGTGACGATCACAGTCTGTGAGTGTGCTGAGAGCCGCTGCGCTGCAGGCGTTATTTGGGTGAATTGCGCGGGACATGAATTATGCCTCAGTGAAGCCGTTAGAAACCACACAGCAGTGTAATTAAGTCGTTAATTGCACGATGATCAGCTCGATGTCAGTCTCCCCTGGTGGAAGGTCTCCGTCTTTATTTATTTTAAGGTTAATTTTTCTAGTTTTTTTAAAATAGGCCTTATTTTTTAAAGCAATTTTATGTTCACAGCATAAAACTGAGCGGATGGTGCCAAGATCGCCCCTCTGCACCCCCCAGCCCCTTATCATCGCCCCTCTTCTTCCCTGCGCCCAGCCTGGCAGAGAGGCTGGTAAACGGGGGCTGAATGAACGAGGGGAGGAAGGAAGGAAATGCCTCCTTGGAGACTCCTATCAGTTCTGTCTCTCCCTTTTTCCCCCCGTCTCAAGTCCCAGGCCCCACCTCCCTCGAGGGAGATGGAGTTCTGAGTCCCCAGCAAGTGCGTGGGGGCCTCTGCTGGGTGGTTTGCTTTGAATTCCTTCCGCAAGACTCACTCTGAGCTGCAGACAAAGCTCCGGCTTCTCATTTGTTTATGAAAATGATGTGGCCTCTCTGGTGACTGCAGGGGAAGTTAATTAAAATGTGGCTTCTCCAGGAGAGGCCTCCGTCTCCCTCAGGGCAAGCGCAGGTGGGCAGACTTCCAGCTGGCCGAGGAAAGACAGACAGACTCGGGAGCTGGCTGTTGCTCGGGGGTAGGGGTGGGGGGAGTGGAGAAGCACGCAGGTGCCTCAGTCTCGGAGCTTTTACCCAGGGTCACCCGGAATCAACAATTGCCAAAGTACTTGGAGGCCTGAGGCTGCGAGAATCATTCCAGCAGGAGGCTCACCTGTTCTTTCTTCTCCACAAATATCTCGTACCGCGTCTGCACCGAGCCCCGTGTTGGGAGTTCTATTCCGAACAAAGCAGAGAACGGCCTTTGCCGCTATGACGTTTATTGTTTTGGATTAAGGGATAATTGAACAAGCAGCACTAGTCAAGTGCACCAGGGGGTTAGATGGGGGGGGGGCACAGATCACCTCTAGTTCTAAAAACTTTGAGTCCACAGACTGAGAAAAGATTTTTGCAATGCAAATACCGATCATATACAAAGAGCTGCTACAAATCAATAAGGAAAAAAAGGAAGACAATCCTATAGGAGCATGAGCAAGACAGAACAGGCACTTCATTAAGAGGATTTCCAAGCGGTCAAGATCCACATTTCAAGTTGCTTAACCTCTGAGAAATGCAAAATAAAAACTCAGTACTCTGGGTGAGAATGCGGGACAGGCAGAACACAGATGTGCTTGGTGGGAGGTACAAACTGGTACAGCCACGGTGGAAAACCGTGTAGCAGCATCTATTAAAGCTGAACATATGCCTACGTGACGGCCCCACAATCCCCTCCTGCACACCCAACAGAAGTGCACGCCTGTGTCCAACAGAGACACGTCTGAGGACCCTCACAGCTTCTCGGTTCCAAGTACCGGGTACCAGAAACAATCCAAATGGCCATTAGAAGGTGTATAAGAAGTTGTGACGTATTCATTCTAGAACAACGCCGTGGCTGTGGTTCTCAGTCAGGCAGTCAGGAGCAAGTTTGCCCCCCAGAGGACAGCTGGCTACGTTGGGGACATCATGAGTTGTCACAAGGTGGGAAGGAGTCCTACCGTCCACATGGTGGGAGGGGACCGGGGACGCCGCTCAACATCCGAAGACGCACAGTACAAAGAATCACCCGGCCCCGAATGCCAGCCGTGCCGGGGCTGGGAAATCCCACCTACAGCCACCAGAGTAATCGAGCGGCTGCACACCGCCGCAAGGCGGTTCTCACACGGAGCGTGGGGGGGACATCGGGGTGCGGTGCCCGTGGGGCAGGCGTCCTGGCCAAGGCCGTGCAGGGGCCTTCGGGGGGTCTGGTCCGGCTGTTCTCGGCCTGACGGGGGCGCCCTTCGCGCCACGCAAGCCTGCCTGCCGTCCTTCAGGACCCAGTCGTCTGTGATGTGACCGCGCCGCGGGCTGAGAGCGGTGTGCTCTCGATGGCCACAGGGGACCGCCTCCACGCAAGCACCGTGCAAACCCCTGCAAAGATGAACCGGTCCCCACGGGTTCCCCACTATGCGCTTTCGCAACGGCGGGGTCCCGTCCGGAATTCCCTGAGCGTTGGCTTTGTCCTTTGCGCTGACTGTTCCAGACGGGAGCGTCTCCTAGAAGGAGGTCGAGCTCCCCAAGAATTCGGTGGAGAAGGAGGTTAAGCCTTCCAGCACCACGGCTAGACTTGTTTCCCTCTTGGGCAGGTCACATGGCATCCGAGAAGGCCACTTAAGGGCACCAAAGGGTCCCAGGCCCTTCTCAGGTGTGGCCCCAGGGCACCCCCAGAGCTGGGTGCCCCCTGTGCTTTTCCCGGGTTCCACCCCCATCCCCAAACCTCCTGCGCTTAAAAGTCCATCCTGGGCAGTCCAGTCCTTCAGGCCCTGGCGCCGGGTGTTCTGGGTCCCGGCGCTCACACGTGAATGCCCAGGGGAGCGGTGGACTCACCCCCAGCCAGCTCAGCTGGCAGTGGGACAAGCTCACGGCCCACCCTGGTGCCAACACCACCCACCACAGCGACCTCTGTCACCACGGGGACCGCGCGGCAGGCTCCCTGACCTCCATCACCTCTATCTAGTGCTTAGAACAGTCCTACTAAGCGGTTACTACTGTCCCAGCTTTCAGGTGGACAAACAGAGACCCAGACAGCTTCAGGGCCTTGTTTGCTCAGAGCCTCACAGCCAATGAACGGCCGAGGCAGGATCGGAGCCCCTGTTTGACTCCACACGGCCTTTCTGCGTCTCAACCCCTCATGGGGCATTTAGCACAAACTACCCAGCACGATTCAATCTCTTTCCTTGTGCACCAGTCTGAGCTCTGCAGGCGAGGTGCTGCCTTGCCGTGGCTGTGGCCTTGCTCTGCCCCCCGCACACACAGCCCGCATAGCCTCACGCCAGGAGGGCCCAGGGAAGGCCCGCTGTTTTCACGTATAGCTTGGGGCTGTGGGAAGAGCTCCCACTTTAGAAAATACCGTAGGCCTGATGTGACCTGGACAGGCGGCGGCGAAGTCAGGACCCGATCAGGGGAAAGTGGGCAGAAGAGAAAGAAAGACACCGACCTTGGACTGGCATCCTGGAGAGAGCTGACCAAGGGGCTTCCTAAAGAGCATTGAGCCAGAGGTGGAAGGGCCTGGCCTCCTTTCCCAGCTCCTCCAGAGAGACCTTCTAGAAGCCTACAGAGAAAAGGCTTCAGGCAGGTGTCTGGGCACCTCGGGAGAGCTGTGGGGAGCCAGTTAAGGACTGGCAAACAGGTGCTCAGAGCTCCTGACCCTGAACTTCCAGATGCAGGCAAGCGAGTCGTGACAGACATCTGAGATCAGCTGCCGTTGCAATGTAAGGTAATTTGAGGTCTGAGCCTTGGTCACCTGCTTTGCCGTGACCACCCTCGCTGATATCCAAGAAACTGATGACATTGGCCACAAATCTCAGCTTCGATTGGCCACTCAGCTCCCCAGGCTCCCTGTCCCCACCCCCAGCCCAGAACAGCCCGGAGATAACCATTCTCGGGCTGGCATGTGCAAAGGTCCTGGGGCAGACGGCACGGACAGGCTGTTGGGCCACGTGAAGCCTGGAAGCACCTTCCCCACACGGGGGTCTCTTGGAACCACCACACTCTCTTTACCGCAGAAGAAAGCAACGAGGAAGAGAGTTGGTGTTCACTGAGCACTTCCTCCAAGGCCCTGTCATGTGATCTCACTTAGCAAACCTTAGTTCTGGGAACTTCCTCTGTTCCGAGGGCTGCTCATGCTTCTTGCTGAACGCTGCCGGTCCCACTGTGAGGGAGCGCGCCCATTTTCCAGATGGGCAAACTGAAGGTTCCCACCTGCCCAAGGCCCCCCAGCTAGTATAACGGAGCAGCTGAGCTCCCTCAGACGTGCTGAGCCCACAGCAGCCCCCACCCCATCCCCTCCGCAGCAGCTCTCTGAGCCAGGTCACAGTATCGCCAGCGGATGGGTGGGGAAACTGAGGCTCAGGAAGAGGAGGGACCCACGAAGCCCTTTCAGCCTGCACACGCAGGCCCCCTCCTGCACTTCCCAGGTCTGATGGCGGGATTCTAAGACGTCCCTGCAAAACCCTCAAGGCCTCCTAAGAGGCATGCCTCAGCTCTGCATGGCAAGGACGTGGGACACCTGGGCCGCTCTTCAAACATGGCCGGGTAGCCAGGACCCCTCGTGGTCCAGGTGCTCGAATCAAGAGGCGCTGGGGACGCGGGAGAAGGATCTGGCTCCGCGTCAGGCCACCGCGCCCTCCTCGGCGCCGTTCACACTGTGCCTTTTCCGGAGTTTCCTCTGCCACAGGGCGGCTGGCTGGAATGCAGCTCTGGGTGACAGCTGTCCCCATCAGCGGACAGCTTCATTAAACCTCATTAAGATGTCATCCCTCGCCGCCTTATTTCCCGTCTCTCAGCTCTAATTAAAACCAGCTCTCTCCCTGTCCCAGGGGCCCTGGGATTCTCTGGGCTCCTTCTGCACCGCCGCGCCACCGCCGCCGCCGCCGCCGCCGCCGCCGCCGCGAAGGACCAGGCCCTGGACCCCGCGCTGGCTCAGGCCAGGCAGCAGCCCCACGGCCCAGAACGAACCCCGCTCCGAGCAGCCAGCTGCCCGCGTGAGGACCGCTGGGGCTTTCCAGGGGCTCAGGTGACACCCCCCCCCTGCAGGCTGCTACCTGGCTCTGAAGTCACTCAAGACGCCAGGAAGGCCGGCCCCCCGCCCCGGGGCCTCCGCAGAGCCGGTCCCTCCTCATGGACCAGCTTCAGAACAAGCAACCTGCCCTGCAATCCAAGTCTGAGTATTTCCTGACCGACATCCGCTCGGAAATTCTTAACGAGCCCCTGCTTCCCGCCCAAGATGCAAGAATGGGTGAAATCAGGGGCCTTTAGTTCTTGGGCGGCCCGGACGGGATCCAGCTCAGGGGGCGTTTCCAAGATGGGTTTCCAGCCTGGCAGCTCAGAGCCTGGGTTCGGGACGCACCTCGGACACTCGCTCCGGCAGGAGGGCATCGCACCCCCTTCCCGGCGGCCGCCCAGAACGGAGTTTGTTGACCTCCAGCCCGGCGTCCGAACTAAATAAATGTTTGCCCAACAGCAGAAGAGTCTCCTCTCACTTTCCTGCACCCCATTAACGCGTGGCTCCGTGGACCCCCGCAGCGACGGCCTGGTAGTTATTAAATAAACACCCGCACGCGGCCAGACCCATCCATCCGCTCACCAAGCGCGGCGCTCGTGAAGGGGCGGTTCATTATCGCAAAACAACTTAAGACCCTCGAATGAAAAGCACAATATAAATGCAAATCGTGGTCCTGATTAGCATAGAGGATATTTATTTATTTCCATAATGAGAACCTCAGATAAACAATCATGTGAAATAAGGTACATGATGTATCAAAGGACTCCGGCCCTGGCTCAGAAGCCAGGCTCTTTGAACCGTGTGCATCGTGAGCGGCTGGTGAACACGAATAATGATCCTAAAAAAAAGGCACACGTGGGCAGACCACATCCATACATGATCAAAGGCATGTAAAATAACGTCAAGCGAAAAAAAAAAACAAAACCACAGCAGGATTCCGAATCGTACACAAACCATGGTCACGGCCGTGTAACAAAACTTCATTGAAAAAAATACTGGAGGGAAACACGTCACCGTTTGCGTGAGGGCGCGTGGCTAGAGACGAGCAGACCGCGTTGAGATTTTACTTGTATAATTTCCGAAGTCAAAAGGCAGAGTTAAAGCACGAGTGTCTATTTCCCACGTGCCTGCCGAGGGTCAAAGTCAAGGTTCTGCTGCGTCATTACAACCGCAAGGATGATGGAGGGGACTGAGCGGCCGGCCCCTGGGGAGGAGGGAGGCGTGGAGCGGAGCACGAGGATGGAGAAAGTCAGCTCCTTAACGGCACACAGAACCGAGCCCCGCTCTGCCTTCCCGCGGGACCTTGGGCAAGTCACTTAATTTGTCGGGTCCCTGCTTCCTTGCCTGTAAGACCTCCCAGGGCTGCCTAGAGTGTTGGTGGCATCGGCCCAGGGTGTGGCTCCCCTACGGCCGTGGTTACAGTCGGTATTGTGGGAGCAGCTCTCCGGGTCAGGCCAAGGGGCTTCCCGGGCAGCGGAACAGCCCTCCAGGCCCCCCTGCAGCTGCCCGGCGCCCCCTGCCCGCCCTAGCCCGGCTCCTACGGCCCGACCTGCCGTGTGCTTTGTCGCCAGCCCTGCTCCTCCATCTCCCCGGGGCGGCCCAGGCTCCCTTCGTGCCGCCAGGCCCGTTACTGCGGCTGATGTATAGCCCCTGCCGCTGAGGCGGTCACGGTGACAGGGCCCCCGCGCTCCCCCCCCCCCCCCCCCCCCCCCCCCCCCCCCCCCCCCCCCCCCCCCCCCCCCCCCCCCCCCCACAGCTTGAAGCCAGGTCCTTCATTTGCATTTACATGATCTCGCTGTGCAGCTTATGAGATCGAGAGATTTATTTGCTACTTAGCTTGATGTTTGATTACACTCGGAGAAGGCGGTGAGCCGCCAAGTGCGCGGACGCGTCGCTCCGAGCCCCAGCCTCTCGGGGCCAGTAACTCAACAGCAGGTTTAGGCGGATGAGGGCGAAACGCACAGCGTTTTGAAAAAGGCAAACGTGAGAGGCTGGGAGGAGAAAACCATGATCTGGATTTTTTTTTTTTTTTTTAATGAAACAACAGAACCTGGCCGAGGTGTCACCGAGTTATGAACGGCCCCGAGCAACTCCGCGAGGCGGCTCACTGTCCTGGGAACCGACTCCCGGGAACTTTTCCTCTGGGGCCAAACCAGAGGCTCCTAAAATTGATGGTCCCATCACCCCCTACCCCGCCCCTGCCCCCGCCAAGGTGGGGAGGGGTGAGGGTCGCCTGCTCACAGGTACAGACGCGGCTCAGATCGGAGTGTCTGGATCAACATTTGCTCTGTCGATTTCACCCAAGCTCCTCCCCTGTAAAACGAGGCGAGCAATCCCACCTCGTAGGTCCGAGCAGAGGTGAGTGAGCGGGGTGACCTCAAACCATGGGGGACCCAGAGCAGGCACCCAATAAACAGGCTATTTTCTGAAGAAGCAAGGAATAAAGCGAAAGGCTCCCATGGAGAGAAGTCCCCTGGCGCCACGCTCCGCCGTCAAGGGTCACCTACGTGTCCCCTATGTGCTGTGCGCCGTGGGGCTGGGTTCTGGCTCCCCGGCTGGCCCGGTCCGGAAGCCCGCAGCTGGGGCGGACTCCAGGAAGGCAAGCCTGTTTTCACGGTGGTCTGAGCCGGGCACCGTGAGGGGCGGAGCCGCCAGCCTGTACCCTGTGGCATTCCAGATCCAAACAGAAATCATCTGGAACATTCCTGAGACATTACAAGGTGGTGCTCATAAGAACCTGATCTTGGGGCTGAACCTCCTGGCGCGGAATTCTGGCTTCTCCATCCTGTGTGACTTTGGGCAAGTTGCTTCAGCTTCGAGCCTATAAAATAGACATAACGAGAGCACCCAGTTCATAGGGTCGCTGGAATCCTGGATAATGCAGGGAAAATTCTTAGCAGGGCCTGGAAGATTCTTTTTTTTTAAGTCTATTTATTTATTTTGAGAGAGAGAGAGAGAGAGAGAGAGCACGCATGTGCGTACAAGCAGAGGAGGGCCGGAGAGAGAGAGGGAGAAAGAGAGAGAATCCCAAGCAGGCTCCGTGCTATCAGAGACTCGGACCCGTGAACCGTGGGATCATGACCTGAGCCAAAACCAAGAGTCGGACGCTTAGCCGACTGAGCCCCCCGGGCGCCCTGGGCCTGGAAGGTTCTCAGTAAAAAGTAGGCATACTAGCTAGCGGTCTTCATTAGCCTGTCCACAAATTCTGAGCAGCTCTGTCTCCATTTGTGTAAGCAGAGAACCGGCCGTGAAATTAATTCTGTCCATTTGATGGTTCCTCAAAAAGTTTAACCTAGAATCACCCTCAGACCCGCAATTCTACTCCAAGGTTTATGCCCAGAGAAACTGAAGACAGACGTTCAGACTAATACATGCACACAGGTGTTCACGACAGCAGTATTTGCAGTAGTCAAACGACGGACAGCAGCTAAGTGTCTAGTGGAGAAGAAACTGCGGCAGACCCCACAGTAAAATTCTAGGCAGCCATAAAAAGGAGGCGAGTCCTCATAAGTGCTACCGCATGCCCGAAACGTCTAAGGAGAGAAGCCGGACACAAAGCCACACGCTGTATGATCCCGTCTCTACGAAATGTCCAGAATTGGCAAATCCTCGGAGGAAGAAAGCGGATTAGGATGGCCAAGGAGTGGGGCGGAGAAGGGTGGCAGGGGCCAGTCGATGGGGATGGGACTTCCGTTGGGGGTGGCGAGCGTGTCTCGGAACTGGGCGGAGGGGTGGTTGGTGAGACTGCATGTGCCGCGTGCCCGTGAAGCGTACGCTTACTGACGGCTAATTTCATGTGGATTTTGCTTCAGTAGAAAGAAAAATTAATACGTCCACAGGAAGAACATACTATGCCTCCCATCCGAGCAATTTAGGAAATTTTTTCTCTCTTTGGGATGAGAAAGGAAAGGGACGCAAATAAAGTGGCGACTGTGTCATCGGGGCACGACGCGCTGGGAAACCTGGCCAGCCCGCAGGGAGGGGACGGAGCGGCGGTGGGTGGCGGTGTCCCGGCTGGGGCTGGAATGTTTCAGCCGTGTGTCCTCGGACCTCCTTGCTCCGATGGTCCGTGTGGCGGAAGCTGGTGAAGTCACGTCTGTTAGAGTTAGATCTTCACGAAAGAGTTGTTTCAAACCAGGCCAGATGCCAGAGGACCAGTGACACCTGTCGGATTCCATTTCACATCACGTCCCTCCTTCGCTTTGAGAGGCCTCACCTTTGGAAGGCGGCCATGGCCGTGGGCGAGGAAGAGGAGCGCTGGACGGTGAGCCTGGAGACCTGGGAGCTGGCGCCCATCCGCCTTGCCTGCTCCCCTGGCCTCTGCCTCGTCTGCCCCGGGGGGACACCGCCGGTGTGTCCAGGCCCTCCTCGTGACCCAGCCAGGCAGCCACTATGATCTGAGTTTTATTTGGGCAGTTTGGGGGTGGGGGGGGGCGTCTCCACGTCAGACTTCTTCCAGAGAGTGGGTTCTACGGCTTTCAGAAAAAAATGAGAATCCCTCAGTGAGGCCATCTGAGAGGTCCTCACCCCTGCACCTGGTGTAGACAGATGGGATCTGGGTCCAGACTCTGATCCTTCTCACTGTGCGACTTTGAGCAGGTAATCTGACCTCTTTGAATCTGTTTCTCATCATTCATAGAACAGGGATAACCTTCCCCACCACGGGTGGAAAGACCCGATTCAGACGACCTCACCGAGACCAGGCGCCAAGGGGACCTCGGTGCCCAGCAGGCGTGTGCCGGCGTGGGAGGGCTCCTCCTTCCCCATCCCCAGCCGCCGCTGCTTTAGTAAAGGCAGGAAACACCTCTGCACGGACTCTGATGTGGAGTCCAACGCGCAAAGGAACTGGCTTCCAGATCGCTGAGGACAGAGAAACAGACCAGGGCCCCTCCCCCACGGAGGGGGAGCCGCCGGCGTGACGGGTAAACGGCACATCCTTGTGTCGCCTTGGTCACTTCAGCTGCCAAGGACTGAAGCCAGCAGACCGCAGAACCACAGCGGGACCAGACTCATGAAAGAGGCTCCCCACAAAAAAAAAAAAAAAAGAGAGAGAGAGAGAGAGAGAAGAAAGAAAGAAAAAGCAAAAGCAGAGAATGATCTATGTACTTTTCAAAACTTAAAACAGAAATCAAAGGAAAACTGAACTGTTTTAAGTTTTGACAGCTGCAGGGATCATTCTGTTTGGTTACTCTATTTATGTTTTCATTTTCTTTATAGATTCATTGAAAATCGCATCATGTAATAGGGAAGAAAAATGTTCAGTATTTCCCGCCCCCCCCCCATAAACCCTTGTTCCTTCCCGAGAACAGATGAAAACAGCAGCTCCGCTGACTTCTGGTTTGATGTATATTTCATCATATCTCATTGATTGTAAGTTTTATTTCCATGTCAATAAAAAAAAAACTGGCATTGTAATAAATGAGAAGGAGTTTAACACAAAATGGCAGCTGACCTGTTGGCAGAGCAGCAAGCAGGGGCGGAGGAAGAGGGTCCAAAATGAAGCCTGTTAATAAGGACGGTTATTGATTTCAGCGCGGAGCCGGGTGGCTGGGCGACAGCCCCCCCGCCCCCCGCCCCGCTCCCGTCGCCGCAGCTCTGGGCTTGTGTTCCTGTGGGTCCTGGGCTGCCGCTCGCAGAAGGCGATGCGGGGAGCCAGGCGGTGCTTCTCTCCTCCCACACAGGCAGCGGCGGCCACTTGCGGGGCGCACAGGGTCCTGGGCTCCCAACCTTGGGCCACACAGAGATGCGTAATAATCTGGTCTCGGAACAAGGAGCGTGGGGAGTGAGTTCAGAGGTGTGGGCTGATCAAGGAAAAAGACGTGACTTCAAGAGGCATTCATGCACAGGTTCCACTGACTGGGTGCCTCTGGGACCGGGATGTTCTAGAAGGAAATCCTTCGAGGTGCGAGGCTGTCCAGAGGCTTGTAGGTGAGGGCTGCCATCTAGAAGGGGGGGAGGGCTGAGGAACACCAGGGCGGGGACATCGGAGAAGCAGAGAGGGTCAGGGGTCCAGGCGATGACATTCAGAGCAGGGCAGGGTGCCGGGCTCTGCGGGCTCTGACAGGCTTGGAGCCTTATGACCACGAAGCTCTGTCTTACCAACAGCAGATGCTGGTGTCACTTTGAGGGGTGTGCAAAGCAGCCAGGCCCTAAATGGATAAAAATCTGCTTGTTTGGGCTATTTAAGAAAATTTTTTTTCAACATTTATTCATTTTTTGAGAGACAGAGAGAGTCAGAGCACGAGCAGAGGTAGGGCAGGGAGAGAGGGACACACAGAATCGGAAGCAGGCTCCAGGCCCCGAGCTGTCAGCACAGAGCCCGACGTGGGGCTCGAACCCATGAACCGTGAGATCATGACCTGAGCCAAAGTTGGATGCTTAACCAACTTAGCCACCCAGACGCCCCAGCTTAGGATATTTTCAAAACAATTAGATATGAAAACTATTGGTGCCTAAGGGCTTTTGAGCTAACGGGTCTCAGCCTGCTGTGAAGAAATGAGCATCCCAGCGGCCCAGACCCACATCCTGGGCTCACCCGTGGAACGGGGGCCGCGGTGGCATGGAGGGCGTGGCTGTCGGCTCCGGCCTCCTATCACGTCCTCCCCTTCAGCCTCCGCTTCTCGCCACTTGCCTTCCCTCAGTAACGTGGACTGGCCAGCCTCCTCCCACGGACAGGCTTTCGTCGCCTCTCCCTCACCCAATCCTGGGCCCCCCTCACGCCGCCCTGAAGTGTCACTGCCTCGGGAAAGACCCCGACTCTGCAGCCCCTGCGTCGAAGCCCCGGCAGCATGATCTCACGTGCTTCCCTCCCGGGGCCCATCTCACTGTAGCCGACTGGTGGTTTGGGTGGTGGTCTGGGCCGCATCTCACTCAGCTGAGCATCAGCTCTAATGCATGGGGCACGTCTGTCCCAATCACCGCCGCGTCCCCAGGGCCCAGCACACAGTGGGCTTTCAACGCACTTTGGGAAGGCTCATGTGACTGAGTGCCAGGGAGCAGTGGTGCGGGCAGCTGATGTTCTGGAAGTGCGTAGAAACAGTGCTCCTTCCAGGCCTGGCCTGTCTGGGGCTGGTCTTCTAGAAGGGAGTATGGAATCTGTTCCCAGATTCTCCAGGAATCTAGAGATCGCCAGCCCTGTCCTGCAGTGGGCCCCACAGGAAGGTTGCAGTTTCTGAACTCAGTGGGGACCCCAAGATTTCCGCCTTGTGGCTGATAAGCAGGCAGGGACCAGGAGGTGGGGGGGGGGGCACTAAGAGGGACGGTCAGTCCAGGAGGGCAGCCCTGAGGAGGTTCCCTCCCTCCTCTTCTGGCCTCAGTGGTCCCATCTGTAAAGTGAGAGAGCTGATCTCTAGGGCTCCCCCCGCTCTGCTGCTCTCTCTCCCTCCCTCTCTCTCCCTCCCTCTGTGTCTCTCTCTCTGGAGCATGTCTGGATCCACGTCACCCAGTACTTTGTGTTCAGGAAGGCAGAGCAGCCCAGTGGGAAAGCCTCAGAGCCAGCCTGATCCGGTCCGGTGTTGACACCCCTGCTCGTTAGCGCACGGCGTGTGAGACAAGACAGTGTGCGGGCCCCTCCCATATCGAGCTGTGGAACAGGGACCGGCGGCCTTACCGGAGAGACCCGAACCCGCCTGTCTCACTTCCACCTGCCACACGGGCTCATGGCACTGCTGCCCGCACTCGACCAGCGTGACCAACGCCAAGCCAATGGGGCCACCCTGGGATGGAACCCCCCCTCCGCCACCGGGGCCTCTCCAGCACGCACACGGCAGGCACTTTGAGAACCACGCCCGGATGGTGGGAAGTCCTCCGGACGCTGAGCTGCACTGGGGCAACGGACGGAAAGCGTGCGCGGAAGGTGGTCGTGAAGACAGGCCTTGGACCAGCCGAGCGGAGCCCGGGCTTGTGAGGACTTGCCCGTGGCCCCCGGCCCGCCGCGTCTGCATCTGCAGCTGAACATTGCGGGTGCCCCCGCTGGCCCCGCGCTTGGGAGGAGGGAACGAGCGATGGGAAAAGAGATCTGAGGTCTCCCGAAGGCGCTCGGTGCGAAAGACGGCTGATCAATATGAACTGAGGAAGAGGGGCTGCGCTATAAATGATTTAATGGGCGGCTTCCTACGTGCAACGGGGCCGCATACCTCAGGTGAAGATTTCAAATGTGGGGCGTAATTGCTACATGTGAAATCTGTTTGTACTTAGCTTTTAGTCTTGGAAATTACCAAGCTCTGTGCTGCTCCTGCAATTAATCATTAAAGAATTAAGAGCGAGGATACTCATTATTGTAAAAGACTCTAGCGATGGTCTTGATCCAACTTATAAAATAGACAGATTTGGTGCAACTGAATAATTTTCCTCTCCTCTGCACAAAATCAGGGATGCGAGTCAGACGCGATGGCGGGCGTGAATGCTCACAAACTCGTATAGACCGGCCTATAATTACCAAAGTAGAAAAAGAACAGCGTTTTGTAATGAATGACAAGCCGCTGAGCGGAAATCTAATTTGGTCTAATTAAGCAGCCTTTTGTGAGGATTTGTCTTTAGATGAAAAGAGGGAGCCGAGGAGATCTAAATGCAAATGAACTCCCTCATTTTGGTTTTAAAGGGCCAGGCAGAGACGGTGTCTGGGCGCCCAGGCCCTCTTCTTCCTAACCCCGTTTCTCCTCTCCTTGCCCCCCACCCCGGGCCCGGGGGCGCCCTGCCTGCCTTCGAGGAGCCTCCTGCGTTTTGTCCCTTGTCGCTCAGATCTTTTCAAACAGGACACCTCAGGTCGACAGAGCTGTCAGGGACCTTGGCATATTCAGGAGCACATTTTATTTTGCCCAAAGTAATGAAAGCCAAAGGGGGGTTTGCTTATGAGAGGAATCCACCGCTGTCCTCTGAGGGCACCTGTGCCGTCTGCAGTGACAGAGCGATGTGGGCGGGGGGCGGTCACCCACATCACAGCCTCGCTCAGCTCTGGCTCACAGAGGAGACGGCGTGTGCCTTGCTCCTCGGCCTCACGCTGTCGCTTCAGGAACGAGCAGAGGCCAACTTCCTGGCTGCCACTGAGGGGAGGTTCCCAAGCCCATCTTCAGCTTCAGGAACTCTCTAGAAGGACCTACAGATCTCAGAACAGCCACTCTTCTCGCGGTCCTGGTTCATGGACACAGACTGAAGTCAGCAGACAGGAGGCACCTGGGCCGCTCAGTCGGTTCAGCGTCTGACTCCTGGTTTCCGCTCGGGTCGTGATTTCTTGGTTTGTGAGTTTGAGCCCTGAGTTGGCCGACATTGAGTTGCCTGCTTGGGACTCTCTCTCTCTCTCTCTCTCTCTCTCTCTCTCTCTCTCTCTCTCTCTCTCTCTCTGCCCCTCCCCTGCTTGCTCTCTACCACGCTCTCTCAAAAACAAATAAATAAATAAACATTTGAAAAAAAGATAAGTCAGCAGACAGGGCAGGAGCCAGGACCTACCCCCCGGAGTTGTATGGCTGTGGCTGTGGCTGCTTCTCCCGGCTTCGATGTGTGATAATTCACACAGGGCGGCCGGCCAGGGAAGCTCGCCTGAGCCTTGGTGTCCAGAGTTTTACTGGGAGCTGGTCACATGGATGGGCTGATCATGAACAGGGCTGACCTCAGTCTTCAGACCCTCGGGAGCTCAAATGGACACTGTGTGGCCCGGGGGCCCCCCAGCCTAAGTCACGTGGTTGACGTGGATGAACTAATACAGACATGCTCATCAGGCAGGACAGTCCGAGGGCTGAGGTCAGAGGTCTACCTCTCAGGAGCTGGGCCACGGCTGGTCCTTTCTCTGGAACGTGGAGGGTGTGCACGTCCCAGACCTGCCGAGCTGCCCCTTTCCCCCCAGCCGCCCCGAGGGCAAGTGGTAGCGTGGTGACAGCCGACGAGGGTGGGAAGATGAGAGGGCAAAACAGAACGTGTTCCCTCACTCTGACCCCACCGCCTCCCATCTGCGCGCTCCAGTTTGTTTTCAAAGAAATTGCGAACCTTCGGGCTTTTTCATCTTCCAACGGGAACAAACTGAATGGGTAAGGGCAGGTGCCCGCAGCAGGCCCTCCTGTATGACTGGTCCAGACTGAGAACACTGCCCCCCAGACTGCCCGTCTCCGTCACTCACTTCTCTGCTCCCCCGATGCCTGTCCTGGCATCAGGATGCCCAAGGGAGGGAGCCAGAGGGACCGAAGGAGAAGGCGGGGCAACAGGGGGCACAGAGCCTCCTGACGGGAGAAACAGGGAAGAGAAGCAGGAACCGCTTCTAGTCTGGTGTACTGTAACCAGCTGACTGTTTCCAGCCCCCAAATTCATCTGCTGAAACCTAATCCTCAAGCTGATGGCACTTGCAGGGGGTGGGGGGCTTGGGGTGGAGTCCTCCTGAATGTTTGGGATTAGCGCCCTTATAAGAAAAGGCCAGAGGGGCACCTGGGCGGCTCAGTCGGTTAAGCGTCTGACTCTGGGTCTTGGCTCAGGTTATGATCTCACAGTGTGTGAGACAGAGCCCCACGTCAGGCTCTGTGCTGACAGCATGAAGCATGCTTGGGATTCTCTCTCTGTCTCTCAAATAAATAAACCTAAAAATAAAAAAGAAAGAAAGAAAAGGCCAGAGAGTTAGCTCGCTCTCTTTCTGCCATGTGTGGCCACAAGGAGAAGCCAGGCATCTGTAAGCCAGGAAGAAGGCACACCCCGGGAGCCCAACTGGCCTGGCGCCCTGACCTGTGAGAAGTAGATGCTGTTGTTTAAGCCCTACCACCGCCGCCACCACCACCTGTGGCAGTCTGTGGCAGCAGCCCGGGCTGGCTAAGACAAGTACAGACAGCTACGGTGGGCCGAGCAAGAAGTAGGTGCCCAATGCCTGGGTCAGGGCTAAGCGCTTGACTTTCACTGACCCCTGACCCTTTCTGACCTGACCTCTCCTTTAAAACGGTACCCCAGCCTCTCCACATCTCCACCCCTGCTTTGTGTTTCTCCTTAGTGCTTATCACCAGTTCACTGGTGAATGTTGGTCACCATCTTTCTCTCCTCCGTTATGTGAGCTTCACGGGTCAGGGATCATATTGTTATTGTTCCCTGCGTGTCTCCAGTGCTTAGAATAGTTTGGGGCACATGGTAGGTGCCCAAATCTCTGTTGAAGGATGGATGGATGGATGGATGGATTCTCCCTGTACCTTATGAAGCAGTTCAACTCTTATCCCAGTGTTACAGATGACTGCTCAGAGGGGACATGCTTGCCCAGGGCCACCTAGATGACCCCCAGAGGCGGGGCTGGGGGGCCAGGTGTGCCTGACTCTGCCTCCCGCTGGCTGGTATGTCTAGGATCCACCACAGCCTTCTCACTCTCCTGGAGCAGAGGGACCGCAGTCAGCCGGGTATCATGGCCCCGGCTGTTCTGGAGCAGGTCACTGTCACAGCACAGACAGGTCAGGAAGCCCTCTCTGTGGCCCTGACCCACCTCTTCTCTATCAGCGTTCTGGCGCTGCGGCAACAAATTGCCACAAACTTGGTGGCTTAAAATAACCAAACTTTCATTTCAGCCAGTTCTGGGAGCCAGAGTCAGAAATCATGGTGTCGGCATGGTTGTTTCCTTTTGGGGCCCGCAGGGAGGACAGGGGCCATGCCCCCTCCCAGCTGCTGGTGGGCTCCGGGGACCCACACCGGTCCCTGGCTTGCAGGGGTATTACTCCAGTCTCTGCCCCCATTTCACTCGGCCTCTCCCCTCATATTTGTCCCTCCTTCACCACCTCCGTCCCCTGTCCCTCACAAGGACACTAGTCAGGGCAATTGGGGCTCCTCCGGAATCCAGGAAGATCTCATCTTCTGATCCTTAATTTGATGACGTCTGCAAAGATGCTATTTCCAAAGAAGTTCCCATTCGCAGGTACGGGGGGACTTGGACATATCCTTGGGGGCGTATTCCATCCTCCACAGCCTCCAACAACATGACAGCCAAAGCGAGAGCCATCCACACTGACAATCTTGGGGGGGGGGTACCTATCAACGCACAGACCTGATCAAACAGGTCTCACCAGACACGCCTCGGTGCTGAGCACTGTACAGACAAGCCAGACTCCGTCTCCTGGGACTCATGTCCTGTGGGCGCCTCTTATTACAGCTCGCGGGGAGGCATCAGCTCAAAGAGATAGATGAGCAAAGTTCTGGGGGCCCAGAAGCCAAAAGAAGTTCGTCAGCCACCCTCCAGGGAAGGCGTGAGACCACGTGGGGACTGTCTCCCAAAGCATGTGGTATGTGATGTAGGAGCGAGGGTTGGGGCGGATTTTTCTGGTGGTGACGTGTGAGGGTGTTCCTGGAAACGTGTGGCCGCAGGGACCACCTGGAGTCGAGGACACACAGAACCGTGTGGGACGTGGGAGACGGGCCTTTGCATCCTAAGTATATCAGGCTGTGGGGGCACTGAGGAGGGAGCAGACTTGTCTGCCCACCAGGCTCAGGGCGGACCTCCCGGAAGACGCAGCATTCCGGAAGGACTCGGGCTGCTAACCAGAGGGACCCAGGTGGTATTTCACAGCAGGGGCCCGGCAGGTGGGAAGGCGTGAACAGGAAACACGAGCAGCAGAAGACGGTCTGGTAACCAGGAGAAAGATGAACACTGGGGCCAGACGGTGCCAGGCCGCTGTCCACAGTGGGTGACGGGCATCCTGGGCGGTTGCGGGTCAGGAGTCGGAATGATCAGCACACGGCAGTTTAGGAAAATCGGTCAGGTAGCACAGCAGAGGCTGGGGGGCACGGGGAGCAGGAGGCGGGATCCCCAAGAGTCTGGCTTGGCACTCCCGGTGAGAGAGGATAAGAGTCTGAATTGAGAGGAGGGGCGCCTGGGGGGTTCAGTCTGTTGAGCATCCGACTCTTGGTTTTGGCTCGGGTTGTGATCCCAGGGTTGTGGGATTGAGCCCTAAGCTGGGCTCCATGCCCAACTAGGATGCTCTCTCTCTCTCTCTCTCTCTCTCTCTCTCTCTCTCTCTCTCTCTTTCCCTTTCCCCTGCTCCCCTGCTCATCCGCTTTCTCTCTCTCTCTTTCCGAAATTAAAAAAAACTGAAAAAAATTTCTCTGAATAGAGAGAGGCGTGGTCAGGATTCTCCTGACTCAGCGTCAACGCAGGCCTCTGGGCTGTTTCTCTCCACGTGTCTGAGTGTGAGTTAGTGCAGAGAAAGCTGCGGGCCAATTTCCTGTGGCCTTTTTATTCCTCCTGCCCCTAACCTCTCCCCTTCTCTCAGCCCGACTCCCCTGGATGTCTCCCTTGACCGGAGCGTTAGGACTGCTAAGCACTAGGGAAGTAGAGAGGGGTATCCACTCAGCCCCACCCCCGCCCCACCCCTGCGTCTCAGCAGTGAGACTACAATCCACGTGGGTCCTGTGAAGTGACACACTGCAGAGCTGGCTTAGAATGGGGGCCCAATATGGTGACTGTGACCTTCAATCGCTCTTGCCCAGATTTTTCTACTTCCCATGATGCATGGTGACCAGTCTGGGCTCTCCCGGATACCTGAGGATTCTGTCCTTTTCAGAAGGTCAGAAAAGTCTCGTTTTGTTTTCTTGTTATTTTTAGAGAGAGAGCACAGAGAGGCAGAAGGAGAGAGCGAATCTCGAGCAGGCTCCGGCTCAGCACGGAGCCCAAGGTGGAGCTCGATCCCGCAACCGTGGGATCACCACCGGAGCCAAAGGCAACAGCCAGATGCCTCACTGACTGAGCCCCCCAGGCGCCCCAGAAAAGTCTCCTTTGCAAGGCTACGGAACAAACTGCCAAAGGGAGCCTCAAATGCCACCCCTGCCCCTCGGAGACCGGAGGCTCAGTTCACGCTGCCAGCACGCAGCAAGTCTTTTTGTCCTGAATCGCCATCCCCTTCCCGTCAATAAAATAGTTAAGTTTTCATCTTAAATGATGCGCTTCCTCAATGTAAAACAACCTCAGCAGGACGGAACATCTTTACTATTCTACACCCCACAATTCCCCTAAGAAATCAAATATAATCCTCTTTAAGAAGCTTTAAATAATTTTTGAGCTTTCTTATTGACTTATTAAAAAGCAGCTTAAAACGCGACTTCGATGCAATCCTTTTACAACGGTCAGGGATATAAAATTCTAAGAAATATAATTAGTAGATCGGTTGGAAAGGCATAAGCAGTCAGACCCAAGTTGGACCATTTCAGAGAAATACCCCCAGCCAGCCTGCCCTGGCACGGGGGCCGGGGGGCTGCCACTGCTCCTGCCTGCTCGCCCGCTCGTCACGATTTTCCTCATTCCCTGGGGGTTCCCTGCCCGGAGGAGTCTGCTTCCACAGCTCTCCGCACGCTGCCCCTGCAGTCCGTCCCCGGCACAGCATCTGGGAGCTCGCCTCTGGTCCTAATGACCGAACTCCTCAGAAACCCCTTGGTTAAGAGTTTCAAAGGGCTGAGAACATTCCCACGGTGGCCTCTGATCCCTGGCGTCCCTGAGCGATATGAAGCGGCAGTGCCCTGATGCGCTTGAACCGCATGTTCTCATCCTGCTGGCGCCATGCTCCCTCCTGGCACGAATGGAACCAGAGGCGCGGTTCGGTAGTTTTCACGTCTGAGGGACCGAATGAATGAACCGGCGAGTGAATGAAGGCCCGAGGCCTTCCTAAGGGTGAGGCGGTCCGACAGAAAGGCCCGCAGACAGGGACCAGGAAAACCGGACTTTTCCAGGGAAAGACATCCATCGGACCGCGTGTACTCCCTCTTTAAATAAGAAGAGAGGCTCCTGGGGGGCCCGATCGGTTGAGCTTCTGACTTGGGTGCAGGTCATGATCTCGTTCGTGGGTTCGAGCCCCACGCAGGCTCTCTGCTGTCATCGAGAAGCCCAGTTCGGATCTTCTCTCTCTCTCTCTGCCCCTCCCTCCCCTTCTCTCTCAAAAATTAAAAAAAAAATAATTTAAAAATAAATAAATAAATAAAAAGAGATACCTATCTTAAAATGCATAATGCAGTTCATTAAAAAAATTATTTTACTGTTTATTTATTTTTGAGAGAGAGAGAGAGAGACAGAGTGTGAGCTGGGGAGGGGCAGAGAGAGAGGGAGACACAGAATGGGAAGCAGGCTCCAGGCTCTGAGCTGTCAGCGCAGAGCCCGACGCGGGGCTTGAACTCACGAGCCACAAGATCATGACCTGAGCCAAAGCCGAATGCTTAACTGATTGAGCCCCTCACGAGCCCCCCAGTGCAGTTCATTTTTAACCAAGCCAGAGTTCTGCCAAACACAAATCCTTACAGGAGACAAACCCCAATTCTCTAAAAGAGCTTTGACACATGTAGGACACACGAACCACGACCCCAAGGCAGGCGATGGACTCAGGTTTGTCGGAGGAGGAACCGACGTGATCAGTGGGACCCTCGGAACCTGACGGTCAGCGCCAGCTCCTGGGACCTGTCCACGGGCTGTCCAGCTCCCACACCATCCGGTTCGGCCTGGAACAGCTCTCCCTGGCCACGACATCATCCTGACAAGCATACAGTTTGGAAGTTCAATGTACGGGTTTTGGAGTCACAACTGTCTGCCTGGGGAGATCCAAGCTCTATTCCTCCCCAGCTGAGCCACCTTGAGCACATCACTGTCTCCCTCTTAGCCTCAGTGTCCCGAGTTATAAAATGGGACACTTCCCCGACGGCAGTCCTGAGAATCGGAGATGAGAACCCTCATCAAGGCTGAGAGAGAACCTACAAAGTGGCTGTGCTGTGGGCTCAAACCAGGAAAGCACCAGCAATCTGGCGTAGCTCAGCCCAGTCAAAGCCGCGCCCAGCGCCTGCGCGCGCCAACCCTCGCGGGGAGGCAGCCGGGGTGGTGATGCTCACGTCCGCTTCTGCCTGTGCCGCGAACACGCTTGCTGTCCTGCTTGGTCTAAGTCCGCCCGTGGGCCGGCACATCGCTACCCTGCAGGCAGCATGGGGCTTCCCTTCTCCTGCAAGGAGCCTTGCAAACAACTTCCAAAAGAGCCAGCCCCCCTCCTCACGGAAACCTCCCTGGGTGCCCTCACTCGACGCACAGCTGCCAGACAAGATCCACGGTCAGGTGTGTGCCCGGCATGGTGCTCAGCGTTGGGGGTACTGAAATGCGAGACAGCTCTTGGTAAACTTGTCATTTCCTGAAGTATGGAAAGAAGGAAACAGGTGGGAGTGGGACAGAGAAATGGGAGGCACGATCAGGGTCTGTTTGAGTCCTGGGCAGCACGGCCAGATTTAGCAAATCCAGTTAAATTGGAATTTCAAGTAAACAACTAATCATTTTTTTATTAAAAAATTTTTTTATTAACATTTATTTATTATTAAGAGACAAAGAGAAAGACAGAGCATGAGCATGGGAGGGGTAGAGAGAGGGGGAGATGCAGTATCCAAAACAGGCTCAGGCTCCGAGCTGTCAGCACAGAGCCCAATACGGGGCTCGAACCCACAAACCTCGAGATCATGACCTGAGCCGAAGTCAGATGCTTAACAGACTGAGCCACCTATGCAGCCCACAGCTGATAATTTTTTTAAATATTTATTTTTGAGATAGAGAGAGACAGAGCGTGAGCAGGGGAGGGGCAGAGAGAGAGGGAGACACAGAATCCAAAGCAGGCTCCAGGCTCCGAGCCGTCAGCACAGAGCCCGACGTGGGGCTCAAACCCACAAACTGTGAGATCATGACCTGAGCCGATGACAGACACTCAACCGACTGAGCCACCCAGGTGCCCTGATAATTTTTAATAGAAACACTGAGGAGTCCAAGATCAAGGTACCAGCAGTTTGGGGTCGGGTGACAACCCTATTCTGGGTGCTTATGGCCCACACCTCACTGTGTCCTCCGAGACGGCAGGAGGGTGAGCGAGCTCTCTGCTGTCCCGTTTATAAGTGCACAGATCCAACGGTGGGGGCTCCTCCTTCATGAAGAAGCACCTCCCAAAGCCCCCCTTCCTTATACCATCCCTTGAGGGTTAAGCATTTCATCATATGAATTTGGGGGGGATGAAAATATTCAGTCCATTGTGACATGTCTTTCAGGTGAAAATCATGCTCCCCTTAAAACAGGATGGCCTGGAACTGGCCGGGGCCCCAGCATCAAGCTTCCTGATTAGGTTTATGGTACCCGAGGGCACTGTGGGTAGATGGGGTGCTCCAGGGTGACACCCACAGTTTCCACTCTGGGGTTCTACCGCCTGCCATGGGGTTTCAGGCAGCTGGGCTTGGGGCCACCTCCTCCAGCTTCTCCACCTCGCTCTGCATCATTTCCTGCTGGGGTTCAGGTCACAGACGCCAGAGTGGCAAGCTTGTCAAGGGCCAGGGCTTTCCTAACAAGTCACAGGGCCTCCTGGAGCCTCTGAATCTTGCATGCAAGGCTGACTCACCCATCCGGCGCTGGGACACACTGACCAGGGCCCACGGGACTTGGAGGGGCCTGAAAATTGTTTTAATTTCTTTCCCAAGCAGAAGAAAAAAAAATAAATATATCCATCTATAAAGTGTAAGTTCTTATTTTTTTAAGGCTTCAAAAAGGCAAAAGTGCCCTGAGCTCATTGCTTGGCCCAGATTTCTTTGCTCGGGGAGGAATGAACATCTGAATTTCAGGGCACTGCTGCCTCCTAGGTAGCAGAATGAGGTCCAGACGGGAGAACACGGAGGAGGGTAGGAAATTCACTCCACCCCCGCGCCCCTCCCACCACCACGGCAGGGGCCGAGGGAGGCTCAGTGTTCAGGCTTGGCAACCATCTGGAGCTGGGTTCTAATCCCACCTCCACTGCTTAGCAGCGTGGGACCCGGAATAAGAGGCGTCCTCACTGAGCCTCAGTGCCCTCGGTGATGACAGACACGTCACCTCCGATGGCTGTTGTCATGACCAGGAAGGCATTGCCTGTAAAGCACTCTGTGTGACACTTGGTACTTCCCTGGTGCATGCCACACAAGGGCTGTTGTTCCTGTGATTAACACTCATCGAGATGTCTTTGAAATACCCACTTTGGGGGAAGGAAGCACGGTGGGGCACCTGGTGGAATCTGAATAAGACCCGTCTGACATTGACAGACTTGTCAATGTCAAGTTCCAATGAGTTGTCTGAGATGCTGCCAGCTGGAGGTACTAGGGGCTTCTCTGGACTGGTCTTGCAACTTCTTATGAGTTTATAATCATTTCAAAATTAAAAAAAATAAAAGATGGAGCCAGAGAAATACCCTTCATGAAAAAGAATGCCGTCGCCACTGAAGGGTGAACAGACTTTGTGAACAACTCCCATTTTTCTGGGAGGCTTGGATGCGCCCGTGTGTCCCCTCACGTCCTCCCCCTGCCCCCGTTCAGCCACCGTGGTATTTTCCTTCATTATGCCAGTGCCTCAGAAGTAAACCTCTCTAATTTTCGACACCACAGCTATTTATTTAAATGCTAACTCGCATTATGAAGTGATAATCCACACGCGCAGGAGATAATTTATGAAGCATTTAAATTAAGAGGAGAGCTAATTGGGAGCGTGTGTCTGATAAGCCCGGCTGACACCAGAAAACTACAAATTAGGGGGATGTGGGAGGTGTTTTTATCTTGCTTTTATCTTCTTTTGGAAAGCACTTGGAGGGAAAATCTCCCCGTGATGCACACGCTGGTCCCCCCGGCCTCTCTGGAGGCTGGTGTCTCTGCCTGGCGGCCCCCCAGCTGCATGTGAAGGCCCCCCCTTCCAGGCAAGCAGGGGCTCCCCGCATCACCCCTCGTTCTGGAGCCATCTCAGCTCTATCACACAGACACAAGTGGCCAAGATCGGTACTTCTTAGGTATTTACGCCTGATTGGAGAAAGAGAGGCCATATGGAGGAGGAGAAAATCAAAACAAAAGATGATGCATTTTGTAACGATTTGGGTTCTACCATTTTGAATTTTTTTAACCTTTTTACTTATTTTTGAGAGACAGAGCATGAGCAGAGGAGGGGTAGAGAGAGGGGGACACACAGAATCGGAAGCAGGCTCCAGGCTCCGAGCTGCCAGCACAGAGCCGGACGGGGGTTGGGGGAGAGGCTCGAACCCATGAACTGTGAGATCATGACCTGAGCCAAAGTTGGACACTCAATCGAGTGAGCCACCCAGGCGCCCCTGGGTTCTACCATTTTGAAAAGGGCTGCCTGGGTTTCTGTACACAGGCGGAGAGTTCAATCAGAACACTTGGGTGCCGTGTGTATGTGTGTGCACGTGCATGATGTGCGTGCCTGTGTGTGTGCCTGTGTGTCTGTGCATGTGTGTGCATGTGCCCGCACACATGTTCATAAATATGCATGCGTGTTCATTTGCTTGCTCTTTCAAAAGATTTAAATGAGCACCTACTATGTGAAAGGCACTGGTGACAGAGCAAGGAGCCAAGGAGACATCATGGCGGCCAGCCACGTGACTCTCTATCCCAATCAGAAGGGCAGATATCACAGGGTAAAGCGCTTCATTACCCTCGCGGCAAGCGTTACAGGCTGCTCCTGGGCATAGAGAGGGGGTGTGGCCTGGTCTGGAGCCATCAGGGTCGTCCCTGATGGAGTGACATTCGACTTGAGACCGGAGGGTGAGCAGGGGTAATGGGGGAGGATAAGCTGGGCAAGGGACAAGAAGCCTCGTGTCCAGGCCCTTGGAGGCAAGACCTGGGCCCTGCAGGGCTTCAGGACTCTGATCTGTGGCTCCATTTTAATGTTTATTTATTTATTTTGAAAGAGAGAGAGAGAGAGAATCCCACGCAGGCTTCCAGTTGTCAGCACGGAGCCCGACGTGGGGCTCGATCCCGTGAGCCGTGAGATCATGACCTGAGCTGAAACGAGGAGCTGGACGCTCATCCGACTGAGCCCCCCGGCGCCCCTGCGGTTCTGAGGCAATCAGGAGCCTTTGAAGGCTTCCAGCAGGAGGGGGGGTTGTCATCACGGCCGCATTTGCCGTGTGACCTTGTTCCAGAACGCTTAACCCACAGAGCCTTTAAAAGGACGTCCCCCTCCCACACCTGTTATGCTGGCTCCTGTCAAAAAGGAAGGGGAGGAGGAGGAGGGAAAAGGAAAGAACAAACGCTGGCGAGGACGTGGAGAAGTCGCGCCCTCGTGCGGTGCGGGCGCGGGGGGGACATGGCGCAGCCGCTGCGGAAAAAACTAAGCGTGGAGCTAACCACCCTCTGATGATGCCGCGGGTCCGCTTCTGCGGGTTTACCCAGGACTGAAGGCAGGGTCTTGAGAGAGGCCTGCACACCCACGTTCGTGACTGCTGAGCGTGGAAACGCCCCAGGCGCTCCCCGATGGATGGCATGGTGGGTCCACACCGCGGAACGTTACCACCCGCCTTCAGAAGGAAGGCGGGCCGGGCGCCGGGGCGGCTCAGCTGGTACCGCGTCTGACTCTTGATCCGGCTCCGGCCCTGATCTCGTGGTCCGTGGGTTTGAGCCCCCGTCCTGGGGCTCCGCACTGACAGCGAGAAGCCTGTTTGGGATTCCGTTTCTCCCCCTCTCTGTCCCTCCCCTACTCGTGCAGGCGTGCGCTCTCTCTCTCCACAAAAGAAAAATGTTGATTTCTTATTATGAAAATTATGACTGTGATTATGAAAACATAGATATTATGTGAATTTTACAACAGTTTTAAAAGGAAAAAAAGTTCCTGGCCTCAAGACACCTGGCTGTGACAAATGTCATTGGGGGAGCAGGGGGAGGGGCCGGGGGTGGCCTCTCGCAGCCACATCCCCTGGGCAGGGCCCTGGCTGAGGAGGAGAGGGCTCAGACAGACCCCCGGAGGGAGGCTCTGAGGACCTGGGGGAGCTAATGTTCTCCTCGAAGGAAACAGCTCATCAGGACTCTGCTGGCCAGGTGTCCCCACGCCAACCCAAAGTCTTCCTTTCCCAGGGGCCTGATATGCAGGAAATGGCTCATAATGGTCAGGAGGGTCAATGTAACACCCGCCATCTTGGCGCCCAGCGTTCCCAACCCCGCCCAGAAGTTCCGGGGGCCGTATTCCTATGGGCACTCGGTTTACGGGTGTGCCCGGCTTCACGCCGTGGAGACACGGCCCCACCGTGACTAGACTTCGTGTAAATCAAATGTTGTCTAACGGGCAAGCTGGGCGGGTCCCGTTGTGGCCATAAGATGGACATTCTCAACCCAAGCTGCCCTTGAGACGTGTCCAGGAGTTAAAAATAAAACATGCTAACGTCCGGGTCCCGCCGGAGATATTCTGCCGTCAAAAATCCTTTGCAAGCGACGTTGTAACCCCCTCGCTTATGGGTTTTGCCAGTTCAAATGGAATTAATGTCAGTTGCCCACAGGGAGAAGCAGACGGGAACGTTCTGAGGCTGCTGGTGAGGGCCCTCCGCCGGCCGGGTCATCTGACGGCTGGGTCTGAGCTGCCTTCTTTTGTCTCTATGGAGTTTTTGTGTCACTTCACACCCTCACCCGGTTCACCCTGTTTCTCTCTAAAAACTAACAGCTGCAGGGGCCACTCAGTGGCTCAGTTGGTTAAGCAAACAACTTGGGCTCACGTCGTGATCTCCCGGCTGGTGAGTTCGAGCCCCGTGTCGGGCTCTGTGCTGACAGCTTGGAGCCTGGACCCTGCTTCAGATTCTGTGTCTCCCTCTCGCTCTGCCCCTCCCCTGCTCTCTCTCTCTCTCTCTCTCTCAAAATAAATAAATTAACATTTAAAAAAAAAGGAAGGCCATATTAGGCCAACAGAGACACCCCCTCCTACCCAGGAAACGGCTGGGCTTCTCCCCGCCCCCGGGGAGCCCACCCGCTTTCTGCGGTCTGTGCTGAGGCTGAGGTTTGTAAACAAGGCCACGCACCGAAGCAGCCAGCTCCCGGGGGCCCTGGGAGGCCGGCTGTGTGACAGTTACTAATAGCTACCTCTCCGGGCCTCTTTCTTCTCTCCCACAAGATAAATGAGTGGAGATGTTCAAGAAATAGATATTAGATGCCTACTGCATGCAAGGAACCCCAGGCTTCCTCTCTGGATTTCCCCGACTTCTCCTTACCATCGGCGGAGAAAACTGGCAAGGACCCTTGGGGCTTTTAAAAAATGCTTACGGCTTTCTCAAGGATGCAGGCCTCAGAGCGGGGATGGGGGGAAATCGCAGGGCCCTGCACTCGGGCGAGACCAGGCCACAAAGGCCCGCGCCGCGCCCACGCGGGAAGCCTGCCTCTTTAACCAAGCGTTGCCCATACACACCAGTAATCGCCTTGTTACGGCCTTCCGTGTCATCGTTCATCGGCCGGTCCCAGGAAGGCCCCGGGGAGCAGTTCTGCCTTGGCTAAACCAATATCTCCCATGACAACCCCCCACCGCCTCTCTGCTGTGGTCCGGGCAGAATAAATCCTCCCTGGCTCTTCGCTGAATGATCATGAACACATGATTAAAGCTCTAGATTTATAGCTTCCTTGGGCTTGAGAAATCAAGCTGCTCCCGCCGCCGGGGCCTGCCCCCGTGGCTGCTGGGACAAGGGAGCAGGGAAGTGGCAGTGGTCTCGAGCCGGAGGGGAGGCTGGCGGACACATGCAATGACGTGTTAGCCAGACTGCAGCGGCGGCCACGGGGACCGACCACGGGTCTCTAACTCAGCACGTCGTGAAGGAGAGAAACAGGCGGCTGCGCCCCTGAGCCGGGGTGTCCTCAGCCACGCATCTCCTCCAGCGTGTGGGTTTTGTCTCGCCCAGAAGCAGCCGGCCCTGTGCCCACGCCCCTGCTCACGTGCATTGTCTGCAAGCATCCCCCTCGCATCCGTCACTCAGCCCTGTGTGGCCTGTTCCTCCTGCGAGACGCCGGTCGTCACAAGCGGAGTTTTCCACGGAGATCAGAACGTGTGCAGGGTTCTCATTGCTACTGGGTTTTCTTTTTTTTTTTTTCTTTAGAGAAAGAGGGAGGGAGAAGCTTAATCAGGCTCCATCTCCAGTGCGGAATCTGACGTGGGGCTCGATCTCACAACCATGAGATACAATCTGAGCCGAAATCAAAAGTCAGGCACTTAACCGACTGAGCCGCCCGGGCACCCCTGTTGCTACTGTTTTGAGGAACAGCCTTCTTTCAGCCGGGTGCAGGGCTGAGGTCTTTATATCAAAGAGCATTCCTATGTTTTCTAAGTTAGTTTTTAAACTGAGGTGAAGATCACATACTATAAAACTGACCTTTATTTTTAAGTTTATTTATTTATTTTGAGAGGAGGGGGCAGAGTCAGAGGAAGAGAGAGAATCCCCAGCAGGTTCCACTGCGTCAGCGCAGAGCCTGACGCCGAGTCCATCTCATGAATCGTGAGATCACGACCTGAGCGGAAATCAAGGGTCAGATGCTTCACTGAGCCACCCAGGGGCCCTCAAAATGACCCTTTTAAAGTGTACAACTCAGTGGCATTTAGCGTGTTTGCAGTGGTATACAGACCCTGCCTCTATTTAGTGCCAGAACTTTCCAGCACCTCTAAAGAAAGTCGCAATTGCTCCCCATTCTCCCATCCCCTCAGCCCCCAGCAACCACAAGTCTACTTTCTGCCTCTATGGATTTACCTATTCTGGAATCTTCTATAAATACAATCACACACTATGTGGCCTTTCGTGTCTGGCTCCTTCCACTCAGTGTTACATTTTTAAGGTTCATCCACATTGTAACGTGTCAATACCCCATTTTTGGTGGTTGCATAATACGGCCTTGGCTGGATGGACCACATCTGGTCTATCCATCTGTTTGGTGATGGATGCTTGTACATTTCCAAGGTGGATGCTATGATCATTTCCATTCTCAGAGAAGGAAGGAGGTCAAGTCACGCCCCAGGACCCCATAGCTCATGGAGAGGAGGAGCAGAGATGCGGCCAGGTAGTCTGACCACTGAGCTGCCCCAGGAGCGAGGAGAGGGGCTGAAGCAAGAGCGATGGCAGAACACGCGATGTGGTGACTTGTCTGGAGCCCCCCATCTGGCACACCCAGAAAAGCTCTCCAATTGACTTTAAGGGGTGGCCAGTGAGCCCCGTTTATGAAGCCCTACAGCGTATGATGCCCCGCCCTAAATGATATCGTGAGACCAGGATAATTGGGAGCAGTTTCTCAAAGGTCTTCAACAAGCATGCGTGTGCATGCACACACACTCCATCTATCCACCCACCCGTCCACCCGTCCACCCATCCACCCATCCATCCGTCCACCTGTCCATCCGTCCATCCACTCATCCATCCGTCCATCCACTCGTCCATCCGTCCATCCACTCGTCCATCTACCCATCCACCTACCCATCCATCTATCCATCTATCCAACCATCTGTCCATCCATCCAACCATCCACCCATCCATCTGTCCACTCATCCATCCATCCACCCAACCATCCGTCCATCCATCCATCTGTCCATCCATCCATCCGTCCACCCATCCATCCGTCCGTCCATCCAGGCTGGATTAGATGCAAGGAGAAATTAGGTAATTCTCAGATTGCAGACGGAACTGCCATCAAGGACACAAGTCACAGCATGTCCAGCTCTTTTCATGTCACCCCAAGGGAAGTTTTCTTCCAGGATCGGGTCCGGTTATCAAGTCCGTGAGCGTCTTCACCCCTGGTGGAATCGGGGGCAAGAGCGCGACCTCAGAAGGGTTCAGCCGTCTCATCTCCTGTGTGGGCCTCTGCTGTTTCCCCCAGTGCTGGCCGCCTGCTCGAGATCGCGGCTGCAAGACATAACAAAGGACGTAACGGGAAGAAGCCCATCTACACCTGTGCTCCCCAGGACGACAGCCACCAGCCACAAGCGCTGTCTGGAGTGTGAAATAATTAAAACTTTCATCCTCAGCCACGCTAGCCGGATCTTGAGTGCTCCACGCGGGTGGGCAGAGAGCAGAGACAGAATGCCTCCGTCACACAGAACATCCTGTTGCCTGGCGCTGGTCTGTGCGGGGCTGGTTCCCTGAGGAATTGTCTCTGTTTCACTCTGCCTGTGTAGACCCGACCCGTGAAAGGAAATAAACCTCTTGTGCTGGGTAAAGATCGTTGTTAGGATTAGTGCCTTGCGTCCGTGGGGAAGCCGAGAAGGACGGACGGGCCGGCAGAGAAGCCTGAGGTGCAGGGAGGGAGGTGGCATCGGCCGAGCCTTCCCCGCCCCCCACCCCCCCGGCCAGGTATGCGGAGGGGGAGAGACCCGTTGGTAAGGAAGACATCAGAGTCCCCGAGCATGTCGCCGTGGCGCTAGGCGGCCCCTCTGTGTGACGCAGGCCCTCCGTGCGCCCTGCGCCAGGACAACGGGTCCGTCTTTATGTTCTGATTTAAGGCCCGGCCTGATTTTCACTGCTGCGTCCTGCATCTCACATGCGCAGCGAGGCTGCTCTGAGTCAGGAGGAGACCCACACCCCACGCCCAAAGCTTCTCAGCTGCTCCGAGCTACAGAGAAAATGGGGCCATAAAACACGACAAGGGAGGCCCCGGGCCTTCGCAGAGAAGGGATCCGGGCCGTCAGACTCCTAACTGTGCCGGAGAGAGCAGGGCCCGGCGACCCGAGATGCCAGATTCTTTAAGTCGCCTCGTGCGGGCTGGTTTCGGGAAGGGGACAGGGAGCCGGAGTTCTCCGAGGCGGAATCCAGAGAGAGACGGGCACGCTGCTTTGTGCTCCTTTCCTGAGTTCACGTTTCCCTTCCCGTCCTCGCTCGGCTTCCCCGGCGCCAG
This sequence comes from Mungos mungo, assembly GCA_004023785.1. Classification (NCBI taxonomy): domain Eukaryota; kingdom Metazoa; phylum Chordata; class Mammalia; order Carnivora; family Herpestidae; genus Mungos; species Mungos mungo. The sequence goes on along the minus strand of PISW01003322.1, from coordinate 181,214 downwards.
CCGGAGCAGTTTGTTTTCCACTGCCGGAGGAGGCTTGAAATATCACCAAGGTGGCGTGCGGAGCGCTCCCCGAGGCCCTGCCCCGGTGGCACGCGCGCAGACATAAACAGCAAACACCATCATAACCCGTCGCCAGAGCCCAGCAACAAGCGGAGGGTTTGTCTCCCTGCCGGGGCTGTTAGCGGCGATGGATTTCTCCCTGCACTAAGCACCATCTTTCCCCAGGCTGCATTACGATGATTTATAAACCCCATTTCTGGGGAAAACGAATAGATCAAAGCGAGGAGAGAGAAAGGAGACGCGAGCAGCTGGAGGAAGATATTGAAGCATGAAAGAAAAACACAAATGAAGAACGAGGCAGTGACACAATCGAGCCGTTCCCGCTGCACTTTTATCAGAGGAAAATAACAGCAAAATCTCGATTTTAATCCTTTTTTTTTTTTTTACCTTTATAAGACGCAGCCTCCTGTCAGTTGGCGGGGCTCTGGGGCGTCTGTGGGCACGCATGGGAACGGGCTGCCCGGCGTCGTACGGGCCAGACGGGGGCTCTGCCAGGGGCATGCCCGAGCCTCCGCCGCCTCCCCGCCCTCCCCACCTTCAGGGGCCACCCGCTCCAGGGGTCGGTGGTCTACAGGGTGCACACGGCGGATCGCCCTCAGGTGCTTTCACCGCGGGGCCACCCAGGGTGCGAGACTGTCCAGGCACGACACTTTTAAACCCTCCGGGTGGATCAGACGTCTCTTCCGTCACCCCCAGTTGGCTGTTGCCCAACTGAACGGTTTCTTTGACCTGCTCTTGCTCCATGAAGACCAGAGAGGGGCAAAGACGCACGAGGCCCGGTGAGCCGGGCAGGGTCGGCGTAGAGGGCAGCCCTCCGGAAGTCTCGATTAGACTTCGCATCTGGGTCCCACCGCATCCGCACGGACGGAGAGGCTAGGAGCTGGCCGAGGATGGGGCACAGACGGAATAGGCAGGCGGAGGACGGAGGGCAGGAGACGCATCAGGACGGTAGTCACGGCGGGCTGCCTGGAGGAGGCGCCCTTTGAAATGGGTCTTGAAGGGAGCGCCTGAGTGGCTCCGTCAGTTAAGTGTCTGCCTTCGGCTCAGGTCATGATCTCATGTTCGTGACTTTGAGCCCCACATCGGGGTCTCTGCTGTCATGGCGGTGTCTGCTTCAGATCCTCTGTCCCTCCTCTCTTGCTGCCCCTCCTGCATTCTCTCTTTCTCTCTCAAAAATAAATAAATAAACTGAAATGGGTCTTGAAGGAAGGACAACAGCTCCAATGGATGGGCCCCGCCCCCGTTACCAGCTCAGAGCCACCTTCGCCACCCCTGCCCAGCTGTTTGTCACCAGAAAAGCTATTTTTTAGTTACACGTATATTGTCTCTTTCCTCCCATGAGAACATAAGCATAAGGGGGGCACCTGGCTGGCTCAGTCGGTGGAGTGAAACTCTTGATCTCAGGGTTGTGAGTTCAAGCCCCACACCGGGTGTAGAGATGACTTAAAAATAAAATCGGTAAGTGGCCCCTGGGTGGCTCAGTCAGCTGAGTGTCCAACCTCGGCCCAGGTCACGGTCTCCCAGATCGTGCTTGCTGGCATCGGCGGGGAGCCCACTTCGGATCGTCTGTCCTTCTGTCCCCCTCTCTCTGCCCCTCCCCTGCTTGTGCTCCCTCAGAAAAAAATAAAATCTCTAAAAATAAATGAATAAAATTTTAAAAGCAAAACAAAACCACAACCATGCGGGAGGCCCCTTCTCTGTCTGTGTCATCCACTGCTGTTACCCCAGAGCCTAGGACAGCGCCTGGCACGTAGTAAGCGCGTCAGAAAAACGCAGCGAATGAATGAGCGAAGGCGTCCCGGCGCCCACACGTCGTGATCCCAGCAGGCGTGCGTCATCATCCCCATTTTACAGACGGGAAAGCCAAGAGGGGTTAGGCAACTCGCCCGAGGTCACACAGTTCGCAGGTGCTGAGGCAGGACAGGGGGACCCTGGTGTTGTGGCCACCCCATTGCACGACCTCCCCAGACCCTGAAGTTAGGACTTACTGCTTTTTCCTTGACAGGGTGTCCTGTCGGGGGCGGAGTGGAGAGAGATTTCAGGGGGCTCTTTTTTTTAAGGAGAGAGCCCCAGGCTCAGCCAAGTCCCGGGGGGCGCGGCTGCTGTGCCATTGCCGGGATCAAGCTCCCCTCGACCCCTGGTGAGGCCTGAGAACAGGCCAGACAGAGTCTGCAGACACAGCCGAGGGGCCGCTGCTGCTGCGGGAGAGGCTGCCGAGCTCGGCCGCAGACCGGAGTCACTCCCGCAGGCGGATTTCCTGGCTTCTCTTTTAAAGGCCAATCCAATCAAACAAAATCTGTGGGACTGTAACCGGGGATACTCTGCGTGAGGCGTCATGGCATCCTGGGTCCTCACTCCAAGTGGCCCTGGGATGCTCTAAGTGACCAAGCACTTCTGGCTCATGGGGACTTTGAAAGAAGGGCCTTGGCATGTGGCTCGGGTGGAAGGAGCTGGCCCAAGTCAGGCTGCGCTGAGGTCACCAGTTTGCCCACGGTCCCTGGAGTGCCTGGCGGGGCAACCCTGGCGCTGCAGCACCCACCAGGGGCCCGGCCTCTTCGGCTCGCTGATATGGACGGGGTTGGCCTCTGGCTCTGCTTATGAAGATGCCTCCTCTCTTAAAAGCCAACAGGCCAGTCCATCATTAAGAGTGCTTCTCGGGGCGCCTGGGTGGTTCCGTCGATCAGGCATCTGACTTCGGCTCAGGTCATGATCTCACGGCTCATGCATTGCAGCCCCGCGTCGGGCTCTCTGCTGACGGCTCAGAGCCTGGAGCCTGCCTCCGATTCTGTGTCCCCCTCTCTACTCTGCCTCTCCCCGGCTTTCTCTCTCTCTCTCAAAAATAAATAAACATTAAAAAAAATTTTTAAAGAGTACTTTTTGTGTTCCGGAAGAATCTTCAGTTCTAGAAGAAGATTCGCCACGCAGCACAAAAGGGTGTTGTATCAAAGTATCCCTCAACGGGTAAGAAAAGTGACTTGTGACGGGCTTTTCCAGAACGTCCCCTTCCCCGAGCATGTGTGGAGACACTGATGCCATCAGCAGAGGCCCCGGTAGCTGTCCAACACTTCCGATGGGAAAAGAGGCTTAATTCCGTGTCAGTCGTGGGGCTCAGACAAACCAAAGTTTCGCCCTCGAAGCTGAAAGAAACGGAACTTCCTTGCACGGGTTATTTAATATTTTGGGAAGCACTCAGGTTCCCGGGATGACTTCCTGTGTTTTCCACCTGATCTGATTCTTAAATACGGGAGTGACAACCCTCCTGGAAATTGGAGGTGATAATTGAAATATTGATAAACTCTTTCCCATAAAGAAGCTACTAGATGCTGCAGGAAAAACCAGGAAACAGGCAGAAAATAATAAGAATGCTTTTCTCTGCTTAGCCAGGAAATACAATGGCAGAGTTTATTGCTTACAAAACTCGGGTGCCTTGCCTCAAATTGGATAGAAAAAAATGAACCCTGATAAATTATGATTCCCCTAAATTCCAAAGAATGTACATCAATTATTGGGGGTGCCGCCATCATCCTGATGGGCAGCCCTACTTATTAGGACCGTAATTTATTATTATTAGGCTTTGGTGCAAATACAAAGGCTGATAAAATTCAAATCTATTATAACAAACGTCCTCCTTGCTCTGACTCAGTAAGAGACAGCATTCCGAAAGGAAATATTATAAACGAGAAAAGCAAATGGTTCACATGGACTCAGAAGTGAGAGACTGAAAAATAACCAAACGCGAAGTCATCCATTGTGGCCGGGCTTTCCGAATGTTGCCCCAGAATCCAGGAATTGCTACAAAACTGGACAGGAAGAAACAGGATGGAGGCGCTCCTGGCCCAGACTAAAGCTCTTTTATGAAAATGTTTCTGTTATTTTACTTATTTAAAAAATGTTTTTAAGTTTGTTAATTTTGGGAGAGAGAGTGCTCACGAGTAGGGTAGGGGCAGAGAGAGGGGGCAGAGAGAATCCCAAGCAGGCTCCGCTCTGTCAGCCTGAAGCCGGACTTGAGGCTCAAACTCGTGAACATGAGTGAATCATGAGCTGAGCCAAAACCAAGAGATGGACACTTAACCGACTAAGTCACCCATGTGCCCCCGAAATGTTTCTCTTATTTTAAAAAGTGAATCTTTCAGCTTCAATTTTAACCAACCTGAGATACGTTTTCTTCTCTAGGAGATACATATCACACTGGCTTTTTAAAAATAGATGAATGTTACCTTGGGGAGGATTTTAGGAATTGCTGAGTTTCTCCCTCCCCCATACAGAGAAGGAAGCTGAGACGCTCTGAGGGCGCGCAGGACGGGGTCCAGGCTGACTGTCATGCCAGAGGTCCAGATTCCTCCAGCCTGGCAGCCGCCATACTTGGCAAAAGGAAACCCAATTGGCGGGGCGCCTGGGTGGCTCCGTCGGTTGGGCGTCCGACTTCAGCTCAGGTCATGATCTCACAGCTCATGAGTTCGAGCCCCACATTGGTCTCTGTGCTGACAGCTTGGAGCCTGGAGCCTGCTTCGGATTCTGTGTCTCCCTCTCTCTTTGCAACCCCTTCCCCCTCAAAAATGAAATAAAAACATTTAAAAAAATTTTTTAAACAGATTGTTTTTATGAACAGACTTGATTCCCCTTAGGCTCCCAAAGAGGCAATGTCACTACTCTCATCAAGGCATAAAGTGCAGAAACAGTCTCCCTGTGGTCCCTTCGCACCCGCTTACGCCACGCTAGAGGAGGGGACCCACCACCCCCAGCCCTGCAGACAGCCGGGGAGTCCGGACTGGCTTGCAATGGGCGTAGTGATAGGAACTGACTCGTTTGGGGAGGATTCTTCTACTTTGGAAGAGACCCCGACTCCGTGTAGGAAACAGAGCAGAGGGGGCGAGAGCAGGTAGGGAGATGCCAGACGGGAGGCAAGGGCAGTTAGCCAATGGAGCAAACCGCGGTGACCTAGAACTTGGGGGGAGGGTTAATGGGTTAACTGCAGAATGAGGCTCCTTTGTGGACACCTGGGAGCTGCCTAGGCACACTCGCTAGTTTAAATGGCTCCTACACACACACACACACACACACACACACACACACACACACACACACACCTCTACAAGCCGTACAAATCCATATCTCCACCCAACTATGAATCACCAAACATCACAGGACTTTAGCCCCTCGTGTGGTAAAGCCACCGGCCCTGAAGGACCATAATTTTTGCCAGACCCACTGTCCAAACCAAAATCACCATCTCTCTGCAGACGCACTCCCGTTCTAGAATCTTCTATTTTGATTAGTGGCACCTTGCGGACCGGTTGCCCAAGGCCAAAACTCGATATCAACTCTCAGTTCCCTTTCCTGCCCCCCCCTCAGTCGGGCACCCCCCCCCAACAACTCTACAGCCCTTCCTTTTGTTGTCTCCCCACCGCTGTTGACTCACCGAAGACCTACCTTCACTTCTCGCCTGGCACAGTGGCAGGAGCCACTGGGTCTCCCTGCCCCCGGGGCTGACCCCCTCCAACCCGTCATCACTTGTGAGCCACATGGATTCTCCAAAAACCAGCTCTATGCTTTCCATTCCCCCAGCGTAAAACCTTTAACAGCATCCCATGGCCCAGTGGGTCAGAAGCAGGATTTGGGGAGGGGGCCTTTAAGCACATGGCCTGTGCGGCCTGAATTCAAATCTCTGCTCCACTGCTCACGTGCTATCTGGAACTCCCTGGCTGTATGAATGCAACGTGCCTCTGTTTCCTTGTTTGTAGAAGGGATAATATGAAGACCCATTTCATAGTAGCTTGGTGCCTGGTATGCAAGATCTAAGGGGTGCTGATTGTAGTCACAATCCAGGCCCATCCATGTCCCGTCTCTGCCACATCCTGCGGTCATCTCCTGCTTGGCCAACTTCCCTGCTCCTACACCGCACCCTTCCTGTCTGCACACCTGGCATCCTTCCCGTTTCCTGCTTCTTCATCTTCTATCGTCTTTACCCAGAATATGCTGCCCCTCTCATTTCCCTACCAAACTTTGAATCGTCCTCCCAAACTCAGGAGGCAAAGTGAAAAACACTGACAACATCACGTATCGGTGGGAATGTGGGGTGACTGGAGCGCCCATACACAACTCGTGAGAACGCAAAATGGTGTGGCCACTTCGGGAAACAATATGGTGGAACTTTACTGAGCATGCACCCGTCACGTAACCCGGAAATCCCACTCCTGCATGTTTACCCGAAAGAAATGAAAATACGTGCCCAGACAAAAAACATACATGGGGAGATTCACAGCATATTTTTTTTTGTTTGTTCATTCCAGCTCCGTGTCGGACTCGGTGCTGACAGCTCAGAGCCTGGAGCCTTCTTTGGATTCTGTGTCTCCTTCTCTGTTCTGCCCCCCTCCCCCACCCATGCTTTGTCTCTCTTTCTCTCTCTCTCAAAAATAAATAAACATTAAAAAAAATTTAAGGGGCACCTAGGTGGCTCAATCGGTTGAGTGTCCAACTTTGGCTCAGGTCATGATCTCAAAATTCGTGAGTTCAAGCCCCACATCAGGCTCACTGCTGTCAGCGCAGAGCCTGCTTCAGATCCCCTGTCCCTCTCTCTCTGCCCCTCCCCTGCTTGTGCTCACTCAAAAATGAATAAAATATTTTTTGAAAAATTAAGAAAAAGAAAGAAACAATGAGTTGCTATCACACCTTACAACGTGGATGCTTCGTGGATGTGTTATGTTAATGGAAGAAGTCAGACGTACAGGACTGTGAACCTGCACGGCTCCGTTTATAGGAAATCCTACGAAGGCAAACCGTAGGGACAGAAAGCGACCACTGGGTGCCTGAGGCCAAGTGCCACGGGGCTCAAGGAAGTTGTTTAGGGTGAGGAAACTGCTCGTTCCGTGGAAGTTACGTGACTGGGCACAAATACCCAAACTCACCAAACCGCATGCTTCAAACAGGTGAGCTTGATGGTCTGAAAATCATACCTTAAAAAGCAGTAAAGAGAGGGAAAAGGAAATCTAAAGCCAGCCTCCAGACCGGCCCCTCCGCACGGCCTTCTCGGGTTGTTCCCTTCAGCTGCCCTGTCCTCACCACGTCCACGCTGGACTTCGCCCACAGGCCTGGCAGGCGGACGGATGGGTCTGTCTCGGCTCCTTCCTTCATCCCTGCTCCCCCGCCTCCTAATCAGGACGCTTCCTTCGGGGAGCCCTGACTGTGTTCCAGCAGCTCTGCCAAGGGCTGACTTCCACGTCCTGACGTGCGCCTCACCGCGACCCCAGGAGGTGGGTATTAACCAGCGGTTTTACCAAAAACAAACCAACCAACAACAAACGGAGGCTCAGAGAGCTTGGATAAACACCTGCCATCAGACAGCTCGGAGCGATGGGTCTGGGCTTCAAAGCTACATCCGTTTGTTGGTCTGAGTCAAGGCTGCGCCTTAAACGCTACATTATGCTGCCGGACGCAGCGCTTGACGGAGAGAAAGCTCTGGAAACAACTGCGCTGTATAGACTCTGATCCAGCACGGGAGCCGGTCCGACCCTCCCCCGCCCCGTTTTCCCAGGTCACCGAAGTTTTGCAATGTACATACAAGATCCACGTGTGTGCCTGCGTGCGCGTGTTCCTGATCCACTAAAACCTGAGCTTTTCCTCTATCCTCTCTTTTGAATTAAACTAAAAAGCTCAGTGATCCCGCACCCAGGAGACCAGCATCACCTTGCAAACAGCCAGCACCTCCGGGTTGCCGTCTAATTAAGCCACTCTCCCGAACGAAGCACATAACAGTGTCGCCGCGTTAACAATGGCTGCCTCCCCGGCCGTCGCCAACCGCGCAGGACGGTAGCTCGCGGTAAAACAAATAATCCCCGAACCGTCTAAACCGCGCTCCTAAGCAGGTCTTTCCCCTCAGCAGATCGCCTTTGAACGTCGGGTGGTTTTCTTAAGAAATATTCGAGGGCTGCGTACGGAATGAGAGTAGCAGGTCGATGCGTTAATCAGGCCAGTTTTCTGGCGCGTTCTAACTTCGGGCATTCTAGAAATGCACTCGCAGCCTATGCGTTGGGCGGGGTGCTGGAGGTCCCTGTGTTCGCTGTCAGCAGCCTCATATGTTTAAAAGGAGTGCGACTTGGACCACACGGGGAAGGGCAGGCCTGCGGCACCTGCTTCTCTGGGGGGCAGAGAGGAGAGGCCACATGCTCTGGGCGGCAGGGGTGCATCGGTCCAAGCGGAGGGTAGAGAAAAAGCTGCTTGGCGGCTTTGCCCCTGCTTTTTCCCTTCTCTGGGGCCTGCTTTCAACGATCTGCTAGGCTTGAAATGAAACCAGAATGCGAATAACATGGCCTTTTTTTTCCTTGGGAGGAGGTCCCTGGAAATAGAAAATGATCTGTTAATTTGACCTACTTCCCTCTCTGCATCCCAGGAAGAGTCTGGTGCTGCTAATTGACAGATGGAGGTGTGCGGCCTCCCTCCGCCTCGGCGTCAGGCTTCGCTCATTACTGAGCCCCTTGTAAGGGGGGAAAACACGAGATGCAGAATCCTGGCAGAGCGTGGATTCCGGAGACTTGAGTTTGAACCCCAGCTTTCCCACTTTACTGAGCCTGAGACTTTGGGGCGGGGGGCTAGTCACCTAACCTGCTCGAGCCTCAGTTTTCCCTTCTGTAAGATGGGGAACGGATGCCCCTCTCGGGAGGCTGCGGGAGGTTGAGCTTGTGCAGGCCGATGTCGATGCGTGCTTTCCGGCGCAGGGACCCCAGGGTGGCCTTGTGGTGCAGTTCTGGGTCTGACTGTGAGAGGAAGGAAGGAAAGAGCCTTGCTCATGTGGCCACGGCTGATGCGGCGGAGCATCCCCGAGGTAAGCTTAGGAAGTGAGCCAACGGTGACAAAGATGAGTACGGGGCCAGCTCTCTCCAACCAGGTTTTTCTGACTTGGTCTCCGCCTCATCATTCAACCCTTCAGTGCCAGAGGCACCAAGAAAAGCAACGGACTCGGGAATGAACAGAAGAGCGGGGAGGGACTTGTTAATTCTGAACTCAGGTTAGCACCACCCTCCCCCCCCCCCAGACGCCTCTGACACATCTTCCTGCGCTCACCCCACCTCTGGCCTGTCACCCCACAAAGGCAGGGCATGGGGGGCGGGGAAGGGGAGCCGACATCCGGTTCTCCCTCCTTCAAACATCAGCACAACCGCACAGCTTGGTGCCTGTCGGCCTGGCCCAGCCAGTATGGGAATCACCAAAATGCAGATTCCTCGGCCCCCTCCTGAGTCAGACTTTCAGGATGTGGGGACCAGGAGGCCACATTTTAAAAAAAAATTTTTTTTAATGTTTATTTATTTTTGAGAAAGAGAGTGCGAGCAGGAGCGGGGCAGAGAGAGAGAGAGGGAGACACAGAATCCGAAGCAGGCTCCAGGCTCCGAGCTGTCAGCACAGAGCCCGATGTGGGGCTCAAACCCACAAACTGAGATCATGACCTGAGCTGAAGTCGGACGCTTAACCAGCTGAGTCCCCCAGGTACCCCCAGGGGGCCACGTTTTTTGCAGGCTCCCCGGGTCATTAAGGGAAGCAGCAGAAGCAGTCACACGTCTGTCCCAGCCTCCCTGGGGCTGGGGTCTCTGTGGCAAAGATCGAATGGACCACCCACGCCCGGCAGACTCGAAGGTCCAGGGCTGAGAGCAGTGGCCGCAGGGTCTGGGTCCGAACTGACTCTAACTTCCAAGCTGTTAAGGAGCCCCTTCCCAACCTTTTCCCATCGTGAACCATCTGATAGGTCAAGTTCATGTGTGCTCACAGTGCCAGGGAGAAAAGTTCCCCCACGATCACTTAGAGGTAAAATAAATCAGGACGGTCCTTCGTGATTGACATGACGGTGTAAGAGCCAACGGCGTCTGCTGTTATCGGACGGTGAGGAGCGGTGCCCAAGCCCCCCGCTCCCCTCCCCCCGACGAAAGCAGTCAATGAAGAGAGAAACTAGAGGAATGTTCATTTACTTGTTGTTTAGAAGTCCGTAGTGGGGCGTCTGGGTGGCTCAGTCAGTTAAGCATCGACTCTGGATTTCAGCTCAGGTCGTGATCTCGAGGTTCATGGGATCAAGCCCCACATTGGGCTCTGCACGGACAGAGTGGAACCTGCTTGGGATTCTCTCTCTCTGCCCCTCCCCTGCTCACACGCTCACTCGTGCATGCTCTCTCTCTCTCAAAAGAAATTTAAAAACATTTTTAAAAAGTCAGTAGTCCCAGCAGCATTATACACAATGGCCCAAAGCCAGAATCAGCCAAGGGTCCATCAGTCAAGGAGCGGCTAGACACAATGTGGTGTTTACACCCAGAAAGAGGGAGGAGAATCTGACTCGTGCTGCAACATAGATGAACCCGGTGGACGTTGCGCTGAAATACGCCAGACACAGAAGGACCGATTCCACTGTTCTGAGGTCCCCAGAGCCGTCAGATTCATAGTGACAGAAAGGAAAGTGGTGGGTGCCCAGAGCGGGGAATGCGGGGGAGTCGGGAGTTAGTGTCTGATGGAGACGTTTCGGTTTGGGAAGACGAACACGGCCTGGCGATGGACGGGGTGGCATCGGCACAACGCTGGAGTGTATGTAACACGCTGAAAAACGGTTAAGATGGCAAGTTGTATGGGTAACATTTAAAAGAAGGACAAAAGTGCGCTGCCTTGCAGACGCCAGGATTTTACCAAGAGCAATCCGTGATCTGGGACACGTCGCACAATGGTTCCGGAGGCCACGGCCAGCACTCCGCAGACCCGCCCGCGGGACTCGGATCGCCTTCCCGCCTGGCCGTGGCCGGCTCTCTCCGTCTGACCCCGGGCACCTCCCGACACGCGGCCACACTCGGGAGGACGCTCCGTGGCTTGGACCTGTCGTGTGTAGGGCTTCGTTTCCCTCTCTCTCGGTCCTCTTCCCTGGCACACATCCAGCCCATAATTAGGCAGATTCTCGAAGGAGAGCGAGGACTTCCTGCCCGGACGACAAGCTGTGGATTATGCAGATATCTCTCCAGATGTGGCGTTTGTCTCCCTGGCAATGCTGCAGGTGGCTCTTGGTTTACTTTGCTGAGAAGCTCCAGCTGAGCGCCTTATCCTCACAAATACCTGCTTCCGTTGATTCTGCTTATGCTCAGGGCTTTCGTTTCCAAGCTGAACTCCCTCGGAGCTGCGAGGCCCCCTCTCCGTAGGAAAAGGGAAGAGAGGTCTTCAGAACGCGGTGAGGGACCAGGTGGAGCCCCGCACCCTGGTGGCTGCTCACGCCCTCGTCGTGGGCGCGTCCAGGCGCCATCAGGGCCAGAGGGCCACTGTCTTCTACCCCGGGCCCAGAGCAGAGTGGGGCGGCAGGAAATGGCTGTTGAGTGAACGCAGTGGTTACTTGAAAAAAATGGGAAAGCAGCCCAGAACCACCACTGATCTCGCGCAGTGTGGACAGCACGAAAGTCACGCTTCGCAAACCCGAACAAGTGATTTTCGAGCGCCCGTGTCCGCCACTCAGGGGTGTGTCCGGCAGCTCGTGCCTGTCCCCGGACTCCTCTGTTTTCCGGGTAACTCTCTGACTTTCAGCATCTTATAACCCACATAAGTGACGACTGACATTTGATGATGTAACAATCCCAAATGAGCCCTGTGACCTTGTGAAGCTTACAAGATGGTCTGTTTTGCATAAAATAGACCCAGGCCTAAAGTAGGCTACGCCCAGGGCAGAGCCCCGTGCAGGCCTTGAACTCACAGCCCTGAGATAAAGACCTGAGCTGAGATCAAGAGTCGGACGCTTAACCAAGGAGCCGCCTAGGACCCCCTGGAAGGGTTTCTTTTTACAGAACATGAACGTCCATCAACTAGTGAAGAGAGACGCCGGCAGCACTATCCTTACCGTGGAACCGGCCTCAGCCACAAAAAGGAAAGAAGTACTGCTCTATGTCATGACTCGGATGAACCTTGAAAGCAGAGGCTAAGCAAACCAAGCCAGTCACCAAAGGTCACATGTTATACGATTCCTTTTATGTGAAACCCCCAGAATAGGCCGACTCATAGACAGAAGGTGGAGGCACGGGGAGAAGGAAAGGGAGACGGATCACTCGGCCACTGCGGGGGGTGTTCCTGGGGTGATGAAAACGTTTGGGAACTGGGGCAGCAGAGGCAGCACAACAACACGAAAACTCTGAATGCAACTGACGTGTACACTTTAGATGGATCCCGTCATGGGATGTGGATTTCACCTCAACGGAAAAAAAAAATCCAAGCACAAAAACACGTCTAACATAAGGTCTATGAGAATGGCTACAACGTTGGAGCACAAACTATAACACAGGTGTGTTTTTCATTTGGTTGGATTTTTTTTTTTAATGTTTTATTTATTTTTGATACAGAGGGAGACAGAGCATGAGAGGGGGAAGGACAGAGAGAGGGAGACACAGAACTGGAAGCAGGCTCCAGGCTCCAAGCCAGCTGTCAGCACAGAGCCTGACGCGGGGCTTGAACCCACGAACGTGAGATCTGACCTGAGCCGAAGTCGGAGGCTTAACCAATTGAGCCACCCAGGCACCCCTGGTTGGATTTTTAAAAATTTTTTTTATATTTATTTCATTTGGAGAGAGAGAGAGAGAGAGAGAGAGAGAGAGAGACAGCGTGAGTGGGGGAGAGGCAGAGAGAGGGAGACACAAAATCCAAAGCAGGCTCCAGGCTCCGAGCTGTCAGCACAGAGCCTGATGCGGGGCTCCACCTCACAAAACCGAGATCATGACCTGAGCTGAAGTTGGATGCTTAACCGACTGAGCCCCCCAGGCGTCCCTCGTTTGGTTGGGTTTTGTCACTTACAATCCCACGGGGATGCAGACCCCATCCTGTCCAGGTGAGGATGGTTTTGTAATCCATCTCACCTCTAATTTCTTGTTCCGCATCTGGTGCCCCCACTGGTTTGCGAGCTCCCGGAGGGAGAGGAGGGGCTTTCTCTGTCTTATTCTGTGTTCCTTTAGTACCTAAGTTGGCTTCCTGGCACACAGTAGGTACCAAATAAGTGTGCACTGAATAAATGAATGACACCAGCAACTGAGCCGGGGACTCTGGGAACGTAAAAGCACATCTCCTTGAGACCTCGTCCAAAGGGGAGCTCCTGACGTGGTAGGTGTGTGTGTTGGGGGGGGGGGCTGACATTCTGCATTTCCGACCAGCACCCAGGGATGCGAAGGCTGCTGGTCCAGCGGCCACACTGGGTGGAGCAAAAGCCCAGGCATGCTGCCCCCTGGCCCTGCCACTGAAGAATAACACCAGGTTCCCGTGTCAAAATCCCAGGTTGTCTGTCCCCCGAGACCCCCTGCTCTCTGCCCGCCCCCCCTCCCCCCGCCGGCACAGAGGAGCCTAAGCACTTCCTGGTTACCCCGAGGAGGAGGATTAGAGCCACGGGCAACTTCCTGCCGTGATTCCAGGTAGGCTGTCATATCAAGGGAAACGCGTCCACGGCGAGGCGGAACACTCAAGATGTGTTCGATGCTTTCTTAAGTGTGGGGGGAGGGGAGGGAGAGTCTGTGACCCACCCCCCAAGAAACAAGCTGTTCTTCTGCCTTTGTGTTTCCAAGCATGTAAACTCGGTTTGAATCACAGCTAATAAACAGGTCATCTTGTACTTCGAAAATAAAAACACGCCGTATTTCAGTGCAATAGCAACTGTACATTAAAAAGCTGTCAACTTCACTACAATTTCCCTGAACCTTGCACTGCGGAAAGATACCTTGTCACTCAGAGTAGAGCGCAGTTTTACTGAAATATCTCCTTGTCTGCGTAAATAATGAGAAGACTTGCATGAGAATCTCTGGCCCCCAGCCTCCTTTCTCCCTGACTGCCAAAGAAACATATGCAAATGGCTGACTGATGGGGTGAGCTTCCCCCCACTTCACTTTGAAGACAAAGGGGGGGCCGTCCCGCCAAGCCTGGTGTTGTGTCCTGGAGACTGGGGGGTGGGTAAGAGAGGGGTGGTGGCGATGAATATGGTGGTCCTTGCAAGCTTCAAATCAAGGAGGCTGGCCTGTCACTGCACAGCTATTTTGGGAACACACATAGGTTGTGTCAGAAAGAACCATAAATGGGAGATTTTTGCTGAAGAATGGCCCAGGCCCCAGAAGGTGTTTATGTAGAATAGGGCAGTCCACACAGCCTGCAGGGTTCAAGACCCAGGTTCAAGAACCACTCTACCTCTGAGACTGGTGGGATCTCAAAGTCCCTCCACCTCCCTGAGCCTCGGGTTCCTTGACTCTCAAATGACAACAGTAATGATGTCGGCCTCACAGGGGTAGAAGCAAATGATGAATGCAAAGGTATTTTGTAAACCCTCAAGTTTTATCTAGTTGCTAATCATTATTGTCAATAGCTCATCAATGGAAACTGAGGCATGGATTTAGGCGTCAGCCCAAATGACTTCAGGCAAGTTTCTATACCTCCCTGAGCTGAAGTTTCCTCATCTGTAAAATGAGATTAACCATAGTACTGACTCTTGAGGGGTTATTGGGAGGAGTCAAGGAGAGAATGTGTGTTAAAACTGGTGACTGGCTCCTAGAAAGGACTCAGGAAATGTAGGCTGTTGTTATTGTTATTGCTGCTGCTGCTAATGGTGATGGTGATGGTGATGAGGGTGGCAGTGATGATGGTGGTGGTGATGGTGATAATGGTGGTGATAATGGTGGTAATGGTGATGAGGGTAATGGTGGTGGTGGTGATGATGATGGTGATGATGACAATGATGGTGATGGTGATGATCGTGGTGGTGGTGATGGTGACGATGATGGTGATGCTGATGAGGGAAGGGGTGAATGCAGTGGTGGTGATCATAGCGTTGGTGTTGCTGGTGGTGATGATGATAAAGTTGGTGATGATAGTGGTGGTGATGGTGGTGTTGATGGTGATGATGATGAAGTTGGTGATGATGGTGGTGGTGATGATGATGGTGGTGATGGTGGTGGTGTTGATGGTGATGATGACGACGATGGTGATGGTGAGGAAGGGGGGTGATGTTGGTTTTGATGGTGATTATGATGAAGTTGGTGATGATGGTGGTGGTAGTGGTGTTGATGGTGAGGATGGTAAGGATGGTGATGGTGATGATGGTGAGGATGGTGGTGTTGATGGTGAGGATGATGAAGTTGGTGATGATGGTGGTGGTGATGATGGTGACGATGATGGTGATGCTGATGAGGGAAGGGGTGATGACGGTGGTGGTGATCATAGCGTTGGTGGTGCTGGTGGTGATGATGATAAAGTTGGTGATGATAGTGGTGGTGATGATAGTGGTGGTGATGATGATGATGGTGATGGTGGTGTTGATGGTGATGATGACGATGATGGTGATGGTGAGGATGGGGGTGATGTTGGTTTTGATGGTGATTATGATGAAGTTGGTGATGATGGTGGTGATAGTGGTGTTGATGGTGAGGATGATGAAGTTGGTGATGATGGTGGTGGTGGTGATGGTGACGATGATAGTGATGCTGATGAGGGAGGGGGTGACGAGGGTGGTGGTGATGGTAGTGTTGGTGGTGCTGGTGGTGATGATGAAGTCGGTGATGATGGTGTTGATGGTGATGATGATGATGATGGTGGTGAGGTGACGATGATGGTTAGGATGGGGGTGATGGTGGTGTTGGTGGTGATGATAACAATGATTGTGATGACGGAGATGGTGGTGATGATAGTGATGATGGTGGTGGTGATGAGGGTGATGATGAGGATGACAAAGAGTATGCTGACATTGCTGCTGCTGCTACTGATAGTGAGAGTCTCCGTTCCTCCCAGGGTGGCGATCACAGGATTGAAGGACAAGAAAAAGGCTGGCTCTGGACATGGAGAGTGAGGCAGATGACCAGAAGAAGAGTTGGGACTGGAACCCTGGCTGGCATCTCTGAGGATGAGTTGGGGAGACGGAAGCAGACCACAAAGAGCTGAATCCCTTAGTCCAGAGTTTGGAGATGGGTGGTAGGCGGAAGATGCTGCCCGGGTCGGCTTCACCGCAGGAGCCAAAGCCAGTGATTTAAGCAGGTGAAGGGATAGGGAACCCAGCCCCACACACCCCTACCATAGAAGCCTTTTGGTTGACCAATTTCCACCTGCCTCCTCCAGGTCTTTGGGAGACCTAGGGCTCCCAAAGTCATGTTCAACTTCTTCCCAAGACTTTATTTAAGAATTGTGACTCTATCTCCCCTACCTGCAAGATAAAGGGGAACCCAGGGACCTTCTTATCCCAGAGAGTCTGCTGTGTGGTGGCAGTTGAAGCCAGCAGTGTGCAGAGTCCCTTTGTACAGCTCACCAGAGCCAAATGTGAAATACTCAGGTCCTTTGCTGGCTATTGTTAAACAAAGTTGTTATTAAACATTAAATTATAATAAACTTATAATTAAGTAAGTTCTATTAAAAAACAAAGGCAATGCTGGGTGCCTGGGTGGCTCAGTCGGCTAAGCGTCTGACTCTTGATTACGGCTCAGATCATGATTTCTCAGTTTGTGGGATCGAGCCCCCCATTGGGCTCTATGCTGACAGTGTGAAGCCTGCTTGGAAATCTCTCTCCCTCTCTCTGCCCCTCCCCTGCTCCCACGCACATGCATGCTCTCTCTCAAAATAAATATTTAAAAAATATTTTTAAAAAGGCAACAAATACTCAAACTCATAATATCTTAATTCTTTGACTACATTTGACTATTACCTACATTCTGGAGGTTTATTTACATGTCTTTCATCTGTGTGGTGGAAACACTGTATACTTGTTTCCTACACCCAAAGTGATTATTCTAAAATACCAACATGGGGCACCTCGGTGGCTCAGTCGGTTAAAAGCCTCCGACTTCAGCTCAGCTCATGATCTCACGTTTGTGGGGTCAAGCCCCGTGTCAGGCTCTGTGCTGACAGCTCAGAGCCTAGAGCCTGCTTCGGATTCTCTGTCTCCCTCTCTCTCTGTCCCTCCCCTTCTCATGCTCTATCTCTCTCTGTCTCAAAAATACACAAAGCACTAAAAAAATTTTTTTTAAATACCAACACATAGGGGCGCCTGGGTGGCTCAGTTGGTTGAGCATCCAACTCTTGATTCCAGCTCCGGTCATGATCCCAGGGTCATGGGATTGAGCCCCACGTTGGGCTCCGTGCTGAGCATGGAGCCTGCTTAAGATTCTCCCTCTCCCTCTGCCCCCACCCCCACTTGCGTCCTCTCTCTCTCTCCCTCTCTCTGTCTCTAAAATGAAAAATAAAATGCCAATGTGATCATGTCCCTCTCAATGGCTCTCCACTGCCCTCAAACAAAGCCCAGCCCCCTACCATGGCACCCAAGACCCCTTCCTCCAGACCCTTCTATTATCATATCCTGCCTTAAATTTGAATCTGCAAATACTGACCATCTTTCTGTTCCTGGAGTGTACCTTTCTCCTTCAGGACTTAGGATATGTTCTTGTCTACACTCTAGATGTAAGAAGAACAGAGCCCAACACAGAGGTCTATGCCAAACACACTAATCCTGTGGAAGCGGCCGAGGGAGTCTTCAGAAAGCAGGTTCAGCTCTTGGGGAGACAGTGACACAGGACTTTTCATATTTTTATGTATTTGGTTTTTTGAATGAGTATCACATGCGCATGACTCAAAGTTCAAGAGATACAGAAGGTGGGAAATGAAGCGTAAGTCTTCCTCTTGTCCCTGTAGATACAGAAGGTGGGAAATGAAGCGTAAGTCTTCCTCTTGTCCCTGTAGATACAGAAGGTGGGAAATGAAGCGTAAGTCTTCCTCTTGTCCCTGTATCTCGAGAGTCCCCCGGAGAGGCAACCTCCATTGTCATTCTTTTCTTATCCTCATAACAGGAAGTTGTACATCGTGATGGGGAGAACCACGTAGGATTATCTATCCCCTACATCTAATTATTACTACTTCCATTTTTCAGAGTTTCCTTCCAACCCCTGTTCAGTAGGGGGATAATTTTTGCAAAACTGTAACCACATCAGAGGCATATTTTACATTCTGCTCCCCCCCCCAATTATCATTATGCCATGAGCATTTTCCCCATTGCTCAAAGTCTCCGTAAGTATCGCTTTTAATGGCGACAGCATTCAAGTCTGCAACTTTAAATATAGAATGGTGGAATGGTCAGTGAGCAGAGTCTTTAAAAAGTTGTACTTTCTGAATGTTCTTCTTATAAAAGTCACTCTGTACACATCTCCATGCCATGCAGAAGGGGTGGGAACAAATTCCTTCTTGAAGTGAGGGCGGGAAATGCTTGTTTAATTGGCCGGGATCAAATGAATAACTCAGCTTGACTTGGTCCCGTCCCACTATGGCAGATTAAATGGGGGCACCCCAAAAGACACATGCCCAGAACCTTCCAGTGTGACCTTATTTGGAAAATGGGTCCTTGCGGATGTCATACAGGTAAGGATCTTGAAATGAGACCATCCTGGGTTATCCAGTGGACCCTAAATCCAATGAAACTTGTCTTTTTAAATTTTTTTTAATGTTTTATTTATTTTTGAGACAGAGACAGAGCATGAGAGGAGGAGGGACAGAGAGAGGAGACACAGAACCAGAAGCAGGCTCCAGGCTCTGAGCTAACTGTCAGCACAGAGCCTGACGTGGGGCTCGAACCCACAAACATGAGATCTGACCTGAGCCGAAGTCGGAGGTTTAACAGACTGAGCCA
Organism: Mungos mungo; assembly: GCA_004023785.1. Lineage (NCBI taxonomy): Eukaryota > Metazoa > Chordata > Mammalia > Carnivora > Herpestidae > Mungos > Mungos mungo. The sequence continues at coordinate 162,529 of PISW01003322.1, read as the reverse complement.
CCCTGGTGCCCCGAAAAGTGTCTTTATAAGAAAGAATGGGGGAAGGGGCCTGAGTAGCATCTGACTCTTGATTTCAGCTCAGGTCATGATCTCATGAGCATCGGGCTCAGCACTGACATCACGGAGCCCGCTTGAGATTCTGTCTCCCTTTCTCTCTGCCCCATCCTCCGCTCACTCTCTCTCTCTCTTAAAATAAATAAAAATAAGCTTTAAAAAAAAATAAGAAAGAATAGCAGAAGGCAGGCACACAGGAGAAGACCATGTGACCACAGAGGGAGCGATCCAGTCCAAGGAACGCCGGGAGCCCCAGAAGCTGAAAGACACAAGGAAGGATTCTCAAAGATTCTCAGGGTGACACCTTGACTTCAGACTCACGCTCTCGGAACTGCCGGGGAGTATATTTCCATGGTTTCCAGCCATCCAGTTTTTGATGGTTTGTTATGACAGCCACGGGAAAGGGAAGCACCTGCCAAGCCCATACCAGACTCTCCTCTCTTCGTTCCCCAGGTTCTCCCAGGACAGGAACGTCTGCTGCGCGGGGACGGTGACACCGAGCCCCACAACCCAAGTTCCCTGTTGTGCAAATACCCTCTGGCAACAATAACTCAGACTCACTAGCATAAAATCCCACTTAGCAGATCAACAACAAGTTGCATCCTCTGTCTCTGTCTCCCTCCCTCCCTCCCTCCCTCCCTCCCTCCCTCCCTTCCTTTCTTCCTCCCCCCCCTCTCTCTTTCTCTCTTTCTCTCTTTCTTTCTTCCACCAGTCTGGTTGAACAGCGGGTGCCGATGAAGTCACGAGTTGAAATCTTCAAGCATTTAAGGGGCTGAAATGAAAACGGAGGACCCTGGGGCGCCCTCATAGTATTAAGGGTCAGGTCATACTGGGCTCCGTTAAGTAACGTATGGATTGAATTCTTGCCATCTTGGCAAAGCCAAACACTGATGGGATCAACGTTAAGTCTGAGCACAGTGGATTTGTCTCACCAAATGCCATTCGGTATCAGGGACACTTCTTCAACTCGACTGGCCACCTGCACGGGGGGTGGGGGGGTAGGGGGGTGGGGGGTGGGGGTGGGGGGGGCAAGGCTATCGTAAGCAAACTGGCTGCCTCTTGGGTTTGGGGGCAGATTCTCTAAAAAGGGATTTGGATTCCTTTCATGTTTGTTTTGTTCAAAGCGAACACAGGCAGACCCCTCTTCCTAGAATATTGTTCTTATTGACAACTGGAGACAGAAAGCTCCTGTCCCCAAAGACATGCTTGGTGACAGCTCACGGCGCGCGGAGCGGTGGTGAATCAGGAAGGGTCCGTGGAAATTTTGAAGATGTCTGTCTGTCGGAACCCCCACCTGGAAGTCACAGCATTAAGTCAATAAATAAAACAAGTGGGCGATCTCGCGGTGACATTTTCATTAGCCCACGCTCTTTCTGCCTCATTAGCCTTCGCGGGGGGAGGAATGGTTGTTTTAATTAGCGGGGTGGAGGGGTCCTGCTTGCCTTTCTTCCCCTCCCGCTGTTCACAGGATCACCCCGTCAGCTGATAAAACACAATACAAATCATCACAGCCACAAAACCACCTCAGAAGGCGACAGAAGAAAGGGGATCCACCCGAGTCCATGGCAAGTGTCTTTGAACAATGCTCTTTTTCTAAGCATTCAAGTATAATTCAAGCGTAATATTGGGCTCTGTCAAACAGCTCAATATCCTGTCACCGTGAAGCCCTTTCTAGTTGGGGACTGGCCGTGTGTTCCCTCTTTTGTCCTTTTGTCCTCCACGCTGCCCGGGCAGAGCGCGCATCTGACAGAATGGCCACGCTCCGGGGGACCGCAGCTCTGAAGTCCCCGTTCGGATTCACTTGCTAAATGCTCAGCTCGAAAGGTGGGCCAGAGGCAGTCTCCCAAGCCCCCAGCGAATCCCGAGGTGCGTCCCCGCTGCTCTTAGGCACCTGGGGTCTTGGAAACACACACATTATCGATATCAGTTGTGCTACAAGGAGGGGCGCCTGGCTGGCTCCGTCCGTAGAACGTGCGACTCGATCTCGGGGTTGTTCAAGTCCCATGTTGGGTGTAGAGATCACTTAAAAAAAATGAAAGCTGTAATTGTGTTTCAATGAGACCAAGTTCTGCGCATCGAAGTTTTGTTTCTCCGGGAGGTGGAGTGGCAGGGTCTAACCTTCACCCGCCTGCGCCCAAAGCCGTGTGCCTTCGTGGAGAACACTCTGTCCTTAACTCTTAAAATGAAAGGGTCTCAAGACTGAATTGAAAAATAAGTGTAGGGGGCGCCTGGGGGGCTCAGTCGGTTAAGCGTCCGACTTCGGCTCAGGTCATGATCTCACGTACTTGGGTTCGAGCCCCACGTTGGGCTCTGTGCTGACAGCTCAGAGCCTGGAGCTGCTTCCGATTCTGTGTCTCCCTCTCTCTCTGTCCCTCCCCTCTCATGCTCTGTCTCTCTCTGTATCAAAACTAAATAAAACATTAAAAATTAAAAAGAAAAGAAAAAGAAATGCAGGCACTCTCAGACACACAGGGTTACTGTTTACTGGGAAACAGTCCCCCACGCGCTCATTAAGCCATTTATTCACGCATTCAACAAACATTTATTGAGCACCTACTGTATACCAAGCACCGCAGGCACTGGGGATGAAGGGATGAATGCCCCCTGGTTCCCGGCCACAAGGAACCCACAAGAACAGACACTGGAATACGTATGCTAAGAGCGACGACCGAAAGACATAAGGATATTGCAGAAGCAGAGAGGTAGGGACATCTCAGAGGGATGGGGTCAGGAAAGGCTTCACGGGGACAGCACTCAGAACCAAGTTTTAAACAACGAGTGAGGAACAGCCACGTGAGAACAGGAGGGAGGGAGTGTGCACGAAGCAGGAGCAGAGGCCAGGGAACTGTCTGCCCACAGGGAGGTGCCTAGTCACACTGGTGGTTCATGTCATCCGGGGATGTCCGTCCTCACGGATGGACGCACGAAGCAAAGTAGCACATGTCATCAGAACACCTCCCGGGGAGAGACGTGTGAAAGTCCCGAGAGCGCTCCAAGTGTCCGCCCACATGGACAGTTACAGCCCTTATCAGTGCGCTTGCCATGGAGTAGGTCCTTAACTGTGTCCTAGGCTTTGCACTTAGCTCTTTACATATGTTTATCTCATTTAATCTTTACAGCAACCCGCTGAGGTAGGTACTAAGCCCACCCGTTTTTTATAGACAAGGAACTGAGGATGGAGAAGGTAGGGCCAGTTCCCTGAGGCTAGGCAGAGAGAAAGTGGAAGAAGAAGGGTCAAGGGTGGGTCAGCCCAAATTTAAAGCTCATGGCATAAGGGCGCCTGGGTGACTCAGTCCGTTAAGCGTCCGGCTTCCGACTTTGGCTCAGGTCATGATCTCACGGTTCGTGGGTTCGAGCCCCACGTCGGGCTCTGTGCCGACAGCTCAGAGCCTGGAGCCTGCTTTGGATTCTGTGTCTCCCTCTCTCTCTGCCCCTCCCCTGCTCGTGCTGTCTCTGTCTCTCAAAAATAAATTTAAAAAAAATTTTTAAAAATATCTCATGGCATAGGTGAGACAGGCTCCCAGGAAGATGGGGGAGCTGACAGCGTTTCTCAAATGTGGGTTCGGAGCCGCCCACCGTCACCTCCCTCAGACTCTCTGTGCACCTGTTGGTCAGGGATCCCGCTCAGTCTGTCCCTGCAAATACCTTTTCCTCCTTACATCAACTTTCTTCCCTCAGGCTAACTCAGACTCCCCAGTATTATGTCCTTCTTGATTTTCTTTTTTTTTTTTTAAGATTAAAAACATTTTTTAAATGCTTATTTATTTTTGAGAGAGAGAGAGACGGAGCACAAGTGGGGGAAGGGCAGAGAGAGAGGGAGACACAGAATCCGAGCAGCACAGAGCCCGATGTGGGGCTCAGACCCATGAACTGCGAGATCATGACCTGAGCTGAAGTCGGACGTTTCACCAACTGAGCCACCCAGGCGTCCTAAGATTTCCCTTTTTTTTTTTTAAGTAACCTCTACACCCAACACGGGGCTCAAACTCACAACCCCAAGATCAAGAGTTGCACACTCACTGACTGAGCCAGCCAGATGCACATCCTGCTCCCTGATTTTCTTTTAAAGAACTAGAAATTCTAATAAACAAATCCATGCTAAGGTGTCTGTTGCCAGACTCTTTCTGATAGGAAGTCAATGGTTATTTGAATTGTTATTTCCTTTTGGGCAATGTGTTTTCTTTCTCTGTCTGATTTCAAGGTTTTCTCTGGTTCTTAGAGATCTGACTATGTTGTGCATTGGTGTGGTTTTGTTATTTTTTTTAAGACTTGTTTGGAGTTCACCGAGCTTATAATCTGTAAATGTACGTATTTGTGTAAGTCTGAGGGAAGTTTATGTCATTGTTTCTCCAATTACACATACATTAGACCTTTTGATACAATCTCACACATCCCTGAGGATCTGCCTGCTTTTTTTTCAATCTCTTGTCTCTATTCCTCAGTTGGAGAATTTCTACTGGTATATTCAAGTTCACGGAGTCTTCTGTCGTCTGGACTCTGATGTTGAGCTCATTCAGAGAGTTTTTTTGTTTCAGACATTTTCACTTCTAAAAGTTCCATTTGGGGAGCCCCTGGGGAGCATCCAACTTTAGCTCAAGTCAGGATCTCACAGTTTGTGGGTTTGAGCCCCATGTCAGACCCTGGGCTGACAACTCAGAGCCTGGAGCCTGCACTGGATCCTGGATCTCTCTCTCTCTCCGCCCCTCCCCCACTCATGCTTGGTCTCTCTGTCTCTCTCTCTCTCTCTGTCTCTCTCTCTCTCTGAAAGAGAAATAACATTAAAATAAATAAATAAATATTCCATTTGTTTCTTGTTGGTTTTTTTAATGCTTATTTATTTATTTATTTATTTTGAGACAGAGTGAGTGAGTAAGCGCATGGGTGCAGGAGGGGCAGAGAGAGAGGGAGAGAGAAAATCCCAAGCAGGTTCCACACTGTCGGCGCAGAGCCGGACCTTGGGCTCACAAGGGTGAGATCACGACCTGAGCCGAAATCAAGAGTTGGACGCTTCACTGACTGAGCCACCCTGGTTCTTGCTGGCTCTTTTTCCATCTTTTCATTAATTATGAACGTACTTTCTTCTATATCTTGAGCACCATTATAATTCCCACTTTCAGTTCTTGATTGTTAATTCCATAGGAGTAATCTCCGAGGTCTGTCTCGATTGAATGTCTTTTCAGTTGAGGATGCATCGCGGTTTCCTATTTCTTTGTGGGCCAAGGGTTTTGAAATATACTCTAGACACGTGACTCTGATGAGGTTATCTTCCTCCCAGGAGTTTTGTTCGGTTTTGTTTTGTTTGCAAGTGGTTAACTTGATTGACCTCAAACTGAAAACTCTGTGGTCTGTGATGAGCAGCAGCTCAAATCCAAGTTCACTTATTTTAGCCTTCACCGAACTTTTTAGAGTCCGACCCACTTATATGTGGTTAGAAGATCTTCCAGAGACTTAAGCAGAGTTACATACTGAATTGGGACTTCTCTCCTCTGGTGCTCTTTTCCTGAACGCTTCCCTCCTTTCCCAGGGACTGTGCTTTCCTCAGACTCTGTCCTCTGACTCTTCAACCACAAGTTGTAGACGGCACTACAAGCTTCTATCCAAATTCTAGACGCCTTGTGCAGCATGGACCATAGCCTGGCATTCCGCTAAAAGCCATTCCCCAAATGAGAGATCCATTTCCTGCTTTTCTCTTCTTCCGAGTGATGACATCCTCATCCACCTGTGTTTGTTCCTTTGTAGAGCCTTCAGGTCGGTGGTTTTTTCTTTTTTGTTTTGTTTTTTGTTTTGTTTTTACATCTTATCCAGAGCTTTTGATGTTACCTCTGGGAAGATTGGTCTGAGAAGAGATTGCACGGCCACTGACCAGAGGAGGAACAAATCTTCCACTCCTGGATAATAAAATGGCTTTCCCATCCTGCTTCCTCCTCCAGATGCCTCAAATAAGAGGAGGGGTTCTGCCAAGATTTCAGGCACCTTAGCAGTCTGGGAGGGGGGAAGGGATGGGGACAGAAGCGTGTTTCTTCAGATCACAATGAGGAAGTGATTTTCTAGTTCGTAGGGTAGCTCTGGTCATTGGGGGAAAAAATGGAAACATTCTTTGTTATGGTTCACATATAGATAGACGGTAAGGTAGCTTCTAGAACTTTTTTTCAGATAAACATAACTATCCTTAGGCCATGACTCCTTAATACGCATCATGAGATGTAATACCTGCAAAATCTCAGGAAGGAGAAATGAGGAGATGGGCTCAAAATGGGGAACTGAGCACATGCATCTCCCTTACCACCCACCCGAAATACCACAAAAGGACAAGGAAAATAATGTTTATTTATTTATTGTGTATAGAGAGAATGCGAGCAGGGGAGGGGCAGAGAGAGGGAGAGAGAGAATCCCGAGCAGACTCGGTCCTGTCAGGGCAGAGCCCGGCACGGGGCTCCTGAGCCAAAACTGAGAGTTGGACGCTCAGTGGATTGAGCCTCCCAGGCACCCCAAGAAAGTATTTATCAGAAGGAAAAAGTCCAGTCTGGCGTAGGAAAACAAGAAAGAACTCCATCAGTGAACCACAGATTTTGAGAAATCTCCAAATGATCCAGATGGGACAGGATCAGACACACAGAAAAGCAAAACCAGAGGAAGTCACGGCCAGAACTACGCATCAGAGATGACTGCTGTGGAACCGGGAGCGTTCCGGAGAATGCCAAGTCCAGATGACACACCTGGAAACGAGGAGTGGCTCTGGGGCAGTGGGCAGGGACGGAGAGGCTGCTCTCGGAGCAGCCTGGTCAGCTCAGCTTCGCTCCTTCCTGCCTTACACCGTAAGCCACCCAACGGGGGCCCCCTGGGCACTCCACGCTATTCTCTGCTCTGCAGGCAGAAGGTCTTCCCGGTACCAATCTGACCATGTCCCGCCACTGTCCGTCCTAACCCCTGCTTGCAGGCCTTCACTGGCTTCTATTACTTCTGTGCTGCAGGTCAACTCCGCAACTGGCCTCCACTTAGGGCCCGCATGATCCCTGCCTCACACCGTGCTCTCTCCTCCCCACATCCCAGCCACACTGGGATACTCTCTCTACCGCAGGCTCTTTGCACATGCTCTTCTAAGTGGCTGGAATCCCTTGTCCTTCCCCTTCTTCCCACCCCAACCCCCAACCCCCACACACACATTCCTCCCCTGGTTAATTCAAATCTCAGCTCAGTCTTCATTTTATCCAAGTAGACTTCCCTGACTCCCACCCATCTGAAGCCTCCCTTCAGATGCACCAGAAGCTTCTCCTCCTTGGCTGTCACCACACTCGAAATTTCACATTTACCCATGATGTTTTGATTAACGCTCCTCTGCCTGATTAGACTGTAAGGTTTCCCAGAATAATGATCATGTCAGATTTGGTTCATCAATCTCTCTCTAATGCCTACCTCAGTGCCAGGCATGCATATTGGAAATTCAGTAAACGCTAAGGTATTTGTTGACTAAAACAAAGATGGATGGATGAGTGGCTGGCTGGATGGGTGAGTGGATGGATGCAGGGAAGGCTAAGTAGCTCTGTGGAAGGTAAAAAGAAGCATGTTGTAGAATCTGCCCTCCAGGAGAACTCTAGTTCTAGTCTGGCTAGTGATCCAAATCAGTAATGCTTAAATACCAGCAAGGCAAAGGTCCCATCAATGGCCCAAGCCCACGTGTGATGATTTATCCTTCCAGTGATCCACAACACATGCCGTACCCACAGCCTCCTCGAGATGGCAGCCTCAAGTTCAACATGAAGGGTGCCACTCTACTGATTGACTCACTCTCCTTACCACAACTCACGGCCCAAGGATTCGGACCCAATTCTAAAGCAGTCACATGTCAATGTCCTAACCCCCAGAACCTCAAAATGTGACCTGATTTGGCCAGAGGGTCATTGCAAAGGTAGTTCATTAAGATGAGGTTATAATGCAGTAGAGTGGGCCCCCCAATGCAACATGCCTGGTGTCCTTATGAAAAGGGGAGACGTGGACAAAGATACGTATGCGGGGAGAAGGCCGTGTGAAAATGGAGACAGCTAACCCCAAGCCAGAGAGAGAGGCCCGGGGTAGACCTTCTCTCCCAGCCCCCAGAGAGGAGGCACGGGGTAGGCCTTCTCTCCCAGCCTCCATAAAGAACCAGCCAACACCTGGAGCTCCCACTTGCGGCCTCCAGGAGTGAGAGACCATACATTCCCGGATCTGAGCTGTCCAAGTTGTGGTCACGTGTCGTCACAGCCCCAGCCAACTAAAGCAGAGGGCAAGAACCACGAGACCCGAGGACGACCGGGGAAGTCACGAGGCGGCAGGTGGATTCGGGCAGGACACGGCAGGAGTTGCTGGTGGTCAAGGAGGGTGACCAGGCCGGGAGGCTGCTGCAGAAAGAGCGGAGCATTCACGTTGGGAAGGACGCAGCGAACAGGCTGGCAGGGGAATCTTATCTCGGGAAAGGAAAACATTTTAGGCCCGTGTGGAGGCATCAGGGCGGCCTGCGCCCCGGGGAAGGCAGTCCGGAGCTGCCCAGACCTGGCCGAGGCGGCCCGCGTGTGGCTTCATGTGGGTTCTCCCCAGCCTGGCGATAGCTCGACCGCAGGCTTTCTGCATCGATAAATCCATTATGTGATTAGGCCGCGTCTTCTTTGTATTTAGATTAACAACCACGTGATGATCACCTTGGCGGATTTAGATGGTGTCATTTTAAGAACTTATAGTTTAGATCCATCTCCCCTTTCCCCTCCCCTCGGCCCGCCCTGAGTTATTCCTGAGGAAGAAACCAATTAATAGCAGCTTGACTCTTGTAATGCGGCCCCCGCCGTACATTGTAGGGATGCCTAATGGAGTTTTAATTTCCCCATGGTGAGTCAATATTTGCTTTAAGAAAGAAAAATGTCACCATAAACCACTGCCCCAAATGAATTTGGTAGCAGGGAGGGTGAGAGAGTCTTCTGTTTTAGGTAAACAGTGATGGAAAGTGGATACGGGGTGGGGGAGGGGGGCGGGGGGGGAGCGCGGCCTCACCCCTCACAAACGGGGTTGCGTGTGGGTTTTGCTATTCCTTCAGACGATGGCACTTATGAAATATTTTGCTTTGCAAATGCAGATAACTGTCAGAGACTCACCCACAGTTTAAAGGGCCTGAAACAGAGTCATTATAATAGAGAAGAGGGACAATTTATTCCAGCCTATTAATAACTTGTGGGGAACAGGGAGGGGAGAAAACCATTAGGCCTCCCCCCTTTGAAGACATTAACGGGGCCTTTCTCATGTCCCCCCACTAGGGCTGTGTGTGGAAACCAAACCCTACTTTTAAAAAAACGGATTCGCCTCTTCGAGGATCGTGCGAGCAAATAAAGTTCCGCGATCCTCCCTCTCATAATAAGTCTGTCCAAAAATGATGCCACTCATTCCATTGAAAGATGGTTTCATTTCCCTACTCAAAATTGGTATGAAAAATTTGCCTTGCCAAATGAACATTGTATACTGAGCTTGTCAAATCCTTCCTCCTGACACAAATAAAAGATAACATTGGGTGGCAGCGTGTAAAACAGCCCTGACAAGATAGCAGAGGGAAGACAAAGAAATATACATATTTTGATTCTGTTTTAGCAGCTGGGGTTGGGGGGAGATGCCGGGCGGGCTGACTGGCCAGCTTGTGAATGCTTCAGGTAGGATGGGAGAAACAAGTCACTTTCATGTTGATTTTCAATGGGATAATGACCCTGTTTCCAATTAGCCAAAACATGACAAAATTTCAACTTTTATGGTGGCAAAAGCTGCCAGGGAGAAGACCGCCTGAGTGACAACGCTCTTCATTCAAAAGTTTATGGGTGCACCGCGGGGCCGTAATTACCGGCTCCAACACAGCGGGAAATTATTCCTCGCGTGTTTAAAAATAAATAAGGTAAATGATCACCCTTTCATTAGATCTGTACTCACACCGTATAAGTGACTTTTTTTTTCCTATTAAAATTGTTGATTGAAGGCCGTTAGCTGTTTATCAGCTCAAAATTACATTCCTGCTCTCTCAGGGGCTGCTTGGCGCTAAGAATCACACTCGGCGCCTAGTTAGGAACAAGAAAAGACTCCTAAAACTGCAATTTCAGGGGGGAAAAAAAACACAAGCAAGAAACCCAGATTGTACCTCGGAGTCCCCAAAGGCATCAGGCTTCTTTGTTCTGCTAAGAATAATTAACCTCAATCTCGGCTCCGGGTCCCTAGATTGATTATCATAGTCATTTAAATACTGTAATCTCATTTTCAGCATTGGGGGGAGGAGGGGGGGAAGAGGGGGAGCGAGGCTGGAGAGAGAAAGAGAGCAGGGCTGGGAGGGAAGGAGAAAGCAGAATAAATTATCTGACAAAGGGAAGCGGGCCTTTCTGCTCACAGAGCCTATTTCGGATCCTTCCACTTGATTGGAAGAGTTGATGAAGTTTAAATGAAGCAGAATTAGAACCTCAGGCCGCTGAGTATTGACGCCCGCTGGCGAGAATGTGCAATTCAATAGCCCGGCTTCGGTGGGAAACAAGAGAGAGACCTAAATGGTGTAATCTTCAATCGAATCGAACATCCACACTGACAAGGCAAGGTAATGAGTTAGGCCAGATCAGGCCTGTTGGTTAAAGAAATTAATCCCTCCCGCCGCCCTGAAGGGCTTTGATGCCTATTGTGTGGCCCCGGCCCAGCCTATCTAAATGCTAACTAACGGGGAGGGTGTGCGGACTGTGCTTTTCATTGCCGCCTCTAATCTGATAACAATTTGCTCTCCCTGATTAGGGAGGCGGGGAGGGGGCGGGGGTGATGGGTGGGAGCGGAGGAGGGGCACCTTCGCCTTGAAAGAGGGGAGGCCACCCGATGGCAATGGTGTCCCCAGCCTCGAAAGCTCCCGGGCCTGGACGAGCACGGTTGGAACAGCTCAACTCTGGACCTCCGGGGGAAACCGGCTGCCCACGTGCCTTTTCTGTTTAGGTCCCGTCTCTCCTTGATTGAAACCTGTCGTTCCCCCGAAGTGCAGGATCCTTAGGTCCCAATCAGGCGCCGCATTCCTCACGCTCCAGGATCTTCGCATCAGGCCCACCCAGACTTTCCCTCCAAACACCCACTCCCGAGGCATCCCATGTCTCCCCTCATCCAAACACCCACTCCCGAGGCATCCCATGTCTCCCCTCATCCGGCTGTTTCTACAGCTGAAAGGATTCTCCTTCCTCCCGGCCCCCCGCTGAGCGCGGCCCAGCCCTGAGGGCGCTCCAGGCCTGCGACCCAACCAACTCAGTGAAGGGTCCCCTGCACCTTCCTGGGTTCAGTCTCATGCAGCCACCTGCCCGCGTGGGCGCAGGTGCTCATCGGGACGATGCTTCTCGAGGACAGAAAGCACGCCCGCGGATGGTGCGGAGCCTTCGGATCGATGCCGAGTGACGTTGACCATGAACAGGATTCTCTCCATCGAGACGAAGGAGCGCCTGGGGTAATGGACAGCGTGGCAGGACACGGGAGGACCATGACAAGCCGCGGACTCCCTGCTCCCCCTGCGTGCCCTCGGGCATCCTCCCCAGTAACCATAGTGCCCCCGTGGAGTCTGTCTGAGCTCCAGAGTTCGATGACCTTGCAGAGCCGAGTGTGTAAGAGGCTGGCATTTGGCAGGTACTCAACAAACTGCGGCATGATGGTCACCAAGTTCTGATTTGTGCAACGTTCCGGCCATGAGCCATGAAGACACAGTCCTGGCTCAAAGCCCAGCTCCTCCTCGAATTGACTGGATGACTGCGGGTCACTCGTGTAACCTCTTGAAGCCTCAGTTTCCCCATCTGTAAAATGGGATGACAGCAACCCCGTCTCCTAGGACTGTTGGAAAGAGTTCAAGGAGCTGGGGGCTGAGAAGGGTCCCTGGCGCACGGTGGGCTCCGCGGGGGGCGAGGGAGGGGTCGGCTGCCGTCAGCCGGCACAGCCGAGGGGGCAGCTGCCCAATGGGCTGCACTCAGAATCTTCCTGGGAGCCCAGGCGCCGGGTCTCAGCCTCCTCACGCTCCCAGGAGGAGTCAGGCCCGCGAGCATCCTGCCAGGCGATTCAGGGGCGATCCGCAGAAAGAAGCAAGCAGCCGCCTAAGAAAAGACAGAGCCTCCAGAAACGCCAGGCAGGCGCGTTTCTTTTAGAAGGGAAGTTTTTGAAAGACTTGCTCAAACCTCCGAATTTATGCCCACTGGGCGCCTACAGAGAGAGCAAAGTCTTCGGTGACAGTTTATGAAGGTTCTAGAGGCAGCGTGAAGCCCGGCACTCGGCCCAGGGGGACCCTCGGTGTCACTCCAGTGGGTTCCCTCAAGGGCTTGGTGGAAACGGCGTGTGACAGACTGGGGGGGGGGGGCGCCTATTTAACTTGCAAAAGGCAAACAAATCGCAGTCGCTAACCCTGGCGGTCGCCATGTGTCCACACGTGACGCCTGGTTAAGGGCCGCGTCGACGCATCCGTTCCAGCAGCTTCCACGGGGGAGGGTGCCCACGGCTCCCCCCAGTGACCACAGCACCCCCGCGGGGCTCACCCCTATGATGGGCCACGTCCCCATCAGCGCTGACCCTGCTGCTGACTGTTGGGCCCGCCTCAGTGCAGAGAGCTGTTCTCTGTCCGGTTTATCTCCACTCACTTTGGCCCCTGCGGTTCTCACGGCCACGGAGGTCCTGCCAGATCCGGCCTCCCTCTCTGCCCAGCCTCACCTCAGCACCCGCCTCCCCGATGCCCCACCACAGCCTCCAAAGTTGCAAGTTCCTTCCTACCACAGAGGCCCAAAACCTCTTCTTTTTCCGGGAACGGTCTACACCGGCTGCCCACCCAAACACGGGACACACGCACGTACACTCAGCCCCCAGTGCCTCGTAACTGACCGAGTCTGCTCCTCTCAGATCGAGCTAAACTGTCCTGTCATCAGTAGAACCTCCTTGGCTTCCTGGCTCACCCCTGTTAGCACCCTGGCCTCCTGGCTCACCCCTGTTAGCACCCTGGCCTCCTGGCTCACCCCCGTTAGCACCCTGGCCTCCTGGCTCACCCCTGTTAGCACCCTGGCCGCCTGTGCAGTTAGTTCTAGGTTAGGGACAGCTGCTCCCTGTCTGTCTCCAGCAGGGGCCTGGCCAGCCGCTGACCACCCGTCCTGCCCACCGTCATGCCCTCAGGGCCGGACTGGCACCTAACGGCCCCTCCATAGACATTTTGCAGATGGTCGAACGGGCAAATGGAAGGTAGGTGGAGGGTAATGGTCGGAAAACCCATTCGGGTGTGTAGGACCCGAGGACTAGGTTCCCCCAAGGTTTTGACGTCACCAGGAGCATGTGGGAGACCATGGGTTGGTGGCTGCGGTCCTGGGCCCGGTGTGGCTGGTCCAGGAGAAGTGTGCAGTGCCTAGAGAATGAATGAATGCGCGAACAAATGACATGTAATCTGGCAAGGACCCGACGACGCTCGGATCTGGTCATCGGGGCAGTCCTCCCCACCCCAGGGCCCCTCCAGCATACCACCCCTCTTCCTAGAACGCAGCCCTCCCCCAAAGCTGGTTTGCCCTGAAGCTTCCTTGCACGTGGCCTCATCCGAGGCCTTGCATTTAATTTCCAACATTATTTATTTGTTTATTTTTATTTTTATTTTGAGGGAGAGAGTGCGAGCATGAGTGGGGACGAGGCAGAGAGAGAGAGAGGGAGACAGAATCCCAAGCAGGCTCCACGTTGTCAGCACAGAGCCCGAGGTGGAGCTCAAACTCACAAACCATGAGATCAAGACCTGAGCCAAAGACAGATTCTTAACTGAGCTCCCCAGGCGCCCCCATTTATCTGCCTCTTTTTTTTTTTTTAATTTTCTTAATTAGCTTTTTTTTTTGAGAGAGAGAGAGCACAAGCACGGCACGGGCAGAGGGAGAGAGAGAGAGAGAGAAAGAGACAAAATCTGAAGCAGGCTCCAGGCTCTGAGCTGTCAGCACAGAGCCCAATGTGGGGCTCGAACTCATGAACCGCAAGATCATGACCTGAGCTGAAGTCGGATGCTTAACCAACTGAGCTCCCTGAGTGCCCCCATTTATCTGCTTCTTAAAGAGGGATCCCAGGGGCACCTGGGTGGCTCAGTCATTTAAGTGTCTGACTTTGGCTCAGGTTATGATCTCACAGTTTGTGGGTTCAAGCCCTGCATTGGGTTCTCTGCTGACAGCTCAGAGCCCGGAGCCTGCTTTGGATTCTGTGTCTCCCTCTCTCTCTGCCCCTCCCCAGCTCATGCTCTGTCTCTGTCTCTCAATAATAAGTAAATTTTTTTTAATTAAAAAAAAAAGTGATGAATGGCAAAATGATAAAATGTTAAGGGAAGTAGGTATGTTTAAAAAAATAAAATAAAAAGAAAGGGATCCCCAAACCACATAGGCTACAGACCATACAAACCCTGGATCCACCCCTGACCCTGCCCCCACTCCAGCTCCCAATCCTGGTGTTAGGATTTGGCTCAAGCCATGCGGCCTGTGCATGCTCCCTGCCCTCCGCCCAGCCGGGTGCTGCCCTGGGCCCCAGCAAGCGTTCCATCCGGGTGGCTGTCACTTGCACCCCTCCCACTCCACTGTTTGTTTGTATGGCTTTTCTGCTCACTAGATTAGCAGCTCTCTGAGGGCAAAGCCCATATCCAGGCCAATTCACCCCCATGTCCTGGGTGCCTAGCTCTGGGCCTGAGGCGCCTCAGGTCCTTAAAAGTGTCCCTTAATTAGAGCAGTGAATAAATGATGTGTGTCCCGCTCCTGTCCTGAGAGTGTTCACAGGATCGGTTGTTCGTTCTTAATGAAGACACTTTGCCCATTTCAGACTCTGTCAGTGCCTTTGCGCAGGCCAGCCTGCCTCCAGGTGGCCCTCCTCTCCCATCGCCCGCTGGCATCGGGCCTGTGCCCCGGCCCTGGGCCAGGTGCAGAGCTCTGAGTGCTGCCCGGGCGCTCCGACACGGCTCCTGCCTGCCCTCCGAAATATGGCCCGTCTGGCCCCTCCTCACCCTTCCTTTGCCTGTAGTAACTTTTATTACGGGCTGCAGCCTGCAGCGCCCGGCCCTCCCCTGCGCCAGACCGACTTCTTGGAAACGTATCCTCAAACCGCCTGTGTCTCCACCAGTGCCTTGCACACTTGCAGGGACTTACTAAGTATCGCTCAGTGACGGATGGGTCCATTAACAATCTCAAATACATACTAGAAAATAAACAAAGAAGCAAGCAAGCAAACAAACAAGCAAGCCAACGGCTCTGTTCTGAAAGACCTGCTGGGGGGGCGGAGGGGCGATGTGAAGGGAGTGGTCAGTAACGGGGACAGGAAGGCGGGACTTTAATGTGGCAAGACAGACAGACAGACTCACTGCCGCACACTAATGTTGCCCGACCAAGCTGCCAGCGAATTTTCTTTTTTTTTTTTATTAATAGTTTATTGCCAAGTTCGTTTCCATATAACGCCCAGTGCTCTTCCCCACAAGTGCCCTCCTCCATGACCATCGCCCCCTTCCCCTTTCCTCCTCCCTCTTCAGCCCTCAGTTCATTTTCAGTATTCACGAGTCTCCCATGATTTGCCTCCCTCCTTCTCACTTTCTTTCCCCAGCTTCCCCTTCCCATGGTCCTTTGTTAGGTTTCTCCTGATAGACCTATGAGTGCAGACATATGGTATCTGTCCTTCCCTGCCTGACTTATTGCCAGAGAATTTTCTAATTCCCTCCACTCAAACACTATAGCTAAAGATCCCCTTTCTCGGGGTACCTGGCGGGCTCAGTTGGTGGGGCTTGCAACTCTTGAGCTTGGGGTTGTGAGTTTGAACCCTACATTGGGTGCAGAGATTACTTAACAGTAAAATCTAAAAAAAAAAGGGGGGGGCATCTAAGTGATCTAAGTGGCTCAGTTGGTTAAGTGTCTGACTGTGGCCCAGGTCATGATCTCACAGTTCGTGAGTTCGAGCCCCGTATCGGGCTCTGTGCTGATAGCTTGGAACCTGGAGCCTGCTTTGGATTCCGTGTCTCCCTCTCTCTCTGCCCCTCCCCTGCTCACACTCAGTCTCTCTCTCTCTCTCAAAAATAAACATTAAAAGAATAAATAAATAAATAATCTAAAAAAAGAAGAAAGATCGCCTCTCTCAACGTGTCCTCGGGGCCCCCAGGGGGTGGGTGGGAGGGTTGAGCTGTGACATCTAAACTCTCTAGGGACATTCCTCCGGTACCAATGATCGGCCACCTAGCCGAGCTGTAGCCTTTCCCTAACACTGGGCCCTGGAATGTAAGCCTTTCTGGATCTGAACAAACACAAAAGATTTGGATCCACACAAAGAAATCTTGTGTGTGCTTCTGGGCTCATTGGTCTCCCAAATATGTATTGTTTGATTCATATAAAGGATCAAAAATCCTCCTTTGGGGGCCCATTATGTGTCTCCCACAATGCCTTTGGCCGGCCGCACGCCACCCCACCCCGGACGCCACTCGTGTGGACCCGTCTGCTGCTTGACCCGCGCGAGTCCGTCTCTTGACCGACCACTGATGTGCCTGGAAACGATCGGGTGGAAAATACAGCTGATTTCTTTATAAAGCACATCGACTTGCTTCCCCAGAATGAGAGCGGAAGGCCGAGGCCAGGGCTCTGGCCACCGCGAGCTTAATCTCTGGGGTGCTGGGTCAATTCCGTTTAAAATCCTACGTGACTTCTGGGGAGCCTGGGTGGCTCAGTCGGTTAAGTTCTGACTCTGGATTTCGGTTCAGGTCATGATCTCACGGTTCTTGGATCGAGTCCCAAGCTGGGCTCTGTGCTGAGAGCGTGGAGGCTGCTTGGGGTTCTTTCTTCTCTCCCTCTGCCGCTTCTCCTGCTCGTACTCACTCTTTGTCTCAAAATAAATAAATAAACTTTTTTTTTTTAAATCCCACATGAGTTCATGCTGAGAAAAACCAAACCAGGGGCGCTTGGGTGGCTCAGTTGGTGAAGCCTCCGACTCAGATTATGATCTTGTGGTTCGTGAGTTCAAGCCCCGGGTCAGGCTCTGTGCTGACAGCTCAGAGCCTGTTTCAGATTGTCTCTCTCGCTCTCTGCCCCTCCCCCACTCGCTCTCTCTCTCTCTCTCTCTCTCTCTCTCTCAAAAATAAATCAACACTAAAAAGATTTTTTATAAAAAGAAAAACCAGACCACAACCAAGGCTTTGGAAGGAATGTAGCAGGAAAAAAAGCTTGCCGGGCGGCCCACGATTACCCAGCAGAACGGCCCCTACACTGGTTAGTTCATCTGAGGAACTATGAGCCGCTCTGTACGGAGTTTCTGGAAATGCTTTTATTGCTTTAAACTACAATGTGGGTGAGGCTGGAGATAGACAGGCCCTGGACAGAAGCCAGCAAACTCTTGGAAGCTGTCACCAAGAGAAAGGAAGTGGATTCAAAAGGGGGGGGGGGACCTAAATTTGCCATGAAACGTGGTGGGAGGGGAAAACAGAGGCAAACGATGGAGGGAGGAGCAATTATAATGGAAGGCTCTCGTTCTACAGCGTTGGCACTCCTGCCACGAGCCCCTGGGCCCTGAGGGGGGCTAACCATGAATGTTCCACGGGCGTTTGGTCTCCGAGTCCGGGTTCCTCAGCCTCAGCCCCGCGGACGTTTGGGACCAGATGATTCCCCGGTGCGGGAGCTGGAGGGCACTGGAGGGGGCTGAGCGGCGTCCCCTGGCGTTTGCCCCCTAGATGCCAGCAGCACCCCCAGCCCAGCTGTGATTTTCTTCTGAGATCAACTTCAGCTTTACTTTAAATTTGTAATTATTCATCTGTTTGCAAAAAGTGTGCCTGTCCCTAACGTTACTAAATGTTCACTTTAATCTTAAAGTAGTACATAAAAATAAACAATTCAAGCTTCTACATATTTTATTGTTACCGAGCTGCCGTAGAACATGTGTGCACGCTTCAGGTTCCCCAGCTCAAACAAGTCTCCACGCACAAACTAGGCTACTCAGAAATGCTCACGGCAGCAAACACCCAACATGCATTAATGAGAAACCTCATATAACGGTCTTAGAAATCAAGCTGTGGAACTAACCTTTTATAATTAAGCTAAGTCGTCGCACCCACCCTTTCATATGCATTCACGGGCTAAAGACTTCCAACAACAGATCTCAGACTTGGCACAAAGGCATTTCAAAAGAAGAAAAAAAAAAGAACATTTCAAAGGAGAAAAAAACATCTGGCCCAGACATGAGCGGATGTTCTTTGGGGAGCAAAAGCGCCTCCTTCAGCTGAGGACCACTGGTCTGATTCTAGAACGTCATCATGTCTTCCGAAGGTAGCGTCTCATTTATATCACTCTTCGTTGCATCCTTGACAAGGAGGCAAGGTAGGTATGAGCACTCATACTTTACAGATGAGGAAACCGAGGCTCAGGAACTAACTCACTTGCCTAAGGACCTACAGGAGAGCTAGAAACCGGATTGTTTATCACCCATTAACCCCAGGGCACGCAGCCGCAAGAAACTTGAGATGGGTGAGGGCATTTTTCTTTCATTGAAGTATAGTTAACACACAATATTAAATTTGTTTAATGTTTATTTACAGAGACAGAGAGAGACAGAGTGTGAGTGGGGGAGGGGCAGAGAGAGAGGGAGACACAGAATCCGAGCTGTCAGCCCAGAGCTCGACGTGGGGCTCGAACTCACAAACTGTGAGATCATGACCTGAGACGCCCCTGACGCGTACAACATAGTGACTTGACCATTATGTACAGACCCAAATTCTCACCACGGCAGGTGCAGTTACCCTCTGCGGGCTCCACTGTTTTTCAACAAGAGGACTAAGCAGGAAGAAAGCAGCCCATGGGTGGATTTGTTTCGTTACGAATGTATTTTATAAGTTCAGATTTACAACATGTACTTAAGGGCGATTGATGAGAACACGGAGGTTGTTTGGAGAGGCATAAACATTTGGAGTCAGAATAACGGGGAAGTAACGAAAGGGCGCACGCTCCCGGCCCCTGCACACCTGTGTGATCTCACCGAATCCTCACGACACCCCTGTGGCCAAGTGCCAACTACTATCACCCATTTTACAGACGGGAGACTGAGGCTCAAAGGTAAGGAAGCTCACAGGTGGCACAGGGAGAAAGTGGCTGAGACGGAGCTCCTTCCCCGGATCTCTGGATCCAGAGCCTGCTGTCTGCTCTGCTATGCCGTCTTCCTGTCCAGGCGGCACCTACAGTTTTGTGCCGTGTGTGTGTGTGTGTGTGTGTGTGTGTGTGTGGCTGTATGAAAACAATAGCTCCAGCCTGGAACTGTTTGACAGCCCTCACTGATTCAGGAGCTTCAAAGGAGAGTCAAGGAGCAATTTTGTCACGAGTTGAATTGTTACCAACGACAACAAATGCTCCCATCTTTTGTTTCACAAACAAAGTCGGACAAAGCACACAGCAGTCACAACGCACACTGAAATCAACCGAACCGCGGGGTGATTATGACTCTTGTGCACTTGCCGGGTGCTGCCCGGCCAGCCGGGAGGCCCTGAGCGGGAGCAGTGGCCCGGCTGACGGGTCCGAGGCCGAGCGCTGTGTACACCGTCCTACACAAGTGGATTGGCCCTGCTGGAGAGTCCAGAAGGATCTGCGCTTGGTTACGATGCTCCGTATCTGTGACACACCCACCAGGGTTCCAGCGCGGACACCGAGCGGATACCCCCGCCCCCACTTCAGTAGCTAATGAGTGGTCTCCACTGTTACATTTCATATAGAACACAGTTTTCTGAGTATCTTCAGTTTTTTAAATTATACTTTTTAAGCAGTTAAACATGTATTTCCTCTTTTTTAAGTTTATTCACTTGTGATTTTTGATAAGGAGAGAGAGAGAGAGAGAGAGAGCACAGGCAGGGGAGAGGCAGAGAGAGAGGGAGACACAGAATCTGAAGCAGGCTCCAGGCTTCAAGCTGTCAGCACAGAGCCCGACACGGGGCTCAAACTCACTGACTGTGAGATCATGACCTGAGCTGAAGTGGGACGCTTAACCAGCTGAGCCACCCAGGCGCCCCAAAGATGCACTTTCTTAAAAAAAGTGTGACCTAGACCTTTTACGGGGACTCCTATGCTTTGAGAGGCCACTGAACAGCTTGGAAACCACTGCAATAGAAAACAGGGATTTGAAATTGTGTCTGCCAGCTGTAAATCAAGAACTTTGTCTTTCAAACAAAGGAGCAGCGGCCTTAATTACACAATGAACGACACTTGAGTCTGGAAGGTTCTGGAAGGTACTGGAAGCGACTGCTGCCATGTTCAGCCTGGACTCAGAATTCTTGCTGGGGGAATGTCCCTTCCACCGCACTACAGTGTTCTGAGGGCCACGTTACCAGAATGCAGCTTTGTCCAAACCGCAGAAACCCGGATTCCGAGGTCTATCTGCATTAATGTGTTAGAACCAAAGCACTCCTTTTCCAGACGGACAGAGGAAGGTGGGCTCCTCCATCAGGGCAGCGGCCCCAGGCAGTGGTGAAAAGCCTAGGAAGGAGGAACTTGGCTTTCTGAAAAGACCACAGGTTTGGCCAGAGTTTGGTTCACTACTTCAGCTCCTGCTCACCACACGGTGTGATGGGCACTGGGAAGGCAGAAGCTCTTCAAAAGGAAAAAGTATAAATGACCAAGAGAAAGAGAGAACCCCCGGCACACGCTAGAGAAGTGAAGCCTGCCACCGGCCAGCCGAGAGGGGCCATTAGGATGAGCTCAGTTTCCATCGCCCCCTCCACAGTATTTTGTTTTCCCGTTACATCCTAATTAAATGGAAAAGGATTTGAGTGATCAGAGGTGTATTCTCTTCAACAGATAAAGCCGAATGTAACATTGTCAGGTTTTACTCAAACGTGATAAAAATACTGACCCACGCCAGGATATTTGTACACCGGTGTGCTTGTCTGCCTGTCTTCCCCGCACTTGTCTCTAAGCATTTGTGCTCGCCAGCATCAATATTTATCAGGGATGTTAAGCCATTAGCGGGCATGGTGTGGTTGCCTAATTTTGCAGAGCATCCAATCTGAACACACCGGCTCCCCACAAATGCTTCCCCGGCAGCGGCGCCTGGTCTCATAAACCAGAACTCTACTTGGGGAAGAAACCTTTGAACTCGTAGGATCTAAAGGTGAGATCATCTGGCCCCAGGGGGCTGAATTTTTCCTCGTCCGCCCCTGATCAGAATCTAACTCTCCATTTGAAACTTACCCGTCACTTGAAACTTACAGAGTGATGCCCTGATTTTGCTCATCCTGTTACGCACGCGTGTGCCTGTGTGTGCACACACACGCAGCAATCAACTGCCAATTTCCTGAGACCCTGCTTTGAGGCAAGGGCTGCGCTGAGCAACATATACATACACGCCCCACCCCCCCAGCTCACTAATTTACTCTCCGTGTGGCTGGTGGGCAACGCAAGGGCGGAGTTGTGAACTTGTTTCTGTGCCCCCTCGAGGCCGCTTAGGAGGGTGCTGATCACTTAGTAAACGTTCAATAAACGCTTCCTGGCTGGCAACAAATCCTGAGAAGTCAGTCGAGCTCACATGGGAAGGAATGTCGAGGAAAATGACACTGGAATCAGGTTCGTTGCTGAACATCTGTTGACTGCCTGGTGTACGGATGTCACCAGTCTGGGTTGGCGTGAATTAGTTACGTAATGTGGCCCAAAGGGCCGGGGGCTGGAAGGCCAGAGACATGAACCTCACCCCACGTCTGTGACCAGGTCAGAGGGTACCTTGGATGAGTCTCTTTCTCTCTCTGGGCCTTAACATCCATCCTCAAAAAAAAAAAAAATTTTTTTTTTGGACTGGATGTCTGTAAGCCTCCCTCTAGCCCCAAATGATGTGATTTTATGACTCTATTTTACAAACACACGCGCCTCTTATTTGTGACACAAACCTCCCAGAAAAACAAAGTCAGTAATAAATTATGAAAAAATCGGGTGCCATGATCATTTGCACTTTCTAAGGGCACTCGACTCAATAAATTCCACCCCTGTGCCTTGCCTGCCTCTCCAGGGCGACAGAAGATTCCAGGCTGTCAGTGGAGCAAACCCAGCCGTCTCTCCCCATAATTGCATTGACAGGAAATCAGCTGAGTTCCCTTAGCAGTCAGGGCGCACCCTGACAAGTCCTGTGAAGGAGCCTGGAAGGCGATTGTAGTGGGGTTCTGTGTTGAGTCACAGGATTCTGGGGGAAACGGGAATCAAGCAGGAAGAAGCTTGGTTCTCTACTTAATTGTATTCTTCCCGGAGAGTCGCATTCGAAGGAAGCCGGGCTAGCTGCACGTCACTTTACACAATACCCTCTCTAATGGAAGATATTTACCTCTTTCTGTGGCCATGGAAAACACCCAGCTGGTTCAACCAGCCCGCTAATAAGCAATGCGCTTGATTTTAAATGAGGCAGGTAGTTGTTGAGCATTTGTAGGTAAAATGCCTGCTTGGATGTCTGCGTTTTTTCACTTTTCACTTGGTTACTGTGGCATCTTGCAGACATGTTCTTAAATAACTGATGCGTATACTTCCTGGTAAATTCCATGGGTGTGAAATAGCAGCGTTGGGTTTGTTCAGGCAGTGTGTCTGCATTTTAAATTAAACAAATCCTGATCCTGTTCACTGGAGAAAACAATTTGAGCAACAACGCCCCCCCCCCAACATGGTGGAATAAACAACTATTTCTAAGGTTGTATATTTTTCAATAGAGATGCAACCTTCAGGTTCTGACTTAGACAAGACCCAAATATACTTCCATTGCACTCATCCTCTTAAAGACACCCTTGGAAGAGGGCACTCCCACCTCTGCCACACACAAAAAGGCATACTC
Source organism: Mungos mungo (assembly GCA_004023785.1). Taxonomy (NCBI): domain Eukaryota; kingdom Metazoa; phylum Chordata; class Mammalia; order Carnivora; family Herpestidae; genus Mungos; species Mungos mungo. Next base: position 139,678 of record PISW01003322.1, on the reverse strand, counting down.
TCACACGGGGGTCCGGACACGTGGGTCTGTGACTCTGGCGTGCCGCAAAGAAGAAATCTACAAGTTGAGCCTCAACACGGCAACATCTTTTTAAAAATAGCTTTTAAAGACTCCACCATCTTGAATACTTTCAGTTTCCTTAGCTTGAAAGCCAAAAATCCTAGATTTTTTTCATAATTTAAATTCTGTTTAGGGGCGCCTGGGTGGCTCAGTTGGTTAAGTGTCTGAGTTCGGCTTAGATCATGATCTCACGGTTTGTGAGTTCAAGCCCCCATGTCGGGCTCTATGCCAACAGCTTGGAGCCTGGAGCCTGCTTCAGATTCTTTGTCTCCCTCTCTCTCTGCCCCTCCCATGTTCATACTCTGTCTCTCTCTCTCTCAAAAATAAACCATGGATCAAGAAGATGTGGTGTATATATATACAATGGAATACTACATGGCAATGAGAAAAAATCAAATCTGGCCATTTGTAGCAAAATGGATGGACCTGGAGGGAGTCATGCTAAGTGAATTAAGTCAGGCAGAGGACAGATACCACATGTTGTCACTCACAGGTCTAACAGGAGAAACCTAACAGGGGACCATGGGAAGGGGAATGAGGGGGAAAAGAGTTGGGGAGAGGGAGTGAGGCAAATCATGAGAGACTTTTGAATGCTGAGAACAAACTGAGGGCTGAGGAGGGAGGGGGGAAGGGGGGATGATGGCCATGGAGAGGGGCACTTGTGGGGAAGAGCACTGGGTGTTGTATGGAAACCACCTTGGTAATAGACTATTGATAAAATAAATAAATAAATACACCATTAAAATAAATAAATTTTGTTTAAATAGAAGAAGCTGTTCGGAGTGGGAAGACAAGGCTGGGCTGGGAGCCAGGGAACATAGCTTCTAAGCCAGGCTCCGCCAGCCCCTTGTGCAGAGCCCCCCACGCACGGCCCCAGCAAACCCAGTTGTAAGGAAGGGCCTGCAAAAGGTTAACGGTCAAGGTTCCTCTTTGCTCACAAGGTCTCTGCAACTTTTACTTAGGTCGGGTTTTGGTCGAAAATCTTGGAGCGGTGGTAAATATTGAAAGGTGGACCTAACCTTCACTGGTACAGGAAGTAGCCCTTACCCCAGTAAGAACCGGAGGGAGGAAAGTAAGAAGGACAGGCTAGCTGTCCCTGACCCCGAAGAGCCGGGCACTACCACGGGAGAGCGCCTGGACGTGACCCCCTGCTGCTTAGGCTCAGTCACACGGGCCAGGGCGCCCCGCTCTTCCTCTCCTGCCTTGAAGACAGAACACCCAGCCGTGGGCCAGTCATCTCCTGACATTTTCCAACCCTGAAGTTCAGGTTCAGGAGGGAATCAGCGACTGGATTCGTTCCAGAAGCTGTTCAGCTACTGCCATCCAGAGGCCAAAATATTGTCCTTCTTGATAAACAGGGGAAGCAAACGAACAGAAGGAGGGGAGATTTTTACTCATCTTCGGATATTATATCTCGTACACATGTGTACGATATACATATGTGCATGTGTGTGTATGTGCGCACACACACACGTGCTTATATACACATGCAGATACCTGTAGGTATGTGTGTATATATGTGCATGTGTGCGCACGTACTGTGGGCCCTTGGACAAGGCAGAGGGTTAGGGGTGCTAACTCCTGAACAGTCAAAGCTTGACTATAGCTTTTATAAAAATAAGCTCTACACCCAACATGGGGCTTGAACTCATGGCCCGAGATCAAGAGTGGCATGCTCTACCGACTGGGCCAACCAGGGGGACCACTGTAACGTCCGACTCCCCCAAAACCTAACGACTGAACAGCCTACTGTTGGGCAGAAGTTTTATAGCCCCCCGTCGATTAACACATATTCTCCAAGTTATGTACATGATATACTGTATTCTTACAATAAAGTAAGCCAGAGAAAGGAAAATGTTATTAAGAAAAGCATAAGGAAGAGGGGGAAACCCATTGACAGTACTGCACTGTATTTTAAAATCTGCATACAATGGGGAGGCATGAGATCAAACTTGCATCGTTCAAAGGTCAAGCCTATATAGCCTGGGGCGGGGATCACACGCTACCTCACCGTGTTGAACTCCCATGACTCCATAATGCCGTTTATTCTGTATGTAAGGAGAAGGGGGCTGCCCCACCAGCACCTGCCTGGGTGAAAGCGGTGACCTTCCACCGAAGCAACTGATCAGAGTTGGAGACTTGATTCTCCCCTTGATCCCAGCATGGTGAGCCCCATGCGGCCGCTGAGATGGCTGGTCCCACCTAGAAGTAAGTTCAGGACCTTGTTCCACTTTGGGGGTGCTAAGAAAGGAAGCATATTAAATGGAAGGGTGCCAGGGTGATAAGCCAGCTTTCTACTCCTCCCCCTCAGCTCTGGAGAGGGTAGAGGGTGGCCCAGGAGCATAGTTTGGGGAGCGCAAGAGGAGAGGGGGCAGTGTCTTCATACAGCAATGAAATCAGCTAATTCTAGCACGGCGTTAACACAGCCCAGGTTCCCTGGACCAAAAAGCAGAAAACAACAGCAAAAACCTCTGGGCTCTAACGAGCTGCTGGCGCTCAGACACTTGGTTACTGAAGCCATGGTTACCGCCTGCGCCTGCCACCTCGGGCACCCGGGGACTCCGCGCATTTTTGAAAGCACACTGCCCTCCAGTGGCGCAAGAGAAACTTGCTCCCTGAGCAGCTCCGCGCCGTGCCCAGCCTCAACTTGACTTTCCCTGTGGCCCCGGGAAGGCGCCGAGATGCCACTCCAGCGTTGTGTGATCCCCAGTCCCCAACCCTCTGAAGCGACGGAGCGTGCAATAAACGGGGAGGCGACCCAGTTAGAAACCGAGTCCCCCGGGGAAGATTTTCGCGCTCTTTTCTCCTACGGTTGTAATCCTGGGTGAGAGTATGATTGGATGGAAATTAATTTGTAAAGTGATGCTTCCAGGAGAGATACAGAACGCTCGCCGCTGTAGTAGCAGCCCTGGCCTGCAGGGGGGCGGGGGGGGAGGCAGCCTGGCAGGTGGCGTTGGGTGCGTGTCCCCTGCGCGTCACCCTTGGGTTCACAGGCAGGCTCCCGGGTACGCAGCAGCAGCCAGCCCCGAGGGCTCACTGGCGGCCGGGCGCTGTGCCGGGGGTCCCGCTACCCCACTGACCTTCCCAATCGCTCCCTTTAAAGAGCGCCATTATCATCCCACTTTGAGGAGGAGGAAACTGAGGCGCAGAGAGGCGCCGCGACCTGCCCGGGACCGCACAGGGGTCCAGGCGTGCCTGGACCGGAGAGAGGGCTCACAACACGGCGCTCGGACCCCGGCCGTGGGGCCAGGGCTCGGCGGTGGGGACGCCGGCAGCGTGGGTGCCCAGCGAGGGGGCGGGCGCGAACGGGGGTGCGGGGGGCGCGGCTCACCTTGACGATGAGCGGGTTCTGAAACATGGAATCCCGCACGACCCCCAGCCTCTCGTTCTCCATGCCTGGCCGGATGTCGGCCACGGTCAAGGGCCGCCGCGGGGGCGGGCAGATCTGGCTGACCGTGCGGCGCACCGGCTGCTTCTTCCGTCGCCCGGGGGACTGGCGGCGGCTCTGGGCCTCTGGCATCCTGAGGTCGCGGGGTGCCGACCCGCTGGCTGGGTCCGGCGCGCTTCCCTGGGGACTGGCGGGCGCGGACATCCGAGGGGCCGGACGGTAGTCCCGGACCGCACCACCCGGCCCCGGGGTGGCTCCCGGACGCCCGGGCCTCTCCGGAGCGGGGCGCACCCAGATCGCACCGGCCACCTGGCGCAGGGAGCTCTAAAGCCGCCTACAAGCCCAGCTGCCTCCTCAGAGAGACTTGGGGGGCACCGCGCTGCGGACTGGGAAAGGAGAGAAGATCAAGGCCACCCCTTGACGCAGAATGGAACGGCCTGTCTCCATGGCGACGGGACGCCAACGGCCCCGGAACTGCCGGGCTCGGTTTTCTTTCTGGAAACTATTGGTGGCCACCAAAGTGGGCCTGCTTAGAGTTTTCTTAAATAGGAGAAAAACCCAAGAATCGCCACTAGGTTGTGTTCAAAGCCACAGGACTCTAGAAGGCCATTTATACTTGACTTCCAAGGCGAAGGTACCTCCCTCCACCTCCCCACTCCATTCATAGCTGGTTCCCATTCTCCTCCCCTTTACACACACACACACACACACACACACACACACACACACAGAGGCATACAGCGCTAAATTTTTCATGATGAAATAGAGATCTGCATTCCAGGCCTGATTTTACTGCTAATCCAGTTGGATGATACTGAATTCGTCACCCTCTTGGGTCCTCAGTTTTTTCTCCTGTGAAATGGGTGGGAGAGGAAACTCCAGAGTTGAATGAGATCAGTCTATCCAACTGTGTGCAACGGAAGGGAGGGAAGCTGAGTGATAACAGATTCACTGGATTATAGAGTACCTGGAAATGGGATCTGAGACTCTGTGTTAAAAAAAAAAAACAACAACAAAATCTCCTTCCTTCCTCTTGGGCTTTTTTAACTTTTGAAAACAGAGTTTCTCAGTTTCGGCAGAAAAGTTCAAAAGAGAGTACAATGAAAACCCATAGAGATTTCACCTAGATTCACCACGCACAGACACTCATTGCTGAATCATTTTGAAAATATCTGTTGTATCATATTTGACCCTAAACACTTCAACATGTATCTGCTGTCAAAGAATGAGGACATTCTCATACATCACTACAATGTCATTATCATGTCCATGGATCTTAATGTGATACAATAGCAGCCCTGTAGCCTTCATATCTGCATGCCAAGTTGGGAATCGGCAGACTTGCACCCCAAGGCCTTACACACACTAACCGTGGGTAACCCCAACATTACATTTTCAGAGCAGACCAGGCAGACTTTCAATTGCTCACCCAAGGCCTGGGGCAGCCATTGGGTGGTGGTGGGGTGTGTGTGTGGTGTGTGATGTGATGCACATTCATGATTTCTCCAGGCTGCTTTGCTTCCAGACTTTCACAGAAATACAGGTTGTGCATTTTTAATCGAAACTGCCGGGCAGCTCAACACCCAGGAAGTCACCTGGTAGGTGCAGGGAGGGGCAGCGTAGCAGAGTAGTGGAGAGAACAGAGGTCTGAATCCCGCTTGGACCACATAAGTCCCTTTGGACAACTTACACTAAGCCCTACTTTTCTATCCAGAGGGTAAGGCTGATAATACTTAATAATCAATCCTACAATGCCCATACAGGGTTGTTACAGGATTCAGTGAAAACCTAGTTGCCAATATGGTTATGTTTACCGTTCAATAAGTGTAAAAGTTGGCGTGCTGTATATACTGGCCTCGACTCAAAAGCTTTACTTTGAATCATAGATCGAGTTTCTTCAGGACGCAGTTGAAACGGGAGGATTGGAATGTATCTGCAAGGCTGCTTCTAGCTTCATCTAAACTTCAGCCAGCAGCCTCTGCCCACCTCTGACCTCAACTGCCACCACTCCCCCCTGTATTCATTCCGCTCCAGTTGTCCTGGCCGTCTTCCAGTTCCTCCAGCGACTAAGTGCAGGGCCTTTGTCCTTACTCCAGCCTGGGACCATCTCCCATCCAGAATGATGCTCGCCTTTTTAGTCTACAGCTCAGCTCAAACGTTAGTCTGCAAAGAGCCTCCCCTTCCATCTAAAGTAGCCGTCACTGTCCCCCGTCACAGTCCAGCACGGCTCCCTGTTTTCTCCTTCTTGAAGAATATCTGAAATTATCTTGGCTGATTCGTTTGTTTGGTGGGAACCCACCGCCTTGTCCACTCCTGGACTAGAACCGAGCTCCGCACAAACTTGACCAAGGGGGAGCGCACGCGCGAGCCAGGAAGGCGGTCAGGGCTTCTGTCCCCTCCCTCAGGTTTCATTCTCCGCCGCCCCCCCCCCCCCCCCCCCCCCCCCCCCCCCCCCCCCCCCCCCCCCCCCGCCGCAACTCCCCGACTCCCTCCGGACGGAGGAAAGAAACCCACAGTCAACTACGCCTGCGTCAAGTCCCTGCGGCGGGCCCGCTGCCATGGCAGCGTGACGCCTGAGGCGGGACCGGAAGTGACGCCCGACCACGTCCGCTTCCCCAACGGTTGTGCTTCCGGATCGGAAGAAAGGTGGCGTCGCTGTGAGCGGTAGGCTGAAAGCGCTTTTTGGTTGTTGCGGTTTTGTTGCTGCGGCTGTGGAGGTCGAGCGGCGGGTGGCGGGGTCGTCGCCTCGCCGAGGTCCCCGCGGGCGGGGGGCGCCGGCTTGCGCCGCGGCCGCCCCGGGCCGGACCCCGGGAGCCGAGGCGCCGCCGGGTCTGGGGCAGGGGACGATCGGGCGTCGGACGCAGGGCCGGTGCCTCCCTCCTCAGCCCCGGAGCGCCCTCCGCGGAGCAGTGGCCCGGGGTGTCTGTCGCACCTCACAAGTGACGAGCGAGCCCGGGACCAGGCTTGGGCGCGTCCCGGCGGGGCGGGAAGCGGGGCGTTCCGAATCGGGGCGCATAATAGCGCGTGTCCGCCTGTGCCGAGCACCGTGGAACCTTTGGGAGCCGGACGGACCAGAGCGCAGCCCTGGGGAGGCCGAGCGCGTCACAGCGGCGCACAGGAGGGCGCCTGCGTAGCGGGAGAGGGGACCCGGTCCAGCCCCTAGCGGGGCCCTGTTGCGGACGTGACTTTCGGACGACTTAGCCCAGTTCGCGCGGGAAAGGGTAACTCGGCAGAAGGAGCATCAGCAGCAGAAGTTGCTTTGGGAACGTCCTCGAGAAGGAAAAAGAACGTGTGTATTCCAGGAAGCCGGGTGGCTGAAACCCAGAGAGAAATGATAGGTGGAGAGGTAGACATGGACCAGACTAGACCCTGAAGGGCCTGCTAGGGGTGTAAGGATTTGGGACTTGAGCTTAGGGAAAACAGGGGAACCCCAAAAGCCTTGGCGGGGAGCATCTGTGTAGTTGATACGTTGTCCTGAGTTCCAGGGACCAGAAGGAGAAGCTTAAGAGGTGTTTAAGGGAAAGAAAGTGGAGGAAGTTGGGAGAGAGGAAGGAAAAAGACTATATAAAGAAAGGATCTGCTCCTCTGTTCATTGTCACTAAGAGTCCTGAAAGTGTCTGTTGGATGTAGTGGCCTGGAGGCCCCAGGCAGCCTTGCTGGAGCGGACTCCGGGCAGGAGAGGGTTACTTAGAAGTGGATAGAAGGCGAGGAAACGGAGAGAGCATTTTCCGTCTGCTGTCTCGCCCGAAGGGGAAGGAGGAGAATAGCCAGATAGGACTTTAGGTTAGAGGAGGGTTGTTGTTTGTGAGGGGTGTTTGTTTGTTTTGCTTTGTTTTGTTTTGTTTTAAGTTGGGTGAGGCTAAAGATTGTTCCAGTGTTGCCAGAAGAGAGCCATTGCTGAAGGGAGAAGCTAAAGATGCGGGGGAGGAGGAGGGTTCCTAACTTCTCAAAGACTCTGAGAAATTGTGCGGCTGGAGGGAAGAGTGAAAGAACACAGGGGTTTATACCCGTAAGCCGATTCCCCAGCATCTCCCCTTCAGGAGAGGCAGTTAAGAGCTTTCAGGAAGACCCGTCTCTCTGGTAGCACCCTAAGATGCATGGGGAAAAGTTTTTTTTAGCAGAAGAGAGTCACATTGAAGGACAAGTTAAATAATTGTTTAATCTTTTAAAAAAATTTTTTAAATGTTTGTTTATTTTTGAGAGACAGAGCGTGAGTGGGGGAGGGGCAGAGAGAGAGGGAGACTCAGAATCCAAAGCAGGCTCCAGGCTCGGAGCTGTCAGCACAGAGCCCGACGCAGGGCCCGAACCCACAGACTGCGAGATCATGACGTGAGCCTGTTGTGCCCAAGTTTGTAACATCACCCCAAAACAAGCACCAGAGACTACTAGGGAGACTGAGTCACGCCTGCAAAAGCAAAGGGCTTTATTACGGGCTTAAGCTCGGGCTCAAGCTGGGGCTCACACACTCCATTGACCCACTGGCCACGTGGAGTGAGCCCCAACAAAGGCAGGGCAGGGCTTTTATAAGTTTGGGAAGGGGAGTTACAGGGAATGACAACAGGAGTACAGTGATCCAATCCCTACCCCCCCATCAACACTGGCAGTTGTGGGAGACAATCACAACACCCAGAGCACTGACCAATCAGAGTGGGCCCAGGACCCCCACGTAGGGCGTGACTAGGCCCGCCTCTAGAAAGGTCAAAGGTATCTGCCGGCCTCTCCCGATTGGGCGCCCGCAGGAGTTGTCCCTCCTTAATGTGCGCCCTTTCCTCCGGAGAAGCTGGAGCCTTCCCCTTTAAGTACAGGGGAAGGCTGGATCGGACCTGCGTCCTTAAAAGCCGAAGTCGGATGCTTAACTGACGGCGCCACTGAGGTGCTCCTAATTGTTTAGTCTTTAAACTACATTTGGGCTAAGTGCTACCAAGGAGGAGTATAGTTTGCTATGAAAGTATATTTGGAATGCACTGAGCCCACGGGGTCAGGGAACGCTCTGGTTTTCCCCTCTACCTCCTCCTTAAGTACTCATGCACGTATATTCCTTCAGTCACTTGTTTTTAAATACAAATGAAAGCTGCTTCTTGCTTTTTTTTTTAATGTCTTTATTTTGAGAGACAGAGACAGCGAGTGGGGGAGGGGCAGAGAGAGAGGGAGACACAGAATCCAAAGCAGGCTCCAGGCTCTGAGCTGTCAGCGCAGGGCCTGACGCAGGGCTTGACCCCACAAACTGTGAGATCATGACCTGAGCTGAAGTCGGATGCTTAACAGACTGAGCCACCCAGGCGCCCCGGCTTCTTGCTTTTTAACTGAAAAGGCAAGCATTCAAATTAGTGTAAATAAAAATAACCACAAACACCCCCGTCCTCATTACCCTGTAAGGACGCAGGTCCGATCCAGCCTTCCCCTGTACTTAAAGCGGAAGGCACCGGCTTCTCCGGATGAAAGGGCGCACATTAAGGAGGGACAACTCATGCGGGGCCCAATCGAGAGAGGCCGGCAGATACCTTTGACCTTTCTAGAGGCGGGCTTAGTCACGCCCTACGTGGGGGTCCTGGGCCCACTCTGATTGGTCAATACTCTGGATGTTGTGATTGGCTCCCACAACTGCCAGTGTTGATGGGGGGGTAGGGATTGGATCACTGTACTCCTGTTGTCATTTCCTGTAACTCCCCTTCCCAAACTTATAAAAGCCCTGCCCTGCCTTTGTTCAGGGCTCTCTCTCCACGTGGCGAGCGGGTCAGTGGAGTCGGTGAGCCCGAGCTTAAGCTCGTAATAAAGCCCTTTGTTTTTGCAGGCATGACTCTGTCTCCCTAGTAGTCTCTGGTCTTTTTTTGGGGTGATTTTACAAACTTGGGCACAACAACCCCAATTAAGAAATAAAAGATGAAGGTTACAAGAGAAACTGGCCCTGTTCTTGTCCCTATTTTCTGCATTTGCCAATTAGAACTTGCCGATTACTAGTATGTATCCATTCAGAAAAAATTCGTCATATTGATTTGTGGGTTTTAAAGTTGACATGGTATCTTAATGTCTCTTTTTAGTATATGTGCTGGGGAAGCCAGCACCTAATGTTCCTTTTTAATTAGGAAAAACTTTTTTTGAAGAAATGATATTCACACCAAGCTCTGAAGGATGAAAGGAGGCAGGAGGCAGGGAGGGTGGGAAGGAGTTCCGGAAACAGGGTAGGGTATCCTCTAAGCCCATGAGCTAAGGAATGGATGATGGCATGTTTGAGGAACCCAAAAAAACATGTGTGGCTGGAGCATGGAGTTAGAAAAGAGAGGGTAAAAGATGAGGGTAGAGGGGACCAAGGGCCGGATCACGCTGGGCCCCATGATTCTCTGTTAACTATTCTTTCCTGTGCCCTAAAGGCAGTGGGGCCAGACCGTACATTACAGTAAGCCCCCTATGTGTTAGGGTCATCTAAAATTTACGGTCATGATTCCAGCCTTGTCATCTGTCCTGTAATTTCATTTTTCTGTGATGTTTATTTTATTTTCTCCTAGAGCCAATTTTCACACGCTTTGCAAAAATAAACCCCTGTTGTCAAGTTTCCCTGCAGGAACAGAATGGAAGAGGAATCGAGCAGACTGGAAATTCACACCCCAGTGTTTGGCAAGAAGAAGAAAAAATTCTCGGTCTATAAGGAGGGACATCTCGGGAGTTCCCCTCGCAGTTTCGGAGCCCCCCCTCTGACAAGCGAACAGTGTCCCGTAACCAAGAGTAAAAAAAAGAGAAAGGCTTTCCAGCATTTTCCTCCTTCTTCCCCTTTGCAAGAGTCAGAAACTTGCGACGAGGCTGAAAAGGCCACGTCTGTGCGCAAGAAGAAGAAGAAGAAGAGAAGACGGAGGGCTCTGGGGGAGGGTGAGGAGACAGGCGTGGCGCACGTGCTGGTGGAGAAAGAAAATATCAAGAAGACGCCGAAGAATTTTAGGAGGGACGTCGATGTCACGTACGTGGACGCGAACAAGGGACGAGAGCCTGAAGCAGACGAACCGCAGTCAGTTCCTAAATCACATGGAAGTGAGTCAAAAGAACCGCATCGTAAAGTTAAGGAGAAAAAGAGGAGAAGACATCAGAAGACAGTGGCATCTGGTGATGCCATGCAGGAAGGCCCATGTGCCAACCAAGCCCTGCCCGAGGCAGAACCACACGAGCCGGAAGCCCTGCTTTCTCCGGGTCCGGAGGGTGAAACCGCACAGCTGCCAGCATCTGCTGATAAAAAAAAGTCTAAGAAAAAAAAGAGAAAGAGAAGAATGTCACATAACCAGGAATTTGAGGCATCGTCCGGGCCGGAGGGTCTGGAGAACGCGTACTCCGAAGGATCTCGAGAATTTGGTGAGGTCGAGACTGCCCAGGGCAGCCAGGACGCCGGCAGGGTAAAGAAAAAGCCTAAGAAAAGGAAGCGAAGGTCTTCTGTTGAAAGCCCCGCAGCGCCTGGTGGTGAGTCTTCAGTGCCCACCGCCAGCTTGGAGGACACGCACGTTGATTCCCTGGACGGTAGCGGCACCCCGATTGAGGAACCCGTGAAGCGCAGGCCACGGAAGGAGAAAACCCAGGCCCGCTCGGCAGAGGTGCAGAGGTAACGGGGAACGCGGCGTCTGTCGATGTGTGTGTCCTCTGTGTGCGTCCTGCCGGTGACCTCGCTCTCTGGCGCGCGCGTAGTCCATGGCGGAAATCACGAAGAGATAGACTGTCAGATGCACAGAGCGATGCGCACGTGTGACCCAGCAACGTGCCGAGAAGCTTCTTTCCTTCCTGTGTAAAGTAAGGACTTAGATCTTCACTAAGAACTAGTCCAGCCCCAAAATTCTAGGAATAAGTTTAAAAAGGCGTTTCAAGAACTCCAGATGACCTTTGTCTGTATGTATCTAAGTAGAAGAAATGATTATGTAACTTAGAATTTTTACAGCGTAGAAAAAGCCTTGAATTAGGGTTCTCCCTAATAAAAGAGGTGTAGACATCGTCATTTATATAATTATCATGTAAGTTTACCATCTGATATAATAAATACAGCAATTTCTTTTTAAAAGACATGGAGGAACTTTTTTTTAATGTTTATTTTTGAGAGAGAGAGAGAGAGACAGAGTGTGAGTGGGGGAGGAGGAGAGAGAGAGAAAGGGAGACACAGAATCCGAAGCAGGCTCCAGGCTCCGAGCTGGCAGCACAGAGCCCGACGCAGGGCTCGAACCCACAATCCTGGGATCGTGACCTGAGCCAAAGTCGGATGCTCAACTCATGGAACCACCCAGGCACCCCTACATATCTTTTTTTTTTTTTTAAGTTCATTTATTTTGAGAGAGAAAAAGCAACCATGTGAGCAGGGGAGGGACAGGGGGAGAGAGTGGGGGAAAGAGAGAAGCTGTCAGCACAGAGGCTGAAACGGAGAGTCAGTGCTTTACCAACTGAGCCCCCCAGACGCCCTGTGTGATTCTTAGGTTTCCGCCGGAGTGGTTAGCTGCTAGGCTTGCCCATACTAAGAGGAGGTCTGGACAACTGGCAGAGAGTTTGGGGATGAATTAGTGACAGATGCAGGGAACACTAAGCACGGGGGGTGGGACATGTGGCCGTTGTTACCTACAGCAAAGCAGTTGGAGCCACATAAACCTGAATGGTGATTTACTGAATTAGTAACTTTATCATCAAAATTAAATCACTGGAAGGGTGGGGGGAGGTGTGGGTGTCCCTGGGGGTAGCAGAGGGCTTGGCCCTCGCCTTCATTGGAAAGTTGCTATCTAAAAAACACAGCAAAATTGGAGAAACAGAGAAGGAAGAATTAACATCTGCTGAAAATTAGGCTTTGGGCCACACGTTTACCTTGTAGGCAGCCTCCGCGGTCTGTGCCCGTCAGTGAAATCCCATCGGGAGAGTCGGGACGGCGCAGACCGAGCCGGCTTCTCCACCCCTCCTTGCTTCAACGCTGCCCCAGTCTGAAGTGAGGGTCGTTTTAAGCGTTTGACAGCCGCTAGGGCACGCGATATGTTACTGTGAGTCCATCCGATTTCCCCCGTAGGTTAGAGCCTGCAACTGAGGAAGAAAGCCATCCGGAATTGCCTAAAGACTCCGAAACAAGGTATTTATCTGAAGATTCGAGAGACGTGGGCGACTCGGATGTGGATTTGGACTCGGCCGTGAAGCAGCTCCAGGAGTTCATCCCCGACATCAAGGACAGGGCCCCCACCACCATCAAGCGCATGTACCGGGATGACCTGGGGCGCTTCAAGGAGTTTAAAGCCCAAGGTGAGCTGGGGGGGCTTGAATCGGTGTTGGGCTTTCCTGTCTGCAGGAGGGGCCCTGACCCTGGCCTGTCAATGATGCATTTTTCTGGATCCACCAGGAGCACCGGCTGCCTCCAGCTTCACCTCCTTCCAGAGTCGTTGTCCTCGCCCTGAGCTTAGCGAGATGGAGGGCCCTGGGTCTCCTCTGCCCAACTTCCGGTGGGGGGGGAGCCCGCGGGCTAGCTCGATCCTGGAAGACGAGGGGGAGGAGGAGGGGGGACTGAGCGCCTGGGGAGGACGCCAGAGTAAAGGACCATGAGAACGGTCGCTGTTGTCAACTTTGACGAGGCGTGGCTTCCTTCCCCTGACGCTGAGTTCAGGGTACGAGGAGTGTCACACTGTCACACGGGACCTGACGTGGTCTCCTTGGCTTCCCTGCAGTATAAGAACTTCCCAGAGAAGGTACGCAGTCGAAGAGCGAGCCACAAAGCGAAGCCGTGTGCTTCAAACGAGCGGTACTGACTGGGCCGTGAGGGACCCAGTAGACCGGTCACCACGGGGAGTAAAAAGCGGGGCCTTAGCCTCGTGGAGTTAACGTTGAAGAGGTTGGTTTAGAAAATAGACAGATAGACGGAGAAAAATACAGTTAGAGCAGCGCCTACAAATGCTCCCATTCTTTTTGTATATTTTATGTCGAAACTCTTTGGAGTATGTTTTTTATAAAAGACATTCTTGAAATAAGCCTAACGAAGAGAAACCCGTATTCCCTGTAAGGCCATGAGTATATAATACAATCTGGTTGCTCGGAGTTACAGAGAGGATAGGACGTAGTCGATGACGGCCCTGCTGCCCCGCCCCCCCCGCCCCCCCCATGTGCGTAGAGGACAGATGTGAGTGTTTGTATGGCCACTTCGTCACACTGCCTGGTAGGGGATATGGCAGATGAGTTAAAGGGGGACTCCTTAAAAAAATTTTTTTTTTAAATATCAACAGGTTTTTCTTAAACATTCACTCATTTTTGAGAGGCAGAGACAGAGTGTGAGTGGGGAAGGGGCAGAGAAGAGGGAGACACAGAATCCGAAGCAGGCGCCAGGCTCCGCACTGACAGGCCGAGAGCAGCGAGCCTGACGCAGGGCTTGAACCCACCAACCGCGAGATCATGACCTGAGCTGAAGCCAGGACACTCAACCGACTGAGCCCCCGGGCGCCCCAAAGGGTGGGGGTGGGGCGCTTCTTTTAAATGTTTCTCTCCATACTGCTTGAACTTTTAATGAAGATATATTCCTTTTTTAATATAAAAAATGACTATTTTCCAAAGAGATCGATGAACTGGGGAAGGTCACTCTGGACAGGGAGGCGCAGGGCGGACTCTGGGAGCAAAATGGCTAAAATTGAAGGGAAGCCGAGGGCCACAGCGGGGGATGGGGGGGCTGACGTCAAGGGCGTGGCTGAGGCTGCTTCCTGGCAGCGGGGAGCTGGGTGGGGGGAGTTGGGGGGGGGAGGGGAGCTGGCCGGCCGCCGCATTCTAACTGCTGAAGACCGAGCGGGAGCGGTGGGTTTGCTTTTTCCTTCATCATTGAAGATACATACTTTTTCTCCCCCCTCAAATCCTAGGTGTTGCGATTAGATTTGGCAAGTTTTCTGTAAAGGAAAACCAGCAGTTGGAGAAGAACGTGCAAGAATTCCTGTCCCTGACCGGGATTGAGAACGCGGACAAGCTGCTGTACACGGACAGGTACCCCGAGGAGAAGTCCGCCATCACCGACCTGAAAAGAAAGTACTCCTTTAGACTGCACATCGGTAAGGTCACCGCTGTTTACCTGTGACCTTGCCCAGCCCTCCAACCCTAGACGGAAGAGGCGCGGCGGTGCTAGGCCGGCGCCTGCCCCCGCCCCCCGCCACCACAGTTCCGCGTTGTCATCGCCAGCCTGTCCTTCGGGGGTTTGGAAGGCGTTCACATCCCCCAAGCATAGCTTTTCCAGATCTTCTAGAAAGTGACACGATCTGGGGCACCTGGGTGACTCAAGTCGGTTAAGCATCCGACTTCAGCTCAGGTCATGATCTCACGATTCGTAGGTTCAAGCCCCGCGTCAAGCTCTGTGCTGACGGCTCTGAGCCTTTGGATTCTGTGTCTTCCTCTGTCTCTGCCTCTGCTCTGCTCACACTCTGTGTGTGTGTGTGTGTCTCTCTCTCAAAAATAAATAAACTTTGACAAAGAAAGAAAGAAAAAGACATGGTCAACTTGCAGCTTTCCTGCTGGGTGGGACGGATGGCCCTGGCGTCTGCCCCCCTGCTCTCGGGCTCTGCACAGCGCTCACCCCTCAGTGCTCCAGGCTCTCCCGAGTTTCCCGAGTCCAGCTTCACGTGTGCGCTGTCGCTGGGACCCTCCTCCAGCCCGGCTACTTGGAAACCGAGACAAAGTCATGAAGCTGCAGGATTGGACGGGAAAAAGTCCATGAACTCATTAATTATTTTTTTATTATTAATGTCTATTTATTTTTGAGAGAGACAGAGCGTGAGCGGGGGAGGGGCAGAGAGAGAGGGAGACACAGACTCTGAAACAGACTCCAGGAGTTGCCGTTTTCAGAGCTCCTGGAAGGGACTCGTGACTCCGTGTCTCTGCGCCTCAGGCCGCCTCTCTGCAGGGTGTGTGGAGCCCCAGCCTTAACGTGGGGTCCGGGACCGTGGGGACAGCTGTGCTGGTTTCTTTTTGCAATTGTGACTCCGTTCAGGCCAGGCCCTGTGTGCCCCCCTGACCGCCTGCCTCTCTTCTGACTTTAGGGAAGGGCATTGCCCGGCCCTGGAAACTCGTTTACTATCGAGCAAAGAAGATGTTTGACGTCAACAATTACAAAGGCAGGTAAGAGGAAGGCTTAGCAGCTCGAGACGCAGCATTTCTCTGGTGCTTGCTGGTGGATCAATCAGAACCGCACGTTGTATCTGTACTATTCGTAATCCGCCGCAGACGAGAGGGGAAAAACCGTGAGGATTTTGTGTCTAAAACCAGACTCTGTATCTGTTGCCAGGTGTGCATCTTCAAAGCCCGTTTCAGTTCCTACCTCTTTAAAATGTTCGTGATCTTCCCCTATTTGTTTATTTTTCAATTTTTTGTTAAGAAAATTTTTTTTATGCTTTTTATTTATTTTTGAGAGACAGAGAGAGAGCGCGAGCAGGGGAGGGTCAGAGAGAGAGGGAGACACAGAGTCTGAAGCGGGCTCCAGGCTCTGAGCTAGTTGTCAGCACAGAGCCCGACGCGGGGCTTGAACACATGAACCGTGAGATCATGACCTGAGCCAAGGCCTGCCGCTCAACCGACTGAGCCCCCCAGGCGCCCCAGTCTTCCCCTTTCTAAGTCCCCGGCTTTCCCTCTGTACTTTCTTCAGCACTCAGCATGCCGCGCCCCTCTTAACACTACGCATGAAGGTTTCTTTACTCTCCGCTGACATGTAAGCACCCCGTGTACCCAATGTTCTTCCTCCGAGTGATGTTCCCTTCAGCACCCAGGCCGATCCTGGGTGTCTCCGGCGGGCATGTGGCGGTGGGGTGAACGCCAGTAGGAGGTCCCGGGAGAGCAGCGCACAGGGCTTCCTGCGGTGACAGTCACGCTCTCCCGCTCTCCCCAAGTGAAATACCCAACTACATTTTGTTCCCCGCGTTCCAGATAAAACCAGCACGGATCAGGTGTCAGCTGTGGGTAAGCGCTCTGCCCAGGCCACAGGGATGGGCAGGATAGCGCTGGGCCCTGAGGGCCCAGACCATAACCAGCGGCTCATGGACTTGACCTCACTCTGGGAGGCACAATTCCTTTTTTTAATTTTTTAAAAATGTTTTATTTATTTTTGAGAGAGAGACAGACAGACAGTGTGAGCAGGGGAAGGGCAGAGAGAGAGGGACACACAGAATCTGAAACAGGCTCCAGGCTCCAAGCTGTCAGCACAGAGCCCGATGCAGGGCTCGAACCCATGAACCGCGAGATCATGACCTGAGCCCAAGCCAGACGCTCGACTGACTGAGCCCCCTAGGCGCCCCTGGGAGGCATGTTCAGTGAATCTGGCAGGTCGTTAGGCAGGTGGCTGCACGGTTTGCGACCAAGACCTACGCATCATCTGAACCCCAACCACTGACACGATGACTTTGGTTTCTTTTTTTAAAATCCTGACCACAAGAAGTAACCCTTAAGCAGAGGAGAAGGGTGGCTGCAGACGGAAACCCGCCCTCCCCTTGTCCCCGAGCCCCGGGGCTCGACGCCTGTGGACAGAACTCAAAGGGAATTCATTAAAGGTGACATGTTCAGCCGGACGTGAAAGAAAGCTTTTGGTAAATGAACGGTGGCAGCTGAGGTGACAGTCTTCTGTCTGTGACAGCAGCGTGGGAGTGACAGTTTTAGCGTAATACGAAGTCTGTAATTCTAATAAGAAAGTTCATTCATTCATCTGTACCACGTGATTTGTGTGCGCTAATGATTTGCCCTTAGAATATTTCTGCTTTGTTGTTGTTCTTAAAGTCTGTTTATCTATTTTGAGAGAGAGAGAGTGGATGTGCATTTGCACGTGAAAGGAGAAGGGAGAGAGAGAAAGAGAATCCCAGAAGTACAGTTTGGGGGGGGCGCCTGGGGGCTCAGTCAGTTAAGAGTTCGACTTCAGCTCAGGTCACGATCTCACAGTTTGTGGGATTCAGCCCCGCGTCGGGCTCTGTGCTGACGGCTCGGAGCCTGGCGCTGCTTCAGATTCTGTCTCCTTTTCTCTCCTTCTCTCTGTCCCTCCCCTGCTCACGTTCTGTATTTCTCTTTCTCAATAATGAACTTAAAAAAAAAAGAATAAACAAACATTAAAGAAAACTACAGATTTCAGTCTGGTACGTAATTCGGAGTCGGAGCGCGTCCTCCCGCCCTCTCAGGTACAGCAAGAGAGACGTGAAGAAGCTGAAGCGCTACCACTCCCTGCACGGGAACGACTGGAAGAAGATCGGCGACCTGGTGGCTCGGAGCAGCCTGTCGGTGGCCCTCAAGTTCTCGCAGATCAGCAGCCGTGAGTCCGCGGCCCCGGGGGGCCGTTCTCCGTGCCGAGCCGTTTCGTTTCCCCCCCCCCCCCGCCCCGCGGTGTGAAACCGTGCAGCCTTTACTCACACGACTGGTTTTTACAAAAAAATTTTTTTAATTATTATTTTGTTTTTTGAGAAAGCGAGCAGGGGAGGGGCAGAGAGAGAGGCGAGACACAGAATCCCAAGCAGCTCCAGGCTCCAAGCTGTCAGCACAGAGCCCGACGCAGGGCTTGAACTCAGGAACCGTGAGATCATGACCTGAGCCGAAGTCAGACACTTAACCGACTGAGCCCCCCAGGCGCCCCCACTCATCTAAATTGTTGAGAAAAAGTACCATCACTCTGTGGACCAAACCAAAGATACGTGTAGGCTGGTGACTTGAGGCCTCTCCCTTCGCCCTAGACGAGGAGGGCGAGCCACAGATGGTTTGATGCCTTCGCGGATGGCGGCTTCCGGTTCTGGTGCCTTTACGCCGCGTCCTGTGGGACCCCCTGGAGCCAGTTTCATGCAGGGGGCGCCCGGGGAGAGTCACGGAGGCTGCGTGGAGGCCACTCACTGATGTGGTGCCCGCCCGGCGCTGGAGAGCCTCACGGTTTCACGCGGGAGCTGCCGCTCTCAGAAACCAGACTCCGAACCACACGTTGCTTTAAGCAAAGACTGTTCTATTCCGGCATCCCACGGAATCTCTGTAGACGCCGGGCTGGCTCCGACTGAGCATTGACTTGATTGCGGCCCGGGTCATGATTCCAAGGCCTTGGGGTCAAGCCCCGCTGGGGATTCTCTCTCTCTCGGCTCCTCTCTCCTACTTGTGCGCTCTCTTTCTCTAAAGTAAAAAATAATAATAATTGAAAAAGAGAATCTTTGGTCACTGTAGCGATTCCGCGTTAATTTGCACATGGCTGTGCTTGGTGGTGTTACATTCACGTAATTTAGAGATGTTGCCCACTGTCTTGTGAAAAATCCTGATTTATCTTTTTTTTTAAGACTTTATTTTTTAGAGTGGCTTTGGGTTCA
The DNA here is from genome assembly GCA_004023785.1 of Mungos mungo. NCBI lineage: Eukaryota > Metazoa > Chordata > Mammalia > Carnivora > Herpestidae > Mungos > Mungos mungo. The sequence goes on along the minus strand of PISW01003322.1, from coordinate 120,961 downwards.
TAGTAAAATCGGAAGGTACACAGATTTCCTGTAAGTCCCCTGCCCCAACGCACACACAGCCTCACCCCATTATTAGCGGCCCCCACCAGAGTAGTGCCCTGAGTTCAGTCTGTGAACCCGCACCGACACGTCCTGGATGTCAGGGCTCACCCTTGGTGGCCTGCGTGCTGTGGGTCCAGACGAGCGTGTGATGACGCGTGTCCGTCGTCATCAGTTTGTTTGTAACGTCGTGTTTGGAGACCAGTAGATGACCAGCTGTGAGCCCCTCCTTTTTGTGTCGGCAGCAAGAAACCACGGTGTCTGGAGTAAGACGGAGACCCGGAAACTGATCAAGGCTGTCGAAGAAGTGATTCTTAAGAAAATGTCTCCCCACGACTTGAAAGAGGTGGATTCTAGACTCCAGGAGAACCCGGAAGGCCGCCTGTCCATTGTGAGGGAAAGTCTCTACAAGGGCATCTCCTGGGTCGAAGTAGGAGCCAAAGTAGGAACCAGAAACTGGATGCAGTGTAAAAGTAAGTGGTAAGTTTTAAGGCTTCTCAAATGAATTTCAACACAATATCCCCCTCCCTCCCTCGCTCGCTCCCTCTCTCTCTCACGGACACACGCCACACACATCAGTGGAGTGGGTGGATGGGGGAGGTCGGCAAGAGGATGACGTGACCACTGTGCGGAAAGCTTACGTGTCAAGGACGGGCGTCCCCAGGCAGCCAGTGTAGCCGCCTCAGTTCTGATCTGCGTTAGCACTTCGCTAACCTGTAAAAAAAAATTTTTAATGTTTTTTATTTATATTTGAGAGACAGAGACAGCTCGAACAGGGGAGGGTCAGAGAGAGAGGGAGACACAGAATCAGAAGCAGGCTCCAGGCTCTGAGCTGTCAGCACAGAGCCCAACGCGGGTCTTGAACCCACGAACCCTGAGATCATGACCTCAGCCACCCAGGCGCCCCTACACTTCGCTAACCTTGATTCATCGCGTCTCTTCCTCACAAGGGAACTTGAACCCTTTTAATTCTGTGTATTGACTTTTGGTTTCTGTCCCCCACTAAGTCTTGAGTAAAACCAAGTAGTTCTCTCTTTGCAGCCTAAAAAAACAAAAACCAAAAACTGGAACCACCCTTTGGGAGAGAAGCCACAAGCACGGCGATGAGCAGGAAACGCGCGTGCCTGGTTCGGCGGCTCCTCTGTCCTCACCAGAGCGAGGCAGCCGCGTTCCTCGGACTTTAGACACACTTGTCCCGTAGGAGCGTCTCCGGTCCTGACCGTGCTGCCCCTTCTCTGCCTGATGCGGCTGCTCCGAGCCCCGGAGGGGCTGAGCGGGGCGGTCAGCTGCCCTGGGTCCCCTTGGTGCGGCGGGCCTGCAGCTCCCGACCCCACGCCTCGCGCGCGAAGGGAGCGCGGTCGGCGTCAGTATCAGCTAAGAGCGGATCTGGAGGAGGCGTGTTTTATACTGAAAGCGGGCTCCTAGGCTCTGCGCTTCGTCCCGTCCCTCGGGGTTCTGTCGTAGTGTTCTCTCTGTTTTCCTACAAGGCTACGCTCAGGGACCTAAACTCCAAGGAACACATACTGTGTGGGGGCAAACCACTTAACATGCGGGTCTCCACAGGGTGATGTAGTGGAGAAAAGCGCGGCAGACTGCGGTGGAAACCTCAGCCCGGGACGCGCACTCTGTTTCCCTTCTTTGCACGCAGGACGGAAATTCTGACGAAGAGGATGACGAACGGTCGGGAGGTGTACCGAGGGGTGAACGCCCTGCAGGCCAAAATCAACCTGATCGAGAGGTACGGGAGTAGGAAGGCCGCTGTCGTGACTGTTTTTCTCTCCGACCAGAGAGTCGCCGAGCAGAAGTCTGCAGCGGGATTGCTAAGGTTCAAGTCCGTCTTTCCGCACCTCCTCCGTGTAGGACCTTGGGACCTTTTCCTACCCTCCCAGGTCTGGGTTTGTGGCGGTGATGGTTCCTGCCTCCTGGTGCCATTGGGAGAGGAAATGACAGAGTGCATGTAAAGCCAACAATGCCCTCGATAAACGGGTTTATTCTCGTCTCTGAACGGTTTCGTGTGGGTAGGAGTTACTTGTGTCCGTTGGAAAGTGGAGGTGACTAATCCAGGCCGAGCCCCGCCGCCCTCCAGTGCGCCTCGGGGTGACGGCGTCGCCTGGTCTTTGTGTTTGTCCTTTGGCCCCTGGCCCAGGCACACCCCTCCCTCCCCGGCCTGGTGCACAAACCCTTCGAGGCGAGCGGGCCGCGCTCATGTCAGTGGGTAACGGCAAAGGGCGGAAGAAACCTTGGATTCTGGGCACCCGTGCGGCGCCTCCTTCCCGCTCTGTGCCCCGAGCCCTGCTGGCGGCTCTCCGCGCTGGCCTGGCCGGTGGCGCCTCCGCCCGGCTTCTCCTACCAGAGGCAGCGCATAGACCAGCAGACCCGAGGGAGCCGTCTCACAGGCAGGCCTGGCCGCTCTGAGTGAAACCTTGACCCAGGGGCACGGGCCCTCAGCCCTCCGTCATCCTCTGTAGAGTAGAGGTGATCCCTCCCTCCGGCCTCAGCGGGATGTGACAGTCTTAACACGGTTCTGTCACGCAGCAGCGCTGAGCACACACCTGACGTTACTGTGTGTCCACACTGAGAGCAACGTGGTCTGGTGGGGGATGGGAAGGGCCTAGAAGGAGAGATGGCTTCTCTTGTCAGCCTCCAGCTCGCTAAGTGGCCGTGGGCTGACCTTGGGCTGGCGTGCCAACCTCGCTGGCCTGCACACGGGCAGGGATGAGCTTGCTAGTCCCTTCCAGCTTTCTTCCTTTTTTTCTCTTAACGTTTGTCTATTTTTGAGAAAGAGAATGCGGGGCGGGGGGGAGGGGGGCCGAGACAGAAGGAGACACAGAACCGGAAGCAGGCTCCAAGCTCCGAGCTGTCAGCACAGAGCCCGATGCGGGGCTCGATCTCCTGAACTATGAGATCATGACCCGAGCTGAGGTCGGACGCTTAACCGACTGACCCACCCAGGCGCCTCGAGCTTTTCGTGTTTGGGAGTCCGTGCTGATGTGTGCTTGAAAACTTAATGTTAATTTTTCCTCCTAGGTTGTATGAAATAAACGTGGAAGATGCCAATGAAATCGACTGGGAAGATCTTGCGAGCACCATCGGGTAAGACCCTTTCTTTCATGTTAAGCTAATTGGAAGAGAAGCGATGACGTAGTTAGTGACCATGGAAAAGATGGGGAAGAGCGGGGTGGAGGCCCACGCTGCGGGCGGGATCGTGTGCGGATTGTACCGTCACACGGGGGTCGGGGGCCTCTGCGCCCTCCCGCCCCTCCCCTCCCCGCCACCCCTCGCCAAAGACACCGCAGAGGGGGGAATGAAATGTGTGCAGAGCCTCCTACCTAGGAGCCTCTCACAAGTTCAACGATTCCATGGAGATCCCACAAACCCTTTGCCCCAAATCATTCGTTCTGAACAGGTGTTCCACCTTTGCTCTGTCGTCTGTGCTCTCTTCTCCAAGGGAATAAAATAAAGCAGTTTTGTTAAGCGCTTGAGCGTCAGGGGTGGACAGCGTGTCCTAAATGAGAACGTCATCCCGCGTCATCACGGCGCACCTCTCACGCCCAGGAAATTCAACCCCGATGGGGTGCCAGGCCCTAAAACAGTTCACGTTCAGTTTTCCCCACTAGTAAATGCCGTGCCGGTAACGTCCTTCATTGCATTTCCGCCCGGTTGACGATCCAGTCCCGATTCGCTCGGTGCATTTCACCATCCCGTCTCCTTAGTGTCTTTCCATCAGTAAAGCTCTTCTGCCTTTGGCTTTGAGGACGTTAAAAGTGTGGGCTCGGATGGGCGAGTGCCCCCGGTGAGAGGTCCCCTGGCATGTGCCCGAGCCCTGGCCATGAGGCTTTGCGCTGGCGGCGGGAGCGCGCGGTGGGCGATGCTGCGTCTTCATCATCGAGTCACGTCGTGAGGAGCAGGAGGCTCATTTCGATGCTTTGGCTCTGGTGGCATTTGCCAGGTCCCCCACCGTATGAAAGTACCGGCTTTTCTCTGGGGGATGCACAGGGGCCGGGGAGATATTTTGAGACCATGTGAAGGGCCTGTTCCTCTTTAGGCTGCCCTGCGTAGTTTCGGGGGGTGTTCATTTGCATCTTTCACCTGCGGGCTGAGGTTCGACTTTCCTATGTTTATTTAACTATTTGTATTTATTTTAGAGAGTGCGAGCGAGAGGGGGAGGGGCAGAGAGAGGGAGACACAGACCGCGTCAGGCTCTGTGCTGACAACTTGGAGCCTGGAGCCTACTTCCGATTCTGTGTCTCCCTCTCTCTCTGCCCCTCCCCTGCTCATGCTGTCTCTCTCTCTCTCAAAAATGAATAAGCATTGAAAAACATTTTTTTAATAAAAAAGATTCTCTTCTCTTCTGCCTCTCTCCCCTGCTCATGTACGTGCACTCTCTCTCTCAAAAATAAATAAAATAAAGAACAATTAAGATTTTGTAGTTTCTGCCCTACTTGTTGTAAATTGAAAATATATTTGACTCACCAAAACATCATAAGCATTTGCTTTTTTTTTTTTTTGAAGTTTTGCAAAATACAAAACCAGGAGACATCTGCTTTTGGGTTGTGACAGATGTGTACTTAATTCATCCCAGGCGTCATGGGTCAGAGTGCGGGGTTTGGAGGCAGCCCACCCAGCTCAAGTCCCAGCTCTGTCCCCTTCTCTGCTGTGAGATCTTGGGCAACTTCCCGGTGCCTCAGTTTCCCCATCTCCAGAATGAGGCACCGACCACTCCTCATGGAGTAGTTGCGGACGGTTTGTTGGTAGATGGGAAGCTCTCCGGGTGGGGGGGGGGGGCACGTACAGGCAAGCGTCAGCGCACGTCAGCTGCTGTTGTGCTTCCTGTTCCTGACTAGTGACTGACGTTCTTCTGATTTTTTTAAAAATTTTATTTATTTTTGAGAGAGACAGAGACAGTGTAAGCAGGGCAGGGGCAGAGAGAGAGGGAGACACAGAATCCGAAGACAGGCTCCAGGCTCTGACCTGTCAGCACAGAGCCTGACGCGGGGCTCGAACCTACGAACCATGAGATCATGACCTGACCCGAAGCCGGATGCTTAACCGACTGCGCCCCCCAGGCGCCCCAAAACTCTTGTATTTAAACAGCATCCATCCTGTGCTGTTTTCTTCCCTTTGCGTGTGTTTTGTGTTCTTTTTAACCAGACGCACGACGGCTTTCTTGTACGTGTTGTGTTTTCACCGCACGTTGATGGACGTGATGGGGTCACGTTCAGGATTAAGAAAGTCACGTCTGCACATTCCCCCGACTCAGTGTACTTCGTACGCAGTAGGGAAGTGACCAGTTTTTTTTTAACTGATGATACCTTTTTTGTCTTTTCCTTTCTAAAGTGACGTCCCGCCGTCCTACGTTCAAACTAAATTTTATAAGCTGAAAGCTACCTGCGTTCCCTTTTGGCAGAAGAAGACTTTCCCAGGTCAGTACTCCCAATGCTGTGCTCAGACTGTTGAGAACCCAGCAGGTGGTGGCACGTGCTGATCACGTGACCCCAGGCACGTGACTTGACTTCTGGGAGCCTCGGTTTCCTCGGTTGTCATATGGTAAAATTGTCAAGTCCTAACCCCCACCTGACGGCACTTTCAAAAGTGTGAAGTGAGACAGTAGGTGAATTGTGGTCACCGGGGTGCTCGGTGCTTAGCGAGTGCTTCTGGGTCCCCATCCTGGGCTCACACGCATGCGCGACACATGCTCGTGTGGGCACATCACGTGGCGTGTGCACACGGTTCTAGACAAAACCAGGTGCCGGGTCCCTTCTGTGCAGACCCTCGTGGGTGGCTTGGGCAGTTCCCAAACTCGGGTCATCCGAGTCCCGTGGGGAGCTTGTTGAAAACACACCCCAGGGCCTCATCCCACACACACCGGATCCCAACCTCCGGGCTGGGTCTGGGGGCCAGATTTTTCTTGAACAAGCGTACAGGAGAGCCCCGAGTGGGTCTGCCCAGCACCCGCCTTCGGGAGCCACGGGTTTGGGTGACGCCGTGCGTGGAGCGTACGATCAGCTACTTGCATTCAGCAGACATCGCGGCCTGGGTTCGAATCCTGCTTCGTTTGCCCCTACTAACCCCGTGATGGTGGCCGAGATTCGTAATGTCTTTATGCCTTGGCTCCTCACTTGAAGGATGAGCTGAAGGGCCCCCTCCTAGGGTTTTGAGGGGCTGGTTGGGTGAATCTAAGTAAACCAGTTAGAACAGGGCCCCGTGCACAGCAGTAGCGGCATGCTACCCACGTCCATCTCTTTTCTTTAGAGATCATCGACTACCTTTACGAGACCAGTCTGCCTCTGCTCAAGGAGAAGTTAGAGAAGATGAGGGAGAAGAAAGGTACCGAGATCCAGACTCCCGCGGCGCCCAGGCCGGTCTTCCTGCTCAGAGACATCTTTTATTGTGACGACAACAGTGAGGGGGAAGGCGGGGAGGAGCAGAGTTAAGCCTCCCCAGGTTTGGCTGCATTTCTTGCATGGGGCGGAGGAGCTGTTTTCAGGATTGACGGTTAGTAGAGAAGGAGCCACGATGCCTTGTGTGCTGGAACATTCCAAAGTGATTCATGCATTCATGCTCTAGCGCATCTGAGCGTGCAAAGAAAGGGGCGCGTAAGTCGATTTAATTCTTCTGTGCCACCGAAAGTAATCACAACGAACAGTTCTTATGAAACAGCAGTATCCCGAGTCCCTCTCATGGCAGCAGAGGGCGGAGTCCCATCCCGTGAACGTTTCGTGGTGTGGATTTCGACGCACACACACTCCGCACAGAGGGGGCACAACGGGTTTAGTTCACGTGCCCGCCGGTTCGCTCTCTGTCTCCCCACCTGTTCTGTGTTCTCGGCGCACGAGAGTGTTCGGTGAGCGCCGGCGTCCCCGACCGGCTTCCCTCTGCGCGCCCTGCCTGTGTGCGGACTTCCTGAGTCAGTCACCTATTCTGCCCACAAGACGCCTTCTCAAGGCCTCTGAATTCACCTGCTGTCCAACTGGGAAAAACGAAAACAAAACCACAGAGCCAGCAGACTTTCCCACCGCTTCCAGAAGCTCTGGCTCTCTTAGGCTTATGGAGAGGTGACGTGTGGGTCGAAGGCACGGCTCGCGCCTCACGAGATTTCAAGGATAATTGAAGTGGGCTGTTCCATCCGCCGGGAAGGCTGGATTCTCGAGCTGCAGAGAGGCGGCTGCAGCCCGAGGGGTCCCCGCTAACGTGCCCCCTCCCTGTGCTGCTCGTGCAGCCCCCAGGTTGTCTCCTGCCGCTGCCGCACTGGGACCCTGGTGTGCTGTTGTTAACGCATCCACAGAGCTAGACATTTTCCCAACGCTGCCGGACTGGAGAAGGAAGAGCACAGAGACTCGTGTGGGAGTCTGGTCACCAGCATATCCCTCGCACCTGTCCCAGTGAGGTGCCAACAAGGGACACTCCGTAGATGTTCGGCAAACGAATGGCTGTTTCCTTTGAGCAAGCATTTTACCTGCGCCCCCTCCTGCCCGTCTCGCGCGCCCGTCTCCACGCCGACGGGAGCGCACGCTCCTTTCGGAGGACAGTCGGTGAACCGCATCCGAGCCTTAAGGATGTATGTGATGGGAGATGGAGCCATTTCACTTCCAGAAGTAGGAGGACTGGTGCATAACAACGGCACCTTTATCATTTGAAAAACCGAAAAAGAAGTCAATGTTCCTTGACGGGAGCTCGTTACTGTATATTCCTAGAATGGGATCGTATCCAGAAATGAAAAATGAACACGATAGATTGCATTAACATAAAAAGATCAACAAAAGATATTTCAGAAGAGTATATATTTTTTATTTTGTAAAAATTAAAAAAAAGGAAATTGTGTATCTGTGGCTGCATTAAAACGTCTGGGAGAAATTAAACCCCATGTTTTGGGAGAGGGTCTCGGGACGGTGGGATTGTGACTTTAGAGATTGGAACTCTCGATTTGCAAGTGCCAGAACCTAGACCCAGACAGATCTAAGGAATGCGGGAGCTCTCAACACTGGAAGAAAGGCCAAAGGGACTGCTCGACTTAAGGACTGGTCCAGCTCCTCGGAGTCCCCAGAGATGGGATTTCCTACGGACTCTCTGCTCCCGCCCCCCCACAGCCCACTTCTCTTCAGTGCACGCGGCCCCTTCACCTTGCACCTGCGTCCACAGCCGGCTCCCCGTCCGGGGAGGGAAAACAGGCCTCTTCCTACTGCTCTCAAGTCCCAGGCTTGGCTCCTAGTGCCCGAGTTAGGGCTGGTGCCCAACCCTGACGTGGCGCCAGCACCGGGAAGGTAGGAGGGTCTTCAGTGCGAGCTCCCCTCCCCTCGCCGAGCCTTGAGTGGCTGAGCGAGAGATACCCCAGTCCGAAGAGTCAGGGTCCCGTTAGCAGGGGGAGGACGTGGACCCTGAGGAAGCAGCCCACCGACGTGTCTTCAGTGACTGATTGCCTGTGCTCTGAGTTTTACAATAAACTTGGGTACTTTTTGTAGAAGTTCTATTTTAAGAAAAAAAATTTTTTTACATTCATTTATTGTTGAGAGACAGAGACAGAGCATGGGCTGGGGAGGGACAGAAAGAGAGAGGGAGACACAGAATCCGAAGCAGGCTCCAGGCTCTGAGCTGTCAGCACAGAGCCCGACGTGGGGCTTGAACTCATGAACTGTGAGATCTTGACCTGAGCTGAAGTTGGACGCTTAACCGACTGAGCCACCCAGGCGCCCCTGTAAGTTCTATGTTTAACTTTTTCTCCCTGATTCCTCCAGACCTCTCCCCTCAAAGAGATAATTTTTAAAAAGTAAACCGTACAATGTTAACCTTTGCCAAGCGCTGCTATTCCATCCACGAATCCAGGAATTTGTTTTTTATGTTTGTTTATTATTGAGACAGAAACAGCACGAGTGGGGGAGGGGCGCAGAGAGAGGGAGGCACAGAATCGGAAGCAGGCTCCCGGCCCTGAGCCCCCCAGGCGCCCCCACGGGTGCAGGAACACGGGAGACGAAGGGCGGGGTCGCCTGGACGGTAACGTGCAGGTCCGGGAGAGGAGACAGTGAGGGGAGCCGGGAGTCCGACTCGGGGTGTGCCCGCTTTGCGGAGGCGCCCGGTCGGCGGGTGGAAGATGCGAGGGATGCCCGTCTGGCCGCCCCCCGGAGGTGAGGGCCGAAGCCCGGAAACAGCCCCAATTTAGAGGCAGAGAAGCGCAAGAGAGGAAACCGTGTCGGGTCCGTGCTTGGGAGGACGTGGAGGAGGAAGAGTAGACCCAGAGCGAGGGGAGCCCGCCCGCCCCCCAGTCCCGGGGGAAGCAGGCGCAGGGAACAGATAGGACGGTTTGGAGCGCCCGGCCCGGCTCTGGGCATCCGCACTTCTCAGTAGGCTTCTTGGCGGTTTTTTTGTTTCTGTTTTTGTTTTTGTTTTTGTTTTAATATATCCTGCTCTGACAGAGCCTCTTTTTTTTTTTTAATGTTTATTTATTTTTGAGACAGAGACACAGAGTGCAAACAAGGGAGGAGCAGAGAGAGAGGGAGACACAGAATCAGAAGCAGCCTCCAGACTGAGCGGTCAGCACAGAGCCCAAAGCGGGGCTCGAACCCATGAACCGTGAGGTCATGACCTGAGCCGCAGTCGGATGCTTAACTGCCTGAGCCCCCCAGGCGCCCCTCAGCGTTTTTATCGTCATGTGTAGATGCCGTTCCCAGCAGAGGGGGGGGGGGAGTCCTAGACAGACCCAGGCGTCACTTCTGCTCAGCGCTACGTTTAGTTGAGCACATGCTGACCGCATGCAGCGAGTCAGGCGCCGCCAGGAGCTCACGCTCCGGAGGACACCGCACGCCCAGGCCTGTGCTCTCGGCGGCTGCACGGCCTCGTGCGTTTCCAGTCCGCTTCCTGAAACCCAGGCCACCGCCCCGATTCCCTGGGCTCGCCCAGCACAGCAGCAGGCCGTCGGTTGGCTCCGAGATCACGCGAGGGGTCCGGAGTCCGTCATCACGGTCCCTCTTCCAGACACCTCAGCTCTTCGTCCTCTCCCTCGGCGGCCCTCCCTGTCCAGGACCCCATCTGCCTCCCCCTGGCACCTAAGAGCGGATATTTCCAGAGGAAAGCACACAGCTGGGCCGGTCGGTTTCACTTGAATGGTGGTCGGCCTCAGGCAGACGCAGCATCCCCGGCGGGTGCGACTTTGAGTCTCTGTGGGTTTGCCGTCCCTTCCCCACGTCAGCTGACGCCGTCACCCTCCCACACCCTCTTCTGCCCTTGTCGTGATTCACTCAGCAAACCGAAGGCGGCAGACGTCAGCCCCCCTTCCCTGCACCGAGCAACCAGGCAAACCTCCCCCCCGCCCCACCGTCTGCCGGAAGCCGCGCCCTGCACCTGAGCCCTGCGGTCCGCCCCTCACAGGGTCTCGGAGATTTTGATGGTTTGCTCCTCCCTCTCTGAAATTGTCCGTCCCTCCTGTTCTGGACTGTCATCGCCACACGTGCTCCCCTTCCACCCATCTTTAAATATACATGGTGACGCCTGGGGGGCTCAGTTGGTTAAGCGTCCGACTTCAGCTCAGGTCATGATCTCACCGTCCGTGGGTTTGAGCCCCGCGTCGGGCTCCGTGCTGACAGCTCAGAGCCTGGAGCCTGTCCTCAGATTCTGTGTCTCCCTCTCTCTCTGCCCCTCCCCTGCTCATACTTTGTCTCTCCCTCTCAAAAATAAAAACACTTTATAAAACGTAAGTGTGTATGTAACACGTGTGTGTGCATACAAGGACGGAATCAGCACTTTCTGCTGCGTTCCACCCCCGCTGCACCCAGCGTCTAAACGTCCGTGTTGCTCGGGCTGTTGTGGGCTCTCTCCACGTTCTCAGTGCCTTGAAGTCACATCTGCGTCCTCGTGGCCCCCAGCTGTGCAGGTCAGATTCTCCCCCAAACAACAGGCTAGAAACATCTGGCTGGGCGCCTAGCCACCTGGGCCGGCAGGGCGTGCGATTCTTGATCTCAGGGTCGTGAGTTTAAGCCCTGTGTCGGGAGTAGAGATGACTTAATAAATGTATTTTTAAAAAGGAAAAATAAAAAAAGGAAACCACACATCTGCTATTTGTGATCTCCGTTTAGGTGTCTCCTATCTCAAGTGTGGCGTGTTAACACTTTTTTAGTCGCCCACACCTCAGAGTGTGTCACCACCCCAGGCTCGCTCATTTCTGCCTGTGGTATCACTGCTCACGGAGTTCGAATCAGAAACCTGAGAACCGCCCGCCCCTGCTGCCGCCATGGATCCGCGCCCAGTCCAGCGGCTAACCCCGTCCGTCCTGCCTCCGGTCAGTCTGGAGTCTGCCCGCCTCCACCACCGTCCACCACCACGTCCCGGACGTCCTCTCCGGGCTACGCTCCTCGCCCTCTCCCTCCACGGGCCCTTCGCCAGTCTCCCCGTTTAAAACCCTCGCCTTCACTTCCCACCACACGTGGGCAACGGTCAGGTTAGGTCACGGTGTCTACAAAGGGGTGGGGCTCAAGGCTAAGATCAAGATGTCCTCAGGGCTACCTCCCTTTCTGGAGGCTCTAGGAGAATCCCCTTCCCGCTCCTCTGGCTCTGTTGGAACAATTCCGTTCCTTGTGGTTGTAGAGCTGGTTTCTTGCGGGATGTAAACTCTGCCATTCCCAGCTCCTTGAGGCTGCTGCGTGCCCCGGTGTGTGAGTCCCTTCCTCTACCCTCGGAGCCAGCAAAGAGGCCAAATCCTCTTGTAGATTGGGCCCCCTGGATGATCTCTATTGTTTAAGACGGTCTGATGAGCGGCCATAATTGCATCTGCAAATCTTAAGTCCCTTTTGTCATGTGACCTAATATAATCTCAGACTCTGGGGTTTAGGAAGTGGCCGTCTTTGGGGGAACCATTATTCTGCCTGGTACAGTCACGTGACTGTATAGTAATGTTGAAAAGTATTACCTTCCTGGGGCGCCTGGGGGCTCAGTCGGTTAAGTGTCCAACTTCAGCCCAGGTCATGATCTCACAGTCGTGGGTTCAAGCCCCACGTTGGGCTCTGTGCTGACAGCTCAGAGCCTGGAGCCTGTTTCGGATTCTGTGTCTCTCTCTGTCTCTGCCCCTCTCCCACTTGCACTCTCTCTCTCAGAAATACACATTAAAAAAATTTTTTTAAGTATTACCTTCCTAGGAATGAGTCTAATAAAACATGTGCACGTCCTCTGTGCAAAAGAACTATACCATTGGGCGAAAAAAATTAAACGTTGTTGAATCTCCTTGAGGTAGGATTTTGAAGCTTTCTGTGCGTTAGAACTCTGCCTGGTTTTGGACCAGAATAAAGAAGAGCCACGTTTTATGTACACGCAGTCGCTCTGCTGTGTTACTGAATTTCAGCAGCTTACACGAGGAAATTGAAGTGGAGAAATTCCGTTCTTTCTGAATCCAGATGAAGGTCTGCGCACTGTCTTGCAGTATTACAAGCCCAGCATGAAATCCGCAACGCTGCGATTCGGTAGTTACGTCACAACTTCCAGAGCGTAAATTACACCGGAGTAGTGCGCGGCTCCAACCAAGGTGATTTTCTGGTATTAGAGACCACTGCATCGGTTTCGTGAAATGCCGTGACCTGGGGAAGGCAGGCCCTTCTGTGGAACCGTGCTCCCACAAGTCCTTGTGACTGAGCATGCCCGTACTGTGGGCTGGTGATGTCGACTGAAAACGTGAGGTCGTTTTCATGAGTTGTGCAGCGCTGTCCGCTTTAAACAGGCCCTGGCTGTTGGCATCTTTTCGCATTTCACATTTGCCTGACTCACATTGCCACATGTCAGAACCATGCTCCTGTCAGTGCTGAAGCAGGATATCCAGACCAGTTGAATCTGGTGACTTCTGGAAGTAGCTATGGCCACACAGCATCTTTCTCACATGAAGGAGCTGTGCGTCACTTGAAATGACTGAAATCGCGTCTTCATGTAAGGCATAAATCCCAGGCACTTAATGCTTTCAATGTTACCTTGCCATGGTGAGTGGGGGCAGGAGAAGAAAAATTAAAGAAAAAAAAGATCGATGGAAACTAATCATTAAGTGAATTTCACCCCAGCTTATGTTTATGCAAAATCGTTTCGGATGCCGCGGGAGGCTATGATCTGGAGAACAATTCAGCGAAGGTATTTTGTTACATGTTTTGTAGCAGATAATTCTCAACTTTTACAGGCGTGGGCCAGGACTTCCTTAACAGAGTACCACGGCCTGATAGGCTTACGCAGAAGAAAGTCCTGTTCCCATGGTTGGGAAGACTGCAGTTCTTGGATGAAGGTGCCCTTGGGGTTGGTTTCTGGCGAGCCTTCTCCTTGGCTGGCAGATGGCACCTTCTCGCCATGTCCCCTGTGGACCTTGTGCCCTCCTGTGCTGGAGTCCAGCTCCACCAGGTCCAGGGTCCCCGAAGGATGGATGGTGTCGGCAAAAGGGAGTGGGAGAGCCTTGCGTTTCTTTCTGACCACGAGGCAGGCATCTCCGCTCTGTCTGATTCTCTGGCTTTATTTATAGTGAAGGGTCCAAGGAGCAGAAAGAGCAGTGTGTGTTTAGTAAATGATTTCTCATAGATAATTTTTACAACTTTCCAGAACATGGATTCTGCAGAAGTTACAATTCTAATCTTAGTAGTAACAATTGTCATAAAAAACTTAGCTACGGGCACTCATGGTATTATGTGGGAAGGGTGGGTATTTTTTAAGCGTACATTTTTTCCATAGGATGCGTAGGACCAAGATACACAAAATCTCCGGTGTAGCCCTAAGAAAGCGACCTTTAACCATGAGGCAAACAGCATCGTTTAGTAAAGGTCAGTTTTTTATGAGTAAGGGTCATCAGGCTGTTAGAGAAGGTACCCAGAAAAACAGGATCCCCAGGAGACACAATGCTCTCACAGTCCCAAAGACAAATGACACATTTTTTACATTTATCACAGTAGTGACTTTTGCAATGGAGTCCAGGCCTAGAAAGTAGCTCCTGACACTAACCGGCAAAGCACTCTGAGGTCTGGTGCCCAAGCAAGATGGCTAGGAGGGGGTAGATACTGGTTGCTGCCCCATGGCAAGAGACCTTGCAAGCTTGCCTTGACCTCCCTAGGCGAGTGGTCAACCAGTGAGTTCAGATCAACTCTCCTGGCATCTTCCTCTTCTTAATGCTTATTTTTGAGAGAGAGAGAGACAGAGCGAGAATGGTAGAGGGGCAGAACGGGAGGCAGACAGAGACTCCAAAGCAGGCTCCAGACTCTGAGCTGTCAGCACAGAGCCGGACGAGGGCCGAAGTCAAGAACGACCTGAAGTTGGACGCCTACCCAACCAAGCCCCCCAGGTGCCCCATCGTCCTCTTATGAAGCCACCAGTCCTCTCGTTTCAGGGACCCACACGTGTGACCTCTTTTAACCTTAATCATCTCCCCAAGTGCTCTGTCTCCAAACACAGCTGTGTCAGAGATTAGACGTCAACATGTGAATCTGGGGAGGTGGGACAGGATTCAGTCTGTAATTACTGCTAACAAATATCTTCGATACAGTTGTTGTGGGAAGCGGCAAAGATTTCAGCTGCTTGGCCATTTGCTAGCCGGATTTGTCACTCCCTGAGGCGAGTTGCAAAATAGGCAGGGGAGCGCCACTCCCTGTCAGAGGAGAAGCCAGAAGATCAAAGATCAACCGCCTGCCGGCAGGGTGGTATCAGCCCCTAAGGCGCTGTGCTAAAACACTTTAGTCTTGTTCCTCTTTTACTCCAGCCCTAATCCCTTAACCCTGTTTCCTAGCAACCGACCTAGGTCAGCTGCCTTGTTTTCCCACCTTGAAACCTTTATAAGACAGATTGGTCAGTCGATTTTCTACTTCAAATGTTATTTAAGATTTAGGACTTTTTTTTTCTTAAACGAAGGGTTAAGTCCAGCAAAGGTCTTGGTTTTTTTGTTTTGTTTTGTTTTGTTTTTAACAGGAAATGGAGTTTACAAGTGAAACAACATTTCAGGTAAACAAAACATTGGTGAATACTGATATTTAATTTTTTTAAGTTACATTATTTGTTTCTTTAATACTGTTCTTAAGCTATAATCCTTTAAGACTCAAATTTCCTACATAAGGCAAAATAAACATGTCTATTATTGACAGAAACTTAAAAAGACAAATATATGGGGAGATATAGTGGAGATTCTGGGTGGCTTACTCGGCTAAGCCTCTGACTTCGCCTCAGATCATGATCTCAGGGTTCATGAGTTTGAGCCCCATGTCGGGCTCTATGCTGTCAGCTAGAGCCCACTTTGGATCCTCTGTCCCCGTCCCTCTGCACCCCTCCCCTGCTTGCACTCTCTTTCTGTCTAAATTCAACTTTAAAAAAATGGAGAGATACAGGATATTTATGAATTGGAAGACTTGATTGTTCTTTCCCAATTGATCTACAGACTCTACAATAAAATAAAAATGACAATAGAATTTGTTATGAAATCATTACACTAATTCTATATGGAAAAGCAGAAGGTAGCCAATATAGTCTTGGAATAAGACAAGCTGGGGATATTTGCCAGCAAGTTCCAAGAGTTCTACAACGTAGCACTGGTGCAAAGACCATTGAAACCAACATAAAGATACCATTTTTAAAATGCTTTTTTATTTATTTTTGGGAGTCAGAGACAGAGGGAGCAGGGGAGGGTCAGAGAGAAAGGGAGACACAGAATCGGAAGCAGGCTCCAGGCTCTGTCTGAGCTAGCTGTCAGCACAGAGCCCGACGCGGGGCTCAAACCCACGAACTGTGAGATCATGACCTGAGCCGAAGTCGGACGCTTAACTGACTGAGCCCCCCGGGCAGGTGCTTCTAACATAAAGATACTTTGTCTATCACAACAGCACATCGAATTGTGGGCAATGACGTTTTCATCACTGGCCCCCCCCCTCGTTTAGCTGATTGAAAAACATTTGGTGAGTGGACGGACTGATGGGTGCAGAGGTGAGCTTGCCAGGAACCCACTAAACAGCCTGGGCTCCAAGGGCCGCTGTTTGCAAGGGCCCTTTCCCACTAAGTGCTTTTAAGTCGCTGCATTAGGAGGTAAAACATTCTTCTAAGTGTTTCAAAGGCATGATGTCTTAACTTCAGTCGATTTAAATTTCTATCATTTCTAGGACAGGTGGCATTGGAAGGGCGGTGATCATTTTGGGGGTGTGTTTTGGGAATTTCACATAGAAATACTATTGATGTGAATTTGAAAAGATGCTTCAGAAGGTTTCAACGACATGACTGAGAACTTCAAGTTTCTGCTTGGAGATGTCTGAAGGGTGTTATTTCCGGGTCTTTTGTGCTTCGTCTGGTTTTTCTGGTTTTTTCAGAGTCCCATCACCTTTGTTTAGAGATAGTTTTACTTCTTCCCGTGCATGTCGGTTGCCCTTGACTCCTTTTTCTGGCCTAGTTGCTCCGGCTGGAACCTCCAGCAGTGTCAGATAGCCGTGGTGAAAGCAGCCAATATGCTCTTTCCTATTCATGTTGAGGAAGTTCCCTTCTATTTCTGGTTTCCTGGCTGTTTTTATTGTGAAAGGAGGTTGGGTTTTGTGAAAGAAGAGGTTCTTTTCTGCATCGATTCAGACGATCATGTGTTTTTCCCTCTGTTCTATCCATGTGGGGTATTATGTTGATTGGTTTTTTCCCACGTTGAACAGCCTCCCATTCCCAAGGTGATGGGGATTTATTTCACATGCCGCTGAGCTTGGTTTGCTAGTATCTGTCGAGGATTTTACACCTATCGTCATACACAGTATCGGCCCATCGTCTTACTTTCTCGTGATGTCTTTGTCTGGCTTTGATATCGGGGTAGTGCTGCCCTCACAGAATGACCTCATGTTCTTTTCTCTGTTACTTTTTGAAGACTTTGATACTGGGGCTGATTCTTCTTGAAACACATGGTAGAATTCACCCGGAAAGCCATCTGTTCCTGGATTTTTCTTTCTTGGGAGGTTTTTAATTACTGATCCAGTCCCTTTGATGTCCTAGTGTTGCAGGTGGGTGGGAGCTGGGTCCTCTCCTCGCTGAGTTGAGGAGTGACTCTCACAGACCGTGGAGAGTGAGCAAAGCGATAGAGTGTATTGAGCAAAACTACAAAGCTCTCACGGGTGAGAGGGGTCCCACCTGGGCGGCCGCCAAGGGCTTTTGTCCCTGACTTTTTATTGGGACCTTATCAGGAACTAGATAATTAGTTTGTGAGATTCCACACTTGGCGCCTGACACAGGCAGGCAGCGATGGAATGTGTTTATCCCTTTTTCTCCTGGGAACTCTCTTCTGCTGCCGCCTCCCACTCCCAGCTGAAGTCAGCCTCCCCGAGGGTCCCTTATCTCTCCCTGCCTACTGTTAACCCTTTCCCTACTCCTTCCTCCCCCTGAGAGGGCAGTGGCAGCTCTGACTTCTTCAAGCTAAAGCGGGGTGGTGTAAGGGTACGGCAGTCAGTCTACCCAAGCGCCAGTCCAGTGGTCCACGGCCTGGCTCCACAGGAAGGCTGGCAGGCATGAGGCGGCACAGGCATCAGCAGACACGAAGAGAAAAACACAAACACACGATTATGCTGACCAACAAGATGGCGTCCGTGAGACACTGCCCCCAGTTTCCAAACCACTATTCCTTTCCCTCGTGTTCGACTATTGGACACGTGCTGTGATTGTTGTTGAAACTTAGCTAATAATGTAATATGTTTAACTTGAGTGTTTATCTCAGGATCCAATAAAAAGTCATTTATCAGGGGCACCTGGGCAGCTCAGTCAGTTGAGGTTCTGACTCTTGGTTTCAGCTCGGGTCATGATCTCCCAGTTCGTGAGATTGAGCCCCGCATCAGGCTCTGCGCTGACAGCATGGAGCCTGCTTGGGATGTCTCCCTCTGTCTCCCTCTTTCTCTGCCTCTCTCTCTCTCTTTCTAAAATAAAATAATAAAGACACCTCCATATAACAGTTGGTATGGACTGAAACGTGGACCTGTGGGGTGTTTCTCACCCTGATTAATACTGTGCGAAGGGTCGAAGTCCATGCGAAATGAGTCTTCTGGGCAGTTTCCTTAAATGCTTTTTTAAGATCTCATTTGCTTTTTCTGCTTTCCCAGCGGCTTGAAGTCTCCGAGAGCAGTCCAAGCGCTAATCTATCCTCAGGACCTTTGATACCCCTTGGGTAACAGTAACTTTGAAAGAGGGACCGTTCTCACTTTGCAGACTTTTGGGTAAGCCGACTCTGGGTACTATTTCATAAAGCAGAGCTTTCATTAGTTCGGTGCCTTTTCCATTTTGCAGGGGAAGCTTCTACCCAATTAGTAAAAGTGTCAGCCCGTAACCAACCGATGTTGGAGCCCTTCGACCTTGGCCTCTGAGTGCACTCTAACTGCCCATCTTCCCCAGGATGGCTTCCAGTCCCCTGACTGCCTAGGAGAGCGAGCGTGTGGTTGAGAGACTTGTTTCTAAGACAGACGTCACAGCCGAGACTCCTTGTTGAACTGTCCTTGACAAATTTTTCCTGGTAAATATCTTTTGGGCCGTTTGTTAAGTTTTCTCTCTCCCCCAGTGAAAGGCCTGATGCAGTAATTTAGTCTTAATCTGGGCCAATACATCTCTTCCCAACAAGGGAGCGGGGCTTTCAGGCATGGTTAAGAAAGAGCAAGTGGACATTAGATTCTCCCAAGCACAGCAGAGGGGTTCTGAAAAGTGTGTGGTCAGGACCTTCCCCGAGACACCCTTTACCGTAACCTTGTGAGTGGTGAGGCGACTGGGATTGGGAAGGACGACGGAATAAGTGGCCCCCGAGCCCAGGAGGAAACCAGTTTCAGTCCCCCTGCCTCCCCCAAGGCCTCTGTGCAGTGAGGATCTGCTGTGTGACGGGGGCCGAGGGATGGAGCCCGGGGCCCCGTCAGTCTTGATGGGTCCCTTGCGGAGGAGACAGATCCCTGATCATTCATCCATGAGGACAGCCCTCTTCCAATGGTCCCCTTTACGTATGGGGCAGGGGCTCAGTGGCTTTGGGGAGCGCTCTCTCTTAAAACGCCCTGCTTGGCCACACTTAAAACAAGCACCAGGAGCCCCTCGGGTCGGCCCTTCCGCAGCGGCCGCCACAGCCCAGCCGTTCGGCGGCCTCTCCTTTCCTTTCCACGGGTCTCCGGCTTATCTCTACTAAAGAGGACCCGGGGGCGCCCGGGGAGCTCAGGTCATGATCTCGCAGTTCGTGGGTTCGAGCCCCGCGTCGGGCTCTGTGCTGACAGCTCAGAGCCTGGAGCCTGCTTTGGATCTGTGACTCCCCCTCTCTCTCTGCCCCTCCCTGGCTGGTGCTCTGTCTCTCAAAAATAAATAAATGTAAAAAAGAAGAAGAAGCAGACTGAATGAGCTGTCTTGTTTTCAAAAAAGTGTCCAAAGAATTGTCTGTGCTCATAGCCAATTTTTGTAAAACTTCCTCCTAATACCCAGAGCTGACTGAGTCATAAACGTGTCTTTTAATGTCAGTTCCCCGCTCCGGGGTGTCGGGGAAAGACAGATATGTTGTATTAAAGCCTCTCTTAATCTTTCCACAAAGGTGGAAGGAGGTTCCAGAGGGGCCCCCCTGTATTACATGAGCTGACTTAGAGAATAATTTCAGGGCTTAGTCCTCCCCAGTCCTTTCAGACTAAATGCCGAGAAGTGTTCCTATCCCCAGACTCCCAGGGATCAGTCAGAGTCCCATTTGGGCCTCTCCAGGGGAGCAGCCTCCCTCCCCACTTCTCCTGTTTGTCCTTCCCCAACGTCCGCCGTCTGTTCGTCCCCGAGGACTCAGCAGCCTGTAGGGAGGCTTGTTTCCTTGTGGCTCGGGGGGTCTGATGAAGTATTAACATCTCTCCAACTGAGTTGAAACATGTGGGTTCGGTTTGGAAACACTTGTATATTATTGATCAGGGCTGTCTGCAAATTCACCCAAGTCCTTTTTCCTTTGTTTAAAATCTTTCAAGGAGGGGCTCCTGGGTGGCTCAGTCGGTTAAGCCTCTGACTTCAGCTCAGGTCATGATCTCACGGTCTGTGAGTTCAAGCCCTGCATCGGGCTCTGTGCTGACAGCTCAGAGCCTGGAGCCTGCTCTCAGATTCTGTGTCTCCCTCTCTCTCTACCCCTCCCCTGTTTGCACTCTCTCTCTATCTGTCTCAAAAATAAACAAACAATAAAAATAATTAAATCTTGCAAGGAAAACGAAACACAGACCTTCGTGGGGCCAACTTCACCTTGGGGCATTTCAGTCAATGGACACATTGAATGTGCCTCCCTTTTCAGGGATGAGGAGGGCATGAGGCTTTAACAAGTGGTCTTTCCTGAGAAGAGGCCTCAGGGGGCGAGTCTGCAACCTTGGAAGGGCCTGGAGGTTGGCCCCTAACTTACGGGTCTTACAGTGTCTGTCTTGTCCCGTGAAGCAAAGAAAACCTGCACATCAGAACCTTCTGACCATTTACTGTTCTACAGATCAGATCTAACAGGAAGATAGTGCTGTACTGAGTGCTTCCCTCCGTCCTCCAGGAGATGCTGAGGCCAAGCCTGGAAACAGCAACAACAACAAAAACTTCATGCACGTCTTTGATTGGACCCTTGGGAGTAGCCACTCTGACCCACAGCTTTGCCCCCCACAACCCTTCCTTCCCCTCTCTGGATTCTTCCAAATCCCTTACATCTTAGGAGTTCGGCGAGGGTGGAGATTCAAGGTTTGTTATTTGTAAAGGTCGTGGGTGCAAGCCAACAACTAGGGCGATTATGGGGAGGCCTGTGCTGCTTGCGGAGGGGGCTTCCCCGGGGCGTGACCCCCAGGGCCGGTCTCCATCCTTTTACGCGTCTCGGGTGCCCAGTGGGAACCTCAGGGCAGGTTCAGAGCCTGGATTGCCAGTCCTTATGTGCGCCCCCCGGATGAACCTTCTATGTAGCCGAGAACGTCCCTCAAGACCTCATTCTTGGAGCCGCCGTGACTGGGCCCTCGTTACTGGGTCCTCCTAGTCTGCTCGCACCCCCAGCCCATGGGATCTGGTCCATAGATTAATTACTTCCTCGACCCAAGCATCCTTTTCCTGTATGCCTGATCCTATCAGCGGGTGGGGCCCGACTGAAGGGTATAATCCTTGAGATCCGGCAACACTGCAGTTCCTGACTTTTTGTTGTTGAAACAAAAAGCTTCCAGAATGCATCCCATTAAGGTTCCTGCTGCTCTTGTGCCCAAAGGAGTCACCGGTGGGAGATCTGTGCTCCCATTCTTCATGTTCCAAACCCAGGGGATCCAGAGGATGGCCCTACTAGTACAACCTGCTGACATTTGAAGCCTAGAGTCCCGGCCACAGTGAAGCCTGAGTTGTATCTGACAACAAAAGAGATCTCACCAAACAGCAGAAAACCGTGAAAGATCTCTCTTTGATCTAGACTATTATGACAGACACTCTTAAAGGGGAGGTCCTGGTAGCTACCCAGACGGCATTCCCTCCCTAAGTGACAATATCAGGAGGACCACCTCCGAAACTGCTGCACCCATGAGATCCCCAGGTATTTGGAGAAAGTTACGGGGAAGGAAGTGTGATTCCAGACCCGGAAATGAGTCTCTAACTGCTGGAGCCTACTGATCATCAGGGGAGGGAAAAGCTTTTTTTTTTTTTAATTAAAAAATTTATTTATTTTTGAGAGGCAGAGCACGAGCAGGGGAGGGGGACAGAGGGAGGGAGACACAGAATCCGAAGCAGGCTCCAGGCTCTGAGCTGTTTGTCAGCACAGAGCCCGATGCAGGGCTGGAGCTCACGAACTGCGAGACCATGACCTGAGCTGAAGTCGGACACTCAACGGACTGAGCCACCCCGGCGCCCCTGGAAAAGTTTTAAAAGCCATTTCAGAAGGATAGGCAAAGGAAGAGTAAGGGAAGAGGAGAACGTAGACCTGGTTAGGCTTAGGTCAACGTTCCAAGGGGGGACTGACCAAACCTTGACCCAGAAGCCTGTCGCCTGAGACTTAAGACCTGTGGCCACACTATGCACTCTTAACTGGCCGACAGGTGCCGGGTTTTGAGACTCTTGGTGAGGCGGTCCTCCATTCAGACAAGGAAAGGAAAGATTCCGCTGTTGACCCTCCAACAAGCTAATCCTGGGTCTCAGCACCAAACTGTTACAGGTGGGTGGAGAGACACTGGTCCTCGGCTCACTGAGTTGAGGAACGAATCTCACAGACGGTGCAGAGTGAGCAAGGTGACCGAGTACATCGAGCAAAGTACAAAAAGCTCTCCAGGGTGAGAGGGGCCCCGACCGGGTCCTGCCAAGGGTTTTTGTCTCTGACTTTATATCGGGACTTCATCAGGAACTGGGTACCTGGACCTTCCCACCTGCCTCTGCATCCAGCCTCCCTACGGTCCCTTATTTGTCCCTGCCTTCTGCTAACCCTTTCCCGACTCAATAGGTCTTTCAGACTTTCTATTTCTTCTTGAGTCACTTTCAGTAGTTTGTGGGGTTTTAGGCATTTGTTCACTGCGTCCGAGTTATCTAACACGCTGCCTACAGTTTTCTTAGGACTCTCCTACACTCTCCTGAGTCCTCTAAGGCCACACCATTAATGTCCGCACTTTCTGCTTTTAGTGATCTGGGTCTTACCCCCTTTTTTGTCAGTCTAGCTCATATGCTTGCCAGTTTTGTTGACCTTTCCAAAGAACCAACCTTTGCCTTGTTAATTGTCTCTTGTTTTTCATTCCCCTCCACTCTTGCCTTTCTTATTTCCTCCCTTTGCTAACCTTGGGTTCTCTTTGCTATTCTTTTTCTGGATTTTTAAAGTGTAAAGTGATTTGAGGTTTTTTGTTTTAAATGATGGTGTTTACGACTATGATCTTCCCTCTGAGCACTGAAAGCCGAAAGCCGATAAATCAGTAACTGATACCAAAATAGGATGCTGGAAAACCTGCAATGATGGAATCCAGACTCTTCGCCGCGTGCATTTACAACAAAAGTCAGTTAACATTATAAGACTTCTAGAAGGAAATGTAAGACAAAATATAAATCCTTAGGACACAAAAAGCACTAACCATTAAAGAGGCCATTGGTAAATTGTACTTCATCAAAATTTAAAACTTAGACTCTATTGATGATACTTTTGAAAATAAAAAAGCCACAAATTATGAGAAAATAATCACAGCAAATACATATAACAAAGTCTTGGCATCCAGAGTATGTAAATAAGTCTTACAACTTAATAAAGACAAATAATCCAACTAAAAATGGGCTAGGAGGGGCACCTGGGTGGGTCAGTTTGTTGAGCATCAGGCTTTGCTCAGGTCATGACCTCACGGCGGTTCGTGGGTTCAAGCCCCGCGTCAGGCTTTGTGCTGACAGCTCAGAGCCTGGAGCCTGCTTCAGATTCTGTGTCTTCCTCTTTCCCTGACCCTCCCCTGCTCGTGCTGTCTCTCTCTCCCTCTCTCAAAAATAAATAAAACATTAAAAAAAACATATAAAAATGGACTAGGGGACTACTGGCTTCCAGTTCTACATATAAAGAACTTAGAAGCCACCCCTCCGTCCCACAAGAAGCTGAATTGACTGAAAAAAATCAACAACTCTTCTGGAATCTGTGAGGGAGATGACGTAAGTAACACGTTGCCTCAAAGATTAAAAGAGGGCCCGGCAAAGGGAATAACGGTTTACATGAGCAGAGACCCCAAATGGAAATGCCCATGGGACCCAGTGCCGAGTAAGAAAACCCACGCTGTAGCGGAGGGATTTCTAGAGGCTTAGCATGGACATCTCAGAGTTAAAAACTCCGGGGGCATCAACTCTCAGGGGAGGCCCCCAGTCTTGTAAGATCTACCTCCAGGAGCTTGACCAGGTTTCCACAGTAAATATCAGAGGCCGGGGGGGCGGGGGGGCCTCTTCTTCCAGCAGGAAGAGGGGAAAGGGAGCCATTTTGAAATGCCCTAGAGCATTCTGTTCTCACTACACTTAGACCCTCGAAAGAAACTGGCTAACCAGAGTCTAATCTTCCTGGGTGTTACCGGAACCTGCTGTAAGGAGAAAACCCAAATCCAATGAGCTCCAGTTACCTGGGGGAAGGGAAATGCCCCAAACCAGCCCTTCCTGGCCATCCTCTTCTAAAGGGGAAAAAACCCCACACTTTGCGAGTTAACAGTCAGTGGTTGAAGCTTTCTAAAACACTGAGACCTTAAGACCATAGAGCACTCCCCTGCCCTCCCCCACCCCTGCCATGACATACTCAATAAAGTCCCATGTACAACCCTTGCTCCTACACGGTACATCATTCCTCATGTCAAGAAAAGAAATCAAGGCACACCAGGAGGTAAAAACACAATTTGAAGAGACCGACCAAGCTTCAGCACGAGACATGGCCAGGATTTTGGACTTAACAGACTGGGAATTTAGAACCACTTTGACTGAAGGGCCAAGGGCTCTAGAGGATGAGGTAGATAGCGTGCAAGGGCAGGTGTAGGTACAGAGATGGAAATTCCAAGGAAGAACTAAAACAGGAGGCCTAGGAATGTAAAATCTCTGTCCCAGAAACGAAGAATGCCCGTGATGGGCTTCGTCGGAGGCTGGACGCGGCTGAGAAATGAATCTGAGCAATAGCAGTAAAACCTCTCAAAACTGAAGAGCAAAGAAAACAAAGACTGAAAAGCAAACAGTATCCAGGGACCGTGGCCCCGCCACCAAAGGTGTGTGGTATGCACGATGGGCCTACCGGAAGAAGGAAGAAGAAATATTTGAAATAATGATGGAGAATTTCCCCGAATTAATGTCAGATACTAAATCACAGATCCAGGAAGTTCAGAGAACACCAAGAATATAAATGCCAAAAAACCCACAACTAGGCGTATCATTTTCAAATTACAGAAAATCAAAGATGAATAAGAATTTTTGAAAGAATCCAGAGGAAAGAGTTAATGTAGTTTTGTCCCACTCAGTGGTGAGAAACTCAAAGCTTTCCCACTCAAGTCAGTTACAAGGCAAGGGTGTCCCCTCCCCGCTTTTTCATGTTTTATTTGTTTTGGAGAGAGAGACCATGAACAGGGGAGGAAAAGGGGGGGGCAGAGGATCCAAAGTGGGGCTGGAATTCACAAACTGCAAGATCATGACCTGAGCGGAAGTCACACGCTCAACCAACTGAGCCACCCAAGAACCCCAAGGACGTCCCTTCTTACCATCCTTCCCAACATCATACTGGAAGTCCTTGTTGATGCCTTATGGCAAGAAAAGGAAATAAAAGGTATACAGACTGGGAAGGAAGAAATAAAACCGTCTTTATTCACAATAGGAAGTGTTGACAAGGTTTGCTCGCAGGAATGTAAGATGGTGCAATCACTTTGGAAAATGGGGTGTAGGTCCTCATAACGTTCAGACAGACTTATCCTGTAATGTAATGTAATGTAAAGACACACTCCGTGTTATTTACCAAGTTAAATGAAAACATGTACGTCGAAAGACTTGCCCAATACGTCTTATTCATAATTGCAGAAAACTTAAAATCACCCAATATCCATCAGTAAATGAGAAGAATTGTGGCATATTTAATGATATCATACTCCAGAAATGAAAATGAACTGTGGATAAATGCAGCGACATCTCTGATCCTCACACACTTCTTATTGAACAAAAGACAACTGACAAGAGAGTACATAATGTATAATTCCATTAAGAAGAGTTCTAGAACAGTCTAAATAAATCTATGGTGATAGATAAGGTGATAGAAATCAGATCACCAGTCCCATTGGATGAGTGGGGACAGAGTGTCCCAATGGCACTTTGCGGGATGAAAAAATGTGTTTTTTAAAATCATGATTGGAGATGCTTACATGAAATTATGGAGATGTTAACAAGTCCTCAAACCAGACACTTAAAATCTGTGTATTTTACTGTATATAATTTTATATAAATTACGTAGTTTTAAAATATTAAGGGAGTGTGAGGCAAAAGTGAAGCTCAATGATTTCAATCAGTAGAAATAACAAAAAATTCAACAATTCATTAAGAGATCAAATAGAAATAGTGAGCAGATCATTTACAGAGTGAAAACAAATATGGAATTAAAAGGTCCACAGATGGACCAGAGACAGGATGAAATTGTGACTTCGGTTGGGCTTTAGGCACTTTTTGCTTTTGCGAGCATTTTCATCCTTAAAAATATCAAAAATCATATTTTATGACTACACTGGTATAGAGGCAGATATTTTAACTATTAAAAAATGGACTCTAGCCTAAAATTTCACCTTTTTTCAGCTTTTATAAGAAATTAGAATGTTGTCATGTGTTCCTAGCCCAACTGTCATGTCCAGGAGAAAAGTTTTCCCCCACCCTCTTTCTCCCACCTTCACCGGGGGCAACCCCTTTTCCCCACCCTTTCTCCCCTACCTACTACCCTCCCCACTCCATTCAGGATCCCAGGTGGTCTTCTCTTAACAGGGTGGACAGGAGTTTGGCACTTTAAACCCTTTCAGGGATGCCTGGGTGCCTCAGTCGATTAGGTGTCCAGCTCAGGTCAGTCTCATGGCTTATGGGTTTGTGAGTTTGAGCCCCGCTTTGGGCTCTGTGATGACAGCTCAGAGCCTGAAGACTGCTTAGGTACCTATGTCTCCCTTTCTCTCTGCCCCTCTCCAGCCTGTGCTCCGTCTCTCTCAAAAATAAACACTTAAAAATTTAAAATAAAATAAATTTTCATATGTCAACTTTGGTAAAAACCTAG
Source organism: Mungos mungo (assembly GCA_004023785.1). Lineage (NCBI taxonomy): Eukaryota > Metazoa > Chordata > Mammalia > Carnivora > Herpestidae > Mungos > Mungos mungo. The sequence goes on along the minus strand of PISW01003322.1, from coordinate 94,293 downwards.
TACATTCTGCAAGGATCTATGTAACAGTGGCGATGTCAGGAAAATACGAAATCCAGGTGACCTTTACTATTTTCTTCATTTCTCAAAATGATTTCTTTCCCCAATAGCCATCCAGATTCTCATTTCAAACAAGTTATTGGGTAAACACACTCCTTTAATGCGGACGCACATATAGACTACGGTCTGAAACAGCTTTGTAGCCTTCGTGTGCCTACTGCCGGACTCTCCGCGTGCTACAGAAGCTTCGAGAAACCAGGTGGCCAACGGTCGTGGGTCCTCACGCGCTTGCGCGAGGACCCAAGACAGGCCCCGCCCCCTTGCTGGATGTTTCTTCGCCCCGCCCCCCGCCCAGTCTTCAGTTATAAGTCCCCGAGGCGAGGCTGCACTCGCAGCTCCGGCCTCGGTGGTGCTGGTTGGCTCCTGTCCCTCTTCTGCTTTTCCGCCTCTGCCCGCACAGTCGAGGCAGGGGTGGCTTCTTGCCATCCAGGTCAGTGATAGACGGTGCAAACCGGGTAGGCTCTCCGGTTACGGTACCTCGTGAACCCCTTTTAGGTAATACGAGTTGTATACGACATCCCCCCCATTAGGTGTTAATTTCGTATTACAGTTTAGGAATTTAAAGGAAATCTAAAAGGAAACAAAATCCTCCTCAATCCGTAGCACACCAAGCTGAAACACCCGGGTCACTGAAAAGATAAGAAATGGGAACGACCGTTAAAGGGCACAGGGTGGGCGCCCAAAGCGCCCTGGGCCTAGGCGCAACGGGAGCCAACTCTAACCGAAAGGCAGTTCTGGATGGGGCCGGTTCAGGGTTCCACAGCCAACCCCGCTGCGCGCCCCCTCCAGGGAGCTCCCGATTGGCCGGCCCCGGCCGTCCCGGAAGTGACGTCACGCCGGGCGTCTCGGCCTCCCGGCGGAGCCGCGGTGCATCTCTTCTCCTGCTCCGCCCCTCGACGCACCAAAACAAGAAAGCGGCCGGGGCGGGGCCTGCGTTCGGCCGACGCCGAGCGCGGGGGAGGGGCGGGGCCTTCGCGCGCGGCGCCGCCGGGTTGGGTGGCCGGGTGGGGACGGAGGCGCTCGGGTGCCGGCCCGCACATCCGCCTTCGGCCGACTGTTGAGCCGAGGCATGGAGGTGGGCTAGCGGCCGAAGCGAGGCCGAGCGGGGTGAGGAGAGCGCGGCGGGCTCCAGGCCGCGGGCCCGGCGGGCGTGAGCGCTCGCGCGGGGCCGCGTGGAGTAACCGTCGAGGCGCGTGAGGCCCGGGCGGCGGGTGGGGGAGGGGCGGCGCGAGGGGGGCCGCTTCCCTCAGGGCGGGTAGCGGCGCGGGGGGCGGGGGGCGGCGAGAGCAGCCCGCCCCCTGGTGGCTCCTGCACCCCGGGGTTCCGGGCGTCTGGACGGACCCGCGTCCCCAGCCGTCGTCTCCTCCGCGGTGTCGTGCGAGCTGCTTTTGGTCTGGGCACTGCGTAGTTCCTTTGGGGATGAGTCGGGGACTCTCCCCAGAAAGCCCCGTCCTGCTGCCCCGGGGTCCTCGGTTCCTCGGGAGAGAGTGGTGCTCCCGGATGCCCCCCCCCCAGTCCTCCCCACCCCTCCTCACCTGAAGGCGCCGGAGCGCTGACAGCCCGCGGGGGGGCTTTGTCCGAGTCCCTCCGGGGCTGCGATGGGCCCGAGACGCGCTCGGGGCGCGGGGCTTGTGGGGGAAGCACCCTCTTTAGGAGCAAGAGCCCGCGCGGGTTGGAGTGGCGACACGAGTTACCGACCCGGGGCTGAATCTCCCCGCTCTTGCTGGTTTGGGAGGCTGTTTGTCGAGGTGTCCAGCCGTGCAGTGCGCAGCGACAGTGTCCTGTGGGCTCAGGAGCGCAGTTGCACCGCTTCTGCAGACTCGGGTGCCCCCGGGCAGGCTTTCTGAAGTCCGAGCCTGGGCCGCCTGTCCGATTGGTCCCAGCTGGCCCCACTTCGTAGGGTGGACGGGAATGAAGCTCAGATGGAGTGTCAAAACCGCTTCATCAACTTTGCTCCCTCCCCTTCTCCCCCGTCCTGTTTCAGAAATGTTCTCTTGGGCCCAGAGTCTGGGTATACATGAGTGCACATCCTCACCCACTCACAAATAAGCCTAGGAATCTCGACCAAGAGGATCCCTTCTCTATAGGCCATTAGTCCAGGTAATTATTTCTTAAACAAACACCTAACATTTTTCGATCCCTGAGTATGTGTAAGCACTGGAGTAAAACCCTGCAAAGCAGATCCTGGTCCCGGCAGATTTCAAACTGGGGAGGACGGAGCAAGTGCGTGGTAGACAGTAAACAGCTCGGCTTGGCTCCACTCCGGAAGTGCAGTGATAGGTGTGCACAGTTCTGAGGGGGTAGAAGTAAAGTCAGCAAGACGGGGGAGGATGGGTCAGACAAGCCCCCAGAGGCAGTGACACTAGGGGGGGATGGTGTGCACATGGGCGGTTCTCAGATTTTATTTATCAGACCCGCTGGTGAAGTTCTTTCAGTGACTGACGTGCGTTTAGGGTCGAGCCCCGGGCGGAGATAACGAAGGTCGGTGCTCAGTGTGGGTGTCGGAGCCTCTATAAAGGCAGGAAATGCCAAACACCGTAAAACGGTTCAGGAAGAGCGAGCGAGGGAGGGAGGACAGACTGCAGGAGAGGCCGAAGTTGGAGAGTGGAGGGCCTTCTGCAGTGAGGTCCAAAAGTCTGAATTCTGTCCCCAACTGTCCCCAGACAGCTCAGCTTTTGCTCTGAGGAGTTGGTGGATGAAATAAGAGCCAGAAACGTTACTTATTTAGGCTTCTGTAATCCAGACAAATGCTGAAAATATATTATCCTAAGGTGATGGCAGAGTCCTTGGGAATAAAGTGCAGACACAGTTACGGAGGTGGACTCTGGGGTTCGTGAAGCTGGAGGCGGAGGGAGGAGATCTCAGGTGATTACCAGGCCGCTTGCTCGGAACTGGAGGGATGGTGACGTCATGAGTAGAAAGCATCTAGGGCGAATAACAGGTTCGAGGGAAGGATTTTCTTCTGTTTTTGTCTCTGAGATGCCTACCAGGTGAGCAGGGATGGACTCCTTGCCGTTGGCTAGGGGATGTTATCTGTGAGATTGTAGGCCTGGCTAGAATTTCATCGTTTCCTGAGTGCCTGAATTCTAGCTAAGTGTTGCATTGAAGGTTTCACATTCATCCTTCGGTTGTAAGTAGTAATGGAAGAGGGGGTGTGAATTCGGTCGCCCAGAGAGAGGAAATGGAATGGAGTGTTCCGAGGCAAGCCTTTGGAAACTGCTGTTTGAAAGGGGGTGGGGGGGGGGGAAGAAGAAGTGAAAAAGAATCATCCCCGTGAAGGAGATTGGGTAGAGGAAGTGAAAGGAGGATGGGGTGCTGTCTTAGCTGAAGAAGCACGGTCAGCGTTTCCATGGGCTTCAGAGGAGGCATGTGAAGAATCTGTTGGATTTGGTGATAACGGAGATGATTAGGGACGCTGGGAAATGGGAAAACATGCAGTGAAAAGGGTAGAAGCTGGATTGCCAGGGAGCTGATAAGCAGATGAATCCAGATTACTTTTTTTTGCTTGTGTGTTTTAAGAGACAGAGAGACAGCACGAGCAGGGGAGGGTCAGAGAGAGAGGGAGACACAGATTCTGAAACAGGCTCCAGGCTCTGAGCTAGCTGTCAGCACAGAGCCCGACGCGGGGCTTGAACGCACGAACCGTGGATCATGACCTGAGCGGAAGCCGGACGCTTAACCGACTGAGCCACCCAGGCGCCCTGGGTTACTTTTTCAAGAAGGTTAGCTCGGAAAGGTAGAGGCCAGTGATGCTGTTTGAAGGCCTGGCCAGCCACTGGTATTGAGAAAAGGTGTCCCCAGGACAGGTCTTCGGAAAGTCAGTCTGTACCCCTGGAGAAGCATCCTGTATTACTGACGAATCAGCTCTTGTTCTGATGCTCAGAATGCCATTGGCTCTTAACGTCCGGTCTGCAGCTTGAGGGTCCTTTGGACACCACCGTCTGTGGCTCGGTCACAGATCCAAGCAGTTAAAATCAGATGACATGAACCAAACTGCCTTCCAGAAGAACTGAGTTGTGCAGAAACTTCAAGGATTTATGGTCATCTACCAACAATTTTCTCTTAAAAGAAAAATTACTTTACACCATTTAGATGATGAGGCCAGTGATACTTCTAGATTTGGGGATGTAACCCCCCCCCTTTATGCCCCTTGCAGAGGAATCGTGGAAACGGTTTGTGTTGTGGACCTGCTCTGTAGCACTGTTTTCTGTATCCTAGACTCCGTGGTGCCCATCTGTTACCTGGCGAGCAAGAAGACTGAGTTCTGCTTTCTGGGGGACGGGAGTAGGCTAGCTCTCTGACTGAGTGAAATACAAAAGACTCCTTAATGTTCTTAGTAGAAAGTTTCTTCTTTTTAACTGCTAATTATTTTAAAGTCACAGCATTTTATTTGTACTTCAGACCCTAAATTTTTTTCAAAGTTTTCAATGGACTGCAGAAGTGCTGCCTGAGATTAGTGATGTCTGAGAATTCTCCAGAGTTTCACTTTCCATTCTTAGATCTTCTGAGTTCCCTCCCCACATTGAATTAGCTCACCGGAAAAAACAGTCTCTGAAGACTTTTAACTTCTAAGATTATGAAATTGGCCTTTTAGGGTTAAAAAAAAATGCTTTGAATAACAATTTTATATTCTGCAAACATCATATGTTACATTCCTTGGTGCTCCCTTGTTTGCATTTGCAGCCCCCTTACACAGGGTGGGTATTAGTAAAGTCTTTTTTTTTTTTTTTTAACATTTATTTATGGTTAAGAAACAGAGAGAGACAGCATGAGCAAGGGAGGGGCAGAGAGAGAGGGAGACACAGAATCTGAAGACAGGCTCCAGGCTCTGAGCTGTCAGCACAGAGCCTGACGCGGGGCTCGAACCCATGAACCGTGAGATAGTGACCTGAGCCAAGGTCGAACACTCAACCGACTGAGCCACCCAGGTGCCTTGGTATTAGTAAAAATCTAATTGAATTAGGAAAGGGCAGGATTCTCCAGCTGTACCAGCATACCTTTTAAACATTTTTTTATTTTTTTCAAATGAGGTCTGTGTAACTTTTTTTTTTTTTTTTGCTGTCGTTTGTTTTTTCTTTTGCTCTGCTTTTCAGAAAGCTAGGATTTAGTGAGCTTTTCTTCCAAATGAGTTTTGACATCTCCTTTTGAATATTCTTTTCTGTATGTTTTCTAAATGTCCATTTCTAGATGTCCTTTTCAGCTTTGATGTTGAAAGCCAATCTGAGTTCTTTTTAGAAGAGTAAAGAAAGTATACAATTAATAGTTAAGTATTTGATTTTACTTATGCATTTATATATAGTTATTGAAGCATGGATGTAAGAAGAAAATTTTAAGGAATTTTTTTGAAAATCAGCTTGTTTTAGGATCTGGCATTATGCCAAAAAAGCCTCAGCAGTGAAATAAAATTTCCGTCAAGATGTCATTGATTTCCCCTTGGCAGATGCTTTGCGCTCTTGGATTTTAGGGTGATGATGCATTTGAGAACATCACGCTGCTGGGTTTCTATACCCAAGTATTCAATGACTTGGGTCATTTTCTTTCTCTTTTTAAAAAAAATTTTTTTAACGTTTATTTTTTGAGAGAACGAGCATGCGTGGGCGAGGGGCAGAGAGAGGGAGACACAGAATTCGAAGCAGCTCCAGGCTCTGAGCTGTCCGCACAGAGCCCCATGCGGGGCTCTAACTCACGGACCTCTAGACCTGACCTGAGCGAAGTCAGACACTCAACCCATTAGTGAGCCACCCAGGCGCCCTAACTTGGGTCATTTTTCTTAATCTTTTATTGTTCCTTCTCCCTCCCTGAAAGGAAACTTTTTAGACATTGTCTATCTCTTAGGCATATCTGTACTTTACACATTAAAAAAAAAAAAAGTAGGACTTTTTTGTGTCCCAGTAACCAATTTTCATTTCCTTGAGGGTGATTTCACCCCTGATGAGAATGTGCAGGTTAGGTCCATCCAGTTATGAGACGGACTCAGTTTTTAGTGTATAGTATACAGTTGTAATTTTTCCCCCATGAGGCTGATATTTCACATTCATTGGATAGTTCATTTAAAGCCAAGTTTCTGAAGATCAGGCTCATTAGCCATTTTCCTGGCCCAGTGCCCAATAATGATCATTTTCATCTGAAAGGAGACCTGCTTCATTCCTCGTGGGTGTGGCTTTCTTCCTTCTGTTGCAAGACTGGCTGATGGCTGTTTAGATCTTTTTCACTATGGGTTCGTCTGTGTTTCTCACATTGTGGGTTTTGGAGTAACGTGCTGTACAGCTCTCGGAAGTTCCTTCCTCAGGGCCTTATGTGGGGGGTTGTCGGCTCCTGTGATGTTGACCTTGATCACTTGGTTAAGTGTGTGTTTGCGAGGTGTCTCCACTGTACCATTAACAGTATTTCCCTTTCCACACTGGTTGCGCGTGAGTCATCAAGTCCGGGTTCAGCCCCCACTCAGCATGGGGTGGAGTTAAGCTCCCCCTCTGGGAACCCAGGGTGTCTATATGTATTGTTTGCAATTCTGCAAGTCAAGTTCATCCCCTGCCTTTGTTTATTCATTCAGCCTTTTCTATCAATACGGATTCTTGTGTATCTATACTGAGGGTTATAATCCACAATTGGAATATTTTGTTTTTTGATTAAATTGTTTCAGCTTTGGCCGTCCAGAGCTCTTTCCGGTTGGCCTCTGTTCCTTTGACATGCCCACGTCCTTTTGTATTTTGAGTACTTTCTGGTAGGACTAGGCTCACCGCGTGTATTTGTTTGGCCACAATCCACTGCTTACTAATGGTGAGCTTTGTATTTACCTCTGTATCCGTTTGGTGTGGGGTGAAAATATAGCATCTTCATTATACATCAGTAGAGTTGGGGATCTTGTTGGATTTTGGCTTCCATCCTATTTGCTCATCCACTCGGTTTCATGCTGTTTGTAGTTCTGATAAGCCTCTGCCTCCTTAGTGTATCTTTGTTCAAAGCTCTGACACATGAGGTTCTTGGGATTTTCTCTTGTTTGCTGGTAGCTTACTGTTACTTTGGTCTATTTGGGACTGCAAGGATGTGGAAAGTGACTTTATCTCAACCTTCCACATGAGTTTGGGTGGTAGAGGGTCTGGTCTTACTGCACAAACAGGAAGTTGGAGACCTCAAAATTTGTACTTAGTCGTGATAGTTTGTTCCCCCTGTAGCTGTTACAGTTTACAGCACCTTGGTGAGCAGTGAGTTAATGCACACGTATGTGCAAGTTCATGCGTCTATACTTTCTAAACCAGGGAAGGTTCTCTGAGTCTTTGCTATTGGTATGGGTTCATACTTATGGAATTTTATGTTTCCATGGATTTCTCAAAAACACGTCTTCTAGGAATGTGAAAGGTTCCCTTAACCTCTGACTTGGCACCAGTACATCACTAGAACGCTCCAAAAGCTGTACTTTGAAACCGCCAATGAGTCTTTGTCTCTGATTTAACAGCAGTACCACGTAGTTTTGAGTTTTCTCTGTCGTCCAACTGTGTGCTGAATGGTTTTTTTTTTTTTTTACTAGCAAAGTGCTTTCGTTTCATCGTGTTTTTATATGTCAAAGGTAAAGTTTTTAAGAGTAGGCTCAGATTTGAGTTGAGTCAGTAATTGGTAAGCTGGCCAGCAGAGCATTCTTTTTGTTTTTTTGTCACCAGAACATTCTTGATGTGGCGGAGACACATTTTAAGTTGAAGATGAGGGTCATCCAGAAAGTCACTTTCCTTTAGTCTCTAGGTGCCTTCTTTTGTGTGTGCAGGTGCAGAATGAGCACATGTTGTTGGTGTACGCCAGGTGGCACTTCCACCGTTGACTTCCTGAAGCGCTATGCGTCCAGGACCCACACCAGTGAATTCCAGACAGCCAGTGAAGACCTCTGCTACTGCATGGAGTGTGTGGCCGAGTACCACAAAGCCCGGGACGAGCTGCCATTCTTGCATGAGGTCAGTCACACTGATGGGCTGTAGATTTCAGAGCTCGGCAACTAGACGGACACGAAGCCCGAACGCTGCTGGACGTGTTCAGGAAACAGGAGTGACTGATGATGTTGAGTTAAAACCTAAAGCAGAATTTTGTGATTCCTCTTTCAGTCATTGTGATAGAAAACACTTTTATGAAATGATGTATGGGCTTTTTTTTTCCAGTTGTTTTTTATGTCCATATATTTGACAGTGTTCTGTTCATGTGTCTGAATGGCTTGGGTTTTTTTTTTAATAGGTGATTCTTTTTTCTCTTTTTTCATGGGTAAGTGGTATGAAGTTTAAAAAAATTTTTTTAATGTTTTATTTATTTTTGAGAGAGAAAGAGACAGAGTGTGAGCAGGGGAGGGGCAGAGAGAGAGAGGGAGACACAGAATCTGAAGCAGGCTCCAGGCTCTGAGCTGTCAGCACAGAACCTGATACGAGGCTCGAACCCACAAACTGCGAGATCATGACCTGAACCGAAGTTGGACGCTTAACCCTCTGAGCCACCCAGGCGCCCCTCATTCCCTTTTTAATAGTTCGTAAGGGGTTTGAGACGTTTATAGCAGAACTTCATTCATGGAAGCTGTTTTCACTCATCTCATGTAGGTACTCATATATCATCAGGGTGGCCGTGTTATGACTGTTTTCTTCACGTGAAGTTAATGTGACAGTCTGCTTCTTTAAACTTCCAGATTTTTATACTTCGGGGAAGGCTATCTGAAAACATGATGACATCCAGTATTTTTTGATAATAAAGCTTACCTACCCATTTCTTTTTCTGCAGGTTTTGTGGGAATTAGAAACCTTACGTCTCATAAACCATTTTGAAAAGTCCATGAAGGCAGAAATTGGAGATGATGATGAATTGTACATAGTGGACAACAGTGGAGAAGCACAGCTGTTTGACCTCACTGGCCAGGACTTTGAGAACAAGCTGCGGGTCCCTCTTCTTGAGGTCCTGAAGCACCCCTACCTCCTGCTGCACGAGCGCGTCAGTGAGTTCCGCGGGCGTCTGCGCGCTTCATCGGCCGCGCTTTAAGGGTTGTGAGAGCTGGTTTTTTCTGTGTTGAAAATCTGTTTGTTAAACAGATAACTAAGGTACTTAAGCCTCCCCACCGTTTTGGTAACAGAATTTTCCGTACCTGGAGAGAGGTGACTGATGAAGGGGACGCAGTCTGCCCACCACGCGGGTCCTGCAGCTGCCAGCGTCTGGCCGTACCTGCTTTGTCACCCGTTCACTCATCTTTCCCTTCTGGTAGTTTCCATTCTGGTAGTTTGTCTACAGCAGAGCGCGTCAGTGTGGACGCCATGCGCGTTTCGGGCGGGACACGTCTCCGTCGTGGGGGCTGTGCTGTCCCTTGCGGGACGTTCGGCAGCCTCCCTGGCCCCTGCCCACTAGATGCCAGGAGCCCTCTGCTCCCCCCGCCGCCCCCGCTGGGACACGCAGGCAGTCTCCAGTAGCGCCGCGTGTCCCTGGCGTGTGGAGAGGGCAGGGCTGGGAGAGGCAGCCTCGTCTCTGGTTGAGAACAACTAGTCTGTAGGAATCCTTTTGAGTTGCTGCGGCCTGGCGTATTCCGGCTGCCTAGCTTTGGGCTGTTTATGTTGGCATTTCCTGATATGAATCTCATAAAAGTGAAGACATTTTTGTAATCGGTCCAGTCTAACAAAATAGCAATACCTTTTTTTTTTAACCTTTTCCAAATAACAATATTTTTGGCTCTCTAGTATCTAGTCCATATTCAAATTTTCCCAGTCCTTGCAAAATGTGGTTTTGGCTGGTTTGCTTAAGAATCCAGTCAGGGACCACATACCGCATTGGCTCGTGTTTTGTTCATTTCTTTGAATACGAAGCAGTCTCCTTATACATACAGGCAGAGTTTGGTTTTTTTTTTTGCCATAGCCTTGACTTACTGAGATCATATAGTTACCCTGTCGAGTAATGCACCTTCTGAATTTTCCAAACTGCTTCCTTGTGATGTTATTTAGCTTTTTTATTCCCTGAATTTTCAGTAAACTGAAAGGTAGATCTAAAGATTTGGTCAGATAAATCAATTCTTTCTAAATTAATTATAAATAATTTGTTTTTAAAATGTTAACAAGTCTGTTTTCAAATACTTATTAATGCTATGTCCAAGAAAAGTACCTAATGATGATTTTTTCTGAACTAAATACACCTTTGTAGGCAGCACCCAGATCAGGAAACAAAACACCAATACCCAATACCCAAGAGCTTCCTTCCCGCTTTTCCACAAGGCCATCTGCTCTCCCAACAATATTCTTTCGAGTTTGACAAAGTAAAGGTGATTCATTAGGGGTAGTATAAATGTATGAGTGAGTCTACTCAGGACACTTCTTTTTCTCTAGGTTTTTTATTTTTTAGAGAGAGCCCACACAGTGGAGAAGGGGCAGGGGGGAGAGAGAGACTCTCAGCAGATTCACGGGGCTCAGTCCAAGGGATCATGACGTGGGCCAAAGTATACAGTCAGACGCTCAGCCGGCTGAGCCACCGCGGTGCCCCGATTTCCGACGCTTCTGCCGGAGTGGGGAGAGTCCCATACAGCACCGGGATTAGAGCGGTGAAGCAGGGGTAGGCTTGCAGAGCAGTGTAGACCCTGGAAATAAACCAAGCATAGTTGGGGGACTTAGTGTTGGATGATGGTAGCAGTTCAAAGCAGCGGAGAAAGTGAATTCATCAATAAATCAGAGTAGGACAAAATAGCCATTTGCGGGAAAAGCTCCCTTTATCACACCAGTACCAAATAAAGTCCCTGTGGATCAAAATGTCAAGTGCTGATGGAACTGGACTTAAAATCATACTTCTGAGAAGATACCCTGTGGGTATAACTATGCCAAATGTAAGAAAAAAGTATATATACACCAGTAAAGTCACAAGAGTTTGTAGGAACACCCTGTGATCAGTCACATGAGGTTAGTCTTTCAGCCGAGCAAATATTGTTATTGAACTACGTTATCAGCATTTTTTATGCCTCATTTGAAGAAAAAAGGAAAGGAGCAGCGTTGTATTTACTTACAGAACAACTGAAAGAGCCGGATGTAGGGACTCTTGATAAGCTGATAAGGTTTACGTCTTACATTTACTGTCTTATTTTTTCTATTTAGATGAATTATGTGTTGAAGCACTTTGTCGGATGGAACAAGCCAATTGCTCCTTTCAGGTTTTTGACAAACATCCAGGCATTTATTTGTTTCTGGTCCATCCCAATGAAATGGTGAGTATGAGTGGTGGGCGACGAAAGAACGTGTTTTATTTTTGCACATAGAGATGGCTGTAGTAGGGGGTCTCAGTGTGTATTTGGTCTAAAATATTAAACTGTTAAAAATGTATAATCACACCGCTCAAAGGTAGGGGTTTCTTACCAAGCAGAGACACCAAGCGGTAAGTGGTGGGAACCCCTAGGTCTAGGTGCTTCTCGGTAGTTGGGGATATAGTCATGCCGGGCAACAGCAGCTCCGGGCGCACTCCAGGGAAGGCTGAGAGCCAGAGTCCAGGCCTGGGTGTGACGTTGACTCTCCCCTGCCCTGGAGAGAAGACCGACTGTACGGCCCAGTGCTCTCTGGGACTGGCCTTCCTGAGCCGCAGAACGACACAGGGAGCAGGTCCAGCCGGGCGCCCCGGCCCCCGGCCAAGCACTCAGAGGCTTCATGACAGAGACTGCAGGACCCCCCCCCCTTGTGGCCGGTGGTTGGCAGTCCGAGCCGCTGCTGCTAGACAGATGCCGAGTGAGGGACACGAGCGAGAGAGAAGAATTGAGAAGGTAGCGTAAGAAATATATACAGTTGGTTGAATGCTGTGGTAAAGTTTATTGTTTGTAAAGAGCCAAGTTCGAAGAAAGTGAATGTATCAATAAAAACTTGGACCAGGTAGTGAGGACGTGATGGGGTTGGCAGGCAAGGTCGCGAAAGGTGTGAGAGCGTGCCTGCCGCCCTTTTGTCTGGTTACGGGCAGCGCTGGGGGGGGGGTCAGTTCAGGAGGTAAAAAAATCTTTTAAAAGAAATAGAGAAAAATGGTTTGTACAAAGAAACAGGTTTAAGGATATCAGTGTTTAATGTAAGCGGGCTGAATTTGTCAGTGAAAAGACAAAGATTAGATTGGACTACAAAAGAAATGAAATCCACATAGTTTTGTTTCTAAGAGAAACACCTAAAACATCAGGTGCAAAAAGGTTGATGCAAGAGATGGAAAACCACTAATAGGCAAATACTGACCTAATCAGAGCTGGTGGAGCTGTTGTTTTTTATTACTTTTTAAATTCACATCCAGGTGAGTTAGCAGGTAGTGCAATACAGATTTCAGGACTAGCATCTAGTGATTCACTCCCCATGTGTAACACCCGGTGCTCATCCCAACAAGTGCCTTCCTTACGGCCCCTCACCCATTTAGCTCATCCCCCTCCCCCTCCAGGAACCCTCAGTTTGCTCTCTGTATTTAAGAATCTCTTATATTTTGTCCCCCTCCTTGTTTTTATATTATTTTTCCTTCCCTTCCCTTATGTTCATCTGTTTTGTATCTTAAATTCTTCATATGAGTGAAGTTCTATGATATTTGTCTTTCTCTCATTCTGTTTAAAACAGCATGATATGTTTTGGTTTCCATACATGTAGTTGCAGATGGCAAGATTTCATTCTTTTTGATTGCCGAGTAATACTCTGTTGTGTGTATATATATATATATATACACACACACACACACACACACACACACCACATCTTCTTTATCCATTCGTCTGTCTGTGGACATTTGGGCTCTTTGCATACTTGGGCTGTTGTCAGTAGCGCTGCTGTAAGCATTGGGGTGCGTGTGCCCCTTCGAAACAGCACACCTGTGTCCCTTGGATAAATACCTAGTGGTGCAGTTGCTGGGTCATAGTGTAGTTCTATTTTTTTTAATCTTTATTCTTGAGAGAGAGACAGGGCGTGAGCAGGGGAGGAGCCCAGAGAGAGGGAGAAACAGAATCCCAAGCAGGCTTCAGGCTCTGAGCTGTCAGCACAGAGCCTGACTTGGGGCTCGAACTCACGAACTGCGAGATAATGACCCAAGCCGAAGTCGGACGGTCAACCGACCAGGCCACCCAGGCGCCCCAGGGTAGTTCTGTTTGGTAATTTTTTCAGGAGCCTCCATACTGTTTTCCAGAGGGGCTGCCCCAGCGGTGCCAAAGAGATCCTCTTTCTCCGTATCCTCGCCGACACATCTTGTTGCCCGAGTTGTTAATTTTAGCGGTTCTGACTGGTACGAGGTAGTAGCTCACTGTAATCTTAGTTTGTATTGCCCTGATGGTGAGTGATGTTTAGCATTTTTTCATGTGTCCGTTAGGCTGGATGTCTTCTTTCGAGAAGTGTCTATTCATGTCTTTTGCCCATTTCTTCACTGGATTATTTGCTTTTTGGGCATTGAGTTTGATAAGTACTTTATAAATTTTGGATACTTACCCTTTATCTGATAACGTCATTTGCAAATACCTTCCCCCATCTCATTGGTTTCTTTTTAGTTTTGCTAAAAGCTGGTGGAGCTATTGTGATATTAAATAAAATAGTGGCTAAGGATAGACAAGAGTGGATACAGTTACTACGTAGTAACAAAAACTCAATTCGTCAAGGCTGTGTAGTCTTTTTAAACAAGTAATATGTGGTTAAAGCAGCCTCAGAATAAATGATACAGTTATTGGTAGAACTGCAAGAAGAGATAGATTGATTACTGTAGATTTCAGTGTAGTTCTCTTCATATTGACGAATCAGCAGACAAAAACAAACAAACAACCCCAAACCCAACAAGGAATGGAATATGTATATAAGGCAGTTTACAAACATAACCTTAATGAATATATGGACATCTAACCATTTTCTCAAATATACGTTAAATATCATGAAAGTGATCACATTCTCATCCGTGATAAATGTTAAATGTTTCAACACATTTCAGGGACTTGGCATCATTCCTACCATGATCTCTGATCATACTATTTAGATAAAAGTTAATGAAACGATAAGTGAGTTTCCACATTTTGAAATGAACACATGCTAAAAAAGAAATCATAAAGTCTTAAAACCCAGAACTGAATTATAATGGAGATGCTACATAAAAAAATTGTAGGATGTAGCAAAAGAGGAAATTTACATCTTTAAGTATTTCTGGAAAGGAAGAAACAAGCCTCAAAGTTAATGAGCTGATTATCCCTTTAAGCTGGAGAACAATGGAATAAGAAAGTAGAATGGAGGAGGTAATAAAAAATAGCGAGTGGAACTCATCGAAATAGACAAAAAGCGTAAAATAGAGACGATCCACAAACCCAAAAGTTGGTTCTTTAAAAAATACTTACAAAATGGACAAATTTCTGGCGAGGGGCATCAAAGGGAGTAGAAGAAATATATGGTGAATGAAAAGAGGGCGAACTGCACGTAAAGGGGAGGTTACCTGGATAACCGGGCGTTACTAACAAGGAAGTGCCGGCAGTCTTGAAAGCAGATAAATAATTCTGAGAAAAATGTAACTTATTGGAACTTTTGGATATGACAACTATTCACTGAATTGAACCATTGATAAATAGTCCTACAACAAAAGTATCAGGCTCAGGTGGTTTTGGAGGGAGTTCTACCACACTTTATAGGAATAGGTTATTCTCATTTTGTGTCTGTCCTTCCAGAAAGAGAGCACTCTTAAATTCATTCTATAAAGCCAGTATTCTAACAAAAACCAGACACCTGCCACGTTAAAGGTGAATTACAGTTATTAATGTAGATGCAAAAATCCTTCACCAGCTGAGCCACCCAGGTGCCCTATAGATGAAATAATCCTAAACAAAATATTAGAAAGTCCATAAATGTAATTTCACCTTAATAACAAAAAACCCATATGGTTGAATAGATGTAGAAAAACCGTTTGGTAAAATCCAGCACCCAATCAGATTAAACAACCATAGAAGATTAGGAAGGAAGGGAGCTGAGGAGTACTATCTGTAAAAACCTGCAGGAAACATCACCCAGAGGGACTTCAGCGAAGCATCCCTTTACAGTCAGAAACAGGCGCCCTGCTCGCCCCTTCTGAGAGTGTGAGGTGGGGGTTCTGTTAAGTGCAGTAAAGAAGGTTAGAAAACGAAAGTAGAGGCATTAGAATTTGAAAGGAAGAGGTGATTATTTGCAACAAGATTATTTACATGAAACCCTGAAGAATCTACAAGTTTTTTTGAGAAATAGGTGGTTAGCAAGGTGACTAGATCAAAGATGTGTTTATAAAAGTCAGTGGTATTTCTGTACACAGGCAGCCAAAAATTAATAAAGGTAACTTATTATAGATTCAGAAAGTATTAAATACCCAGGCATAAATCTAACTAAGGTATACAACTTCTACAGGAAAATCATAAAAATTAGTTAACATATGAAAGAGAATCTTAAGTAAAGAAGGAGCCTATGTTCATGGATAAGAAGGCTTAGGAACAGAAAGATGTCAGTTCCAAATTGATCTGTAGATTCAGAATGTTTTAAAATAATTTCCAGCAGGCTTTTTAATATAACCTGTTAAGGTGGCTCTAAAAAATGTATACAAAGGGAGCGCCTGGCTGGCTCAGCCGGAAGGACATGTGACTCTTGATCCTGGAGTCATGAATTTGAGTGCCACAGGGGATGGAGAGATTACTTAAATAAGTTAATAAGTAAATGACAGGGTGTAGAGATCGCTTAATAAACAAATACAAATAAGTAATAAAGGTAAAAAATGCATATGGAAGAGGGAGGCCCCAAGATCTCCACGACGCCCCTGAGGACGGGGGGCTGGCCGATGGGCGGCCCTTACTCAGGCTGGGGGTGAGGCAGTGCGATGTTGGCGCGTGACGGGTACTGGACCAGTGAGGTCGAGTAGAGATTCATTCACATTTAGATGTTTGGTATTTGATAGAGATAATGTATAAGACCAAAGGGGAAAGGAAGGACTGGAAATGGAAATGATACAAAGTATCTTTATGGGAAAAATCATGTATTTAAATCATATACTTAATAGATTATGTATTTAAAAACTCTAAATAGATTAAGTGTCACAAATAAAATGGCCAAACTCTTGGCAAAAAATGTAGGTATATATATGTATATATACCATTTAGATCTTAGGGCAAGGAAAGATTTTTTTTTTAATGTTTATTTCTGAGAGAGTCTGAGGGGAGTAGGGGTGGAGAGAGAGGGAGACACAGAATCGAAGCGGCTCCAGGCTCTGAGCTGTCAGCACAGGGCCCGATGGGGGGCTCCACCCCACGATCTGTGAGATCATGACCTGAGTCGAAGTCACAAGCCCAACCAACTCAGCCACCCAGGTGCCCGGGAGAGGTTTTTTTTTTTTTTTAAAAGAAAGCATTCATTTTAAAAGGAAGGTTGATAGACACAACTGTATCAAAATTGGGAACTTGTGTTTTTAAAAATGCATCTTAAAGTGAAGAGACAAGTTAAAAATTGGGAGAAGCTGTAGACAATAACAAAACCCCAAGAGAAAAATGAAGACCTGAACCAGTAATTTCCCAGAAGAGGAAGTGCCTGTGGCTAATAGACCCGGGAAGGACAGTTTGACATCCCTGACAGGGACATAGTAAACCACAGTGAGATCGTGGTGTGTGCCATGTGATCGTTGGAGGCTTCGGGGGTTAGGACGCAGATCTGGGCCTTGCAGGACCTCGTCATTGCTGGCGGAGTTGTAACTTGGAGCAGTCAACTTTGGAGGCTCATTTGGCTTCATCTGAATTTCAACATTCATCTGTCCCGTGATCCAGCAGTTTCATTCCTGAGTGTATCCGTAAGATACTCTTGGACATTTGTAACCGGAGGATATATAAGAAATTTCAGAGCACATTTCTCAGAATTAACAGAAACCTGCAAACAGCCGGGATGCCTGTTGGTGGGGGGAGTCCGTGAATCCACTCAATGTCTTCACACAGTGGAATATTATGTAGCAGTAAACTGTCAACTTGAAACAAAACAGGTGAATCCTAGTAATAGACTGTTAAGTAAAATAGTCTCCAAGATTACATATAGGAGGAAACCCTTTTCATAAAGTTAAAACTAAAAGAATACTTTTTAGGAACACAGGCAGATGCAGTAACTATATAAAAGAGCACACGAGGGGATGGAGATGGGATTCACGTCAGCTCAGGTTGGAGCTCAGGCAGGAAGGCAGAGGGATGCATGTTGTGCTGATGGGGCCCTAGTTTCTGTATTGGATGGTGAGTTTACTGGTGCATGTTGCGTTAGTTGCATTGATAATAAAGACTAAAAATTGAAAGTGGGCCTTGCATGGGCCCACTATCCATGAAGAAAATGTGTCAGGAATGAAAGGTTATATGTAGCCTTGATTCTGAGGTCTTGGGCCCTAACCCTCATCCGGAATAAACGTCAGCACACAACCGATTTCTGGCGGTCTGATGTCCCGGTAAACTGAAAAATGTTACTCCTCTGAAACCGCTGTGCCACGTAAAATACGACAGGGTTTATATGCTTAACCACGAAGGCACGAGTACGATGGACAGGGACCTGGAAGCTGTAGGAGGACATGGACAGTGACGCCACAGCCACCCAGAGTTAGCCAGAGTTGGTCAGACCTCAGAGTGTGCGTTTGTTTAACAGATGTATGTTAAGGCGTTTGAGATTGGGAGTTAGAATAGAGGCTCTACATTAAAACAGACCTCTGATGGGCTGCACCGTCAGTCAGAAGGGTGTGTCTGTCTCTGAAATCAGGGGAGGGGGGAGGCTTTCCTGAAAATATTTGCCTGCTTGCTTGATAATAACGTTTGGGATCCATTGCACATCCTTTCCAGAGGGACACGTCATCAGCCGAGTCCTTGCCCGATTTTCACAGGCACATCCCAATTTGAGCTGCCAAAATTAAAACAAAACCACTGTGTGAGTGGAAATAGAAATAAGCAAATGTACCCAGAGAAATCCTTCATTAGAATGATCAGATAGGCAACATATAAAGTGCTTCAGTAGAAGAGGGCTCTGAAAACGGTATTTTTAAGGACACAAAATATGTAGCAGTGAGACACAAGAACTTGGATGGATTGAATGGCTACTTAGGTGTGGCTGAAGCCAGACTCAATGAATTTGGAAGACGAGCAGGTACTTAGAACGCAGACACAGGGCTGGAGGGGGAAAAGATGAAAAGGCAGGGCACGTGGGAAAGTCTAATCCAGGTTTACTCTGAGTCCAGGAAGGAAAGAATAGAAGGAATGTGAAGACATCAGAGTGGCATGTTTTTGTTTTTGTTTTTTCAAAATCCACAAAGGCACCGATAAGCATGCAAACAGATCCTGAGGCGGAGAAATGAAAGAAAACTCCCACCTGCAGACCTTAGTCATACTTCAGGCTCTTCAAGAGGAGAGGTCTGGAGGGGGCCAAAGACTACCTCCCACAGAGATGCGGTCAGCCTCCCCGCCAGAGTAAAACCTGAAAACCGGCAGAGAGGATCTTCCCTGTCTAGAAGCAAGTGCCCGAGTACCGTTTTGAGAGAAGGTGAAGTGACCTTCCCAACAGCTGAGGTGCTCCAGCACCAAGTCTTTGTTCAGTGAGAAGTGAGGTCAGCCTTTTCACACCGCTTCTGCAAGCACGCTACGTAAGCGGCTGATTTTTTGGAGGAAGACTTACCACGACCGCAGATATTCGGGGCTCCTGTATTTCAGGTGCAGTGTCGTGTCATTTCCAGCCGTTAACTCGTTTAAACCCACAGCAGCCCTGTGAGGCAGGTAATGTCCACGTTTTATGGACGAGAAAATGGAGTCCGACTTGGCCACAGCCACCCCGGCTAGTGTGTGGTGACCAGGGTGTGTCTATAGGCGGCCTGGCTCCAGGGTCCCTGGGCTTTGTTTGGCTTTTTGCTTTGCTTCCCCTTAATCTGGACTTTTTCCTCAGCCTTTGTCCTTTATGACATTTCTGAAGAAATCCCTACCCCCCCCCTCCCCGCCCTTCTCAAAATCCGAGTCCTTCTCTTTTGGGGTTTGATGTTTCCTCGTTGTTAGGTTCAGGCTGCGCGTCCCCAGCTGGAGGACCGCATAGAAGTGACGTTGTGTCCTCCTCAGTGTCACCCGCAGAGGTGCGCCGTGTCCCTCGCTCTCTGTGGTTATATTCATTTTGACAAGCTAGTCGAGGTGGTGTCCCATTTCCTTACCATTTAATTTCTGTTTCTTAGATCTCAGGAGACCACAGAAGTGCCCGCTCCTCACCAGAATTTTCTCCTAAATCAAGCATTAACTGATGCTTTTGCCCGAGTCACTTTTTCTCAGATTTGCAAAGTAATTTTCCAACCCCAGCACCCTACACATTTGCCGGTCAGTCCTGGATGCTGGTTCTGCTGTAATAATCAGGAGCCTTTTATCTTTCTCCCGTTTATTTACTTATGAGCAGTATGACTCATGCATTCCTTTGTATTTGTCCCCAAAGTTTCAAATTCGTTACTTATGTTGGCATGGAGCCAGCCCATTCCTGCATGCTTCCGCTCTGTTCCTCAGACTTCGGGCCGTCTGCAGTAGAAAATGGTTTTCAGTGAGTGCACACGCACACGCACGCGCGTCAGCTGAACGTGTCCCACAGTCCTACTCCTGCCACGCAAGATGCGCTGTGGGCTTTTTCCGTTCTCTTTTCTTTAGTGGAAGTTGGCTGTGATTGCTGGATTTAATTCATAGCCAGTTTTTAAAATCCCTTCTCTATGGTATATTGCTGTTTAGAGGGGACTTCTGATTTTGAGGCTTCACCGCCCCCCCCCCAACCCCCACCAACTTTCTGTTCTGGAGAATTGCAAACGGACAAAGTAGAATGGTGTCACGACCCCCTTCTCTCCATCCCTGGGCCTCTCCGTTACCGACACGTGGTCAGTCCTGTGTTGCCTTTTGGGCTACTTGGAGCGGATCTTAGACGTCAGAGTGTTTTTAAATGTTTATTTAAAAAGAGACAGCATGAGTGGGGAGGGTCAGAGAGGGAGACACAGACTCTGAAGCAGGCTCCAGGCTCCGAGCTGTCGGCACAGAGCCCGACGTGTCAACCAAGCAAAAAAGGCAAATAGTGGCTTAGCATCATTATACAGAATCTTTCTGGGGTGCTGGGTGGCTCAGTCGGTTGAACATCTGACTCTTTTTTTTTTTTTTAATGTTTTATTTATTTTTGATTAGAGAGAGACAGAGCATGAGCGGGGGAAGGGAAGAGAGAGAGGGAGACACAGGCTCCAGGCTCTAAGCTGTCAGCACAGAACCCAACTCAGGGCTCGAACCCACGAACCATGAGATCATGATCTGAGCCGAAGCCGGACGCTCAACCGACCGAGCCCCCCAGGCGCCCCGATAAGGGTTTTTTAAAACTGAAACAATGCTATCACTGCACCCAAAGTAATAATGTCTTAATGTCATATTTCTCATCAGTCTTTCAATGGATGGAAGTGATGATCTGTCTCCTAAATGCTTTTTTAGGGTTAGTTCAGATCAGGGGCAGATCGGGTCTACCATTGCATGATTAGTATCTCGTGTCTTTTATTTTTTATTAAAAAATAAGTATATTTTTAAGTTTATTTATTTATTTTTGAGAGAGACACACACAGAGTGTGAACAGAGGAGGGGCAGAGAAAGAAGGAGACACAGAATCAGAAGCAGCCTCCAGGCTCTGAGCTGTCAGCACAGAGCCCGACGCAGGGCTCGAACCCGTGAACTGTGAGATCACGACCTGAGCCGAAGCTGGACGCTCAACCGACTGAGCCCCCCAGGCGCCCCATCTCGCGTCTTTTAAAATAGAGGATCCTGTTTTCTTAATTGGATTCTGCTGAGCACACAGTTATCCGCTGAATGAAGTAATTAATGTGTTATGCCTTTAGGTTCGGCGTTGGGCGATCCTGACCGCAAGGAATTTGGGGAAAGTGGACAGAGATGATTATTATGACTTGCAAGAGGTTTTGACTTGCCTTTTTAAAGTCATTGAGTTGGGGCTTTTGGAAGATCCGGACCTTTATACTACTTCTGTCCTTGAGAAGGGTAAACTGATTCTTCTGCCTTCACACATGTACGACACCACCAACTACAAGAACTACTGGTTGGGTGAGTATTGTCCCTGCAAACGTGACTAGTGCTTTCCTGTCGTTTTCAGTGAGTGCCCTGCAAAGGAAGTGCTTTCCTGGTGATCTGATGAAGGGTTTCATAGGTCCCCATTCTTGTTCTCTCGTTAAATTGACTTAGCCATTATACTTCTTACTTTTTTGAAACTTTATTCTAGAAACCATCTTTGTAGGAGGTACGTGTTCGAGTGTGGCAAATAAATCTTTCACTTAAAGCAATACTAGATACAGCAAAACTTTAGGACAGCAGAGGACTTTACTAGGGTCTGATGTAAGAGATTTCCACGTCTGTAGAGTATTTCCTGGTGAAAGAGATGCTAGCTTTGGTTTTCAGCGAGTTCTACACTGACTCAAAATAGATCCGTCCTACTTCACTGATTCTTTTTTTTTTTCATGTTTATTTTTGAGAGAGAGAGAGAGAGACAGAGTGTGAGGGGGGCAGGGGCAGAGAGCGAGACACACACAGAATCCGAAGCAGGCTCCAGGCTCTGAGCTGTCAGCACAGAGCCTGATTTGGGGCTTGAATTCATGAGCTGTGAGATCATGACCTGAGCCGGAGTCCCAATGCCCAACCAGCTGAGCCCCCCCAGGCGCCCCTCTACTTGCTGATTCTAAGTCCAGCAGCTGCGTGTCCTTTTTGGCAGCGATGAGTACTCAGACGACGGTGATCTTCACATTGTAGGCATCCTAGATTTGAGGAAATAACGAATTGTCTGGTAATCCTCTTCCAAACTGTTTTCTGACCAAGTTTGTGCCATTTCCCTTTTTCTGTCCAAGTCGGTCTAAAGTCTTGTTACATGGGAGTAGTTGTGTATGAGTATCTCAGACTTAAGTGGAGGAACCGGATCCCGGTTTGCTTTGTTTTACTGCCTTGTCGCTCTTTTGCTAGCTAAGCCTGAGAAATCAGAGCAGTGTTCTGTCATCAAGTCAGGAAAACCGTACGTGATCTTACAGGTATCTGCATGTTGCTGACCATTCTTGAAGAGCAGGCCATGGACTCCCTGCTGCTGGGCTCAGACAAACAGAGTGACTTCATGCAGTCCATCCTTCACACCATGGAGAGACCAGCGAAAGGTAGTAGCTGTGTGTGCTGCGTGTTTGTGAATGCCATGTTTGGCCCTTTGAAGATACTGGCATCATCACAAGAATTTGGGTGTGTGGCATGAAGAAAAGAAGGATGGACTTTTTTTGGTTCAGTCACCAGTTTAGATTTCTAAATTAGAAGTGACCTGTAGGGTTTAATTTCAACACTTTCCCTTCTTAAAGGATGAGACGGAAGCCCAGGGAAGTTAACTATGTGTTCATGTTGAAATGGCCCGTTAGTGGCAGAATCACGACCAACACACACATTTCCAGGGACCTGGTAGTTAAAACTGTTCCTCGGGCTTCCTTTTTCTGGTTCTTCATTTCGGTTTGGTTCTCTAGGGTTCCAGTGTGCAGCATGGGGACTGCTAGTCAGATGTGGCGATGTGCATTTAAATTAACTAAAGACCGGATTCGGTTTTCCAGTCCCACGCGCTGTGCTTCCAGTGCCCAGGAGCCCTGTGGACCTGGTGGTTAGGACCGAACAGTGCAGATAAAGAACATGTCCGTCACCACAGAAAGTTCTCTCGGGACAGCACTCTTCGGATAGTTTAGAAAGTAGGGTGTAAAACTCATCGTATTGTTTATTATTAGACCCTCACTTGCTTTTGCTCGTGGTTGTCTCAGGCTGATCAGGGAGGGTCTGTGATGAGTGTTCCTCATGTTGATGGAGTGAGTAACAGCCAAGGAAGCCTCAACCTCTGCATAAGGAATATCTTCTCCCCGCCCACGTGCACTTGTCTTTAGGTGACGCCACTGTGGATACTAACTCCATTGTGCAAGATTCCAGAAGACCTATATAAATGTTATTCTTTTGATTGCACAGGTTTTCTTGCTAGATTATCCTCAAAAGTTATAACTAATTCATTTACCAGCATTTACTACATTAATAGTTCATTTCTTTGTGCCTTGCCCATGCAGTTCTGCCTTCTCTGTTAATCCAGCTCCTGCAGTCTTCCAGACGCGAGTCATATGACCTCTCTAAGAAACCTTTCCTGATGGTCTTCACCAAATTGATAACTCTGTACCTTGCTTGAGAGCTTACGAGGCGGAAGGCACTGTGTCAGCTGCAGGAAAGGTTAAGAGAGTGTATGAAAAGGCCTGCACACACGCCTAGGAGACAGACAAAAAAAAGGATAAAAGCAGAGTTTAAGAGCCCTGAGGAAAATAAAGCAGGAAGTTCTGGGGTGACCAGAGAACACCGTCCGTGACTGAGCGAGCACTGTGTCAGGGCAGTGCTGGAGGAGATCAGGTGGCCAGGGAGCGTGTGACGCGGTGGGACCCTTTGAGCCGGGCTGCAAGCATGGGGGGGATTCTGCGAGGCTGCGCTAGTCGTGAACGCAGTCTGCTGCTTACCTGGGGAGAAGCCCACTGTCTGTTTCTGCTGGGGAGCGGGTCTGATTGTGGGGGTGTGAGAAGTAACGCTGGAAAGAAACAGCAGAGTAGGATCTTATAAGTACATGACCGAGGACTTTGAATCTTCTGGGAAGACAGGAGCCATTGAAGGCCTTGAGTAGGGCAGTGTTTAGCTACTGCATATCTGGTGGGAGGGGAAGAACCGGAGGGAGGAGCTTCCGAGTGATGGGAATTCCTGCCAATTGGATAAAAAGTAGAGAACAAAGCCATGTTGAGATACAGGCGGGTGAAGGGTGTGTGTCTGCTTAGCCATTAGCTAAGGGATTCAGTCCTTTACGGCAGCCAGATGGCCTACGAAACGCAGTTCACCCTGACCCAGAATTCCCCGTATCACGGGCTTGGAAGGATTGTTTGAGGTGTGCAGACAGGACGGGAAAGGTGAGTTTACCTAGACTACTGCAGTGTGTCCCCATCGAAACACTTCTTAGAGGCACAGAGTATTGCTTGGGAAAAAATGCAAAAGGACCTTTAAATTTACCAGGTTTTTAAAACTGGTGTGGTTGGCGGCACTTTGCATTTAATGACTTTGCTTTCAGTTTTGTGGCTGCCCAGATAAAGCATGCCTGATCCTCAACATATTTTCACGTCTTTTTCTAATCCCAAAATTCAGCAGTTATTCTGTTGTATTTCAGATGAAAGTGTGGATCCTTTCTGGCCAGCATTACACTGTTTCATGGTGATTCTGGATCGCCTTGGATCAAAGGTCTGGGGTCAACGCATTGACCCTATTGAGGCATTTCAGACCATTATCAACAACATGAGCTACAATAGAGAGATCCAGAATATACGGAACAGCTCTGTAAGGTTAGTTCAGTTAACGTGTCAGGGTTTTAATGTTTGTTTATTTTTGAGAGAGAGAGAGAGAGACAGAGTGTGAGTGGGAGAGGGGCTGAGGGAGAGCGAGACCCAGAATCTGAAGCAGACTCTAGGCTCCAAGCTGTCAGCGCAGAGCCCAGCGCAGGGCTCAAACCCATGAACCATGAGATCGTGACCTGAGCTGAAGTCGGATGCCTAACCTACTGAGCCACCCAGGCGCCCTGTTGTGACAGGATTTTAAAATAATCTCCATGAGGAAGTCTGTTGTAACTGACTTAGCAATAGGGTTTTTTCCTTTTTTTTTTTTTTATCTTCTTCATTTCAGTAATTTCAATTTATTCTTACTATTTAAGGACCAAGTTAGAGCCGGAGTCATATTCGGATGATACGGTGTCCTGCAGCCAGATTGTATACAATTATAATCCTGAAAAGACCAAAAAGGTATAAATCATTTTGAGAATGCGGATGATACAGTCTTGCCTCTGTAGAGACGACGCTGGACCTCATCGGTTGACTTGCTGACTGTATGATACGCAGCTGTTGTAAATCTGCATAAGGGGTTTCTGATTGAATAGCAGCCGTATCGTGCGCTGTGACAGATGGACTCCTACTCTAGGGCGCACACTTTAGTAAAGGCCGTTAGGAAGGGAGGAGAGGTGGTGGGATGGGGGGAGGTAGGTGACACAACTAGAATCAAAACCCGTGAGGGAAAGAAGACCATGGTACATGGAGGTGTACTCATGAACCCTTGGCCTTGAACTGTGTTTTCAGTCTCTTTGGGGTATGTGTAGACATGTGAACCAAAGTAGGAAAACTAAACAGTGTGTTTTCTTGTTCACAACTCTGGGTTGAACCCGCCGCAAATGCCGCTTGCCGCTCTGAATGTCCGTATCTCTTCCCTTTCAGGATTCTGGGTGGAGATCAGCCATTTGCCCGGATTACTGTCCTAACATGTATGAGGAGATGGAAACACTAGCCAGCGTGCTCCAGTCAGATATTGGTCAAGACATGCGTGTCCACAACAGCACGTTTCTGTGGTTCATCCCTTTTGTTCAGTCCCTCATGGATCTTAAGGATTTGGGCGTGGCTTATATAGTAGAGGTTATTCACCATCTGTACTCTGAAGTCAAAGATGTCCTCAACCAAAGAGATGCTGTGTGTGACAAAGTTACTGAATTTTTTCTTCTGATTTTGGTGTCCGTGATTGAGCTGCACAGAAACAAAAAATGCCTGCACTTGCTGTGGGTTAGCTCCCAGCAGTGGGTGGAGGCCGTGGTAAAATGCGCCAAGCTTCCTACCACTGCGTTCACACGGAGTTCTGAGAAGTCATCTGGAAATTGCACCAAAGGAGCAGCAATGATATCATCTCTGTCATTGCATTCGATGCCTTCGAACTCTGTCCAGCTGGCCTGCGTGCAGCTCATTAGAAGTCTCCTTAAAGAAGGTTATCAGCTTGGACAGCAGACTCTGTGCAAGCGGTTCTGGGATAAGCTCAACCTGTTTCTGCGTGGGAATTTATCTCTAGGGTGGCAGTTGAATACTCAGGAAACGAACGAGTTACAAACTTGTTTAAAGCAAATTATTAGGAACATAAAGTTCAAAGTACCCCAGTGTAGCATTTTTGCGGATCCAGCCCCTGTTTGTAAAACCCCTCCTCCGTCTTATAATAAAGAAGAAAGTGAACAGATAGGGAAGAAGTCTAAACAAGACCTGCGCTGTCAGGGGAACTCCAGCCCAACCTTTTCTAAAAAACCAGTGAAAGCTGAGGCATATCAGATGAAAGAGAATATATTGATCAAGGCAAGTGATGCTATAGAAGAGGATAACGAGCAAAATTATGTAAAAGGTTTGAAACTGGAAGACCACCTCTCAGCTGAGTCCTGCAGAAAGCAGGGTAGTAAAAGCCTTTTCGCTGACAGAGCTCAAGACCCTGTTAAAACAAGTAAAGGGAAGCAGAAGGCTGTGAAAGAGAGTCGTGCTTCCAGAAGCCACCCCGAAAGGGGGTGTGACAGAGGGATGATGGCGCCAGCACGTGCATTGGCCGGCTCTGGCGCCGACTCTCTGGAGAAGGCGTCCACACCCACCGAGGGTTTCTCTTTCAGGGATGATGATCTCGGAAAAACCTCGAAAGCAAAAACTAAGGCACAGAAAACTGAAATCTGTGCTAAGTTATCACATGTGATAAAGAAGCAACACATTAAAAACACTTCAGTCAGTGATGCTGTCAGTTTAGAGGAAAAAATGACTGTGGCTACCGTAGACACTTTGTTTTCCAAGAAAGATTCAGGAGGTCAGAAAGGGGATGGCTTCATAAACCATCTCTCTTTAGACTCTAATGACATTCCTGATGATAAAAACAGGGAGCAAAAATCTCAAAACAGTTTATTGCTGAAAAAGAAACAATTAAAGAGCAAAGAGTTAGATATTTTCTCTTCCCGTGAAAATAGCCGTCAAATACAGGAACATCATGCTGACGGTAAAGATTTGATCTCCTTCACAGAAATGACCGATACTTGTGTGAAGAAAACCTCGCCCTTCAGAGATTCCATGACTGCTCTTGAATCAAGAGCTAAGGAAGTTAGCAAGAGTGCCACCAGTCAGGTGTCTTCTCACTTCAAAGACCAGGCTCCCGGCCTCAGTCCACAGTCTGATGCCTTGACAGACTCCCAGGTCGACCGTGACCTCCACGACTTATCTTTAATAGCTCAAGCCAGGGTTATTAAGTTTCCATCGGATTCAACCCAAAAAGGCTCATCCCGGCTACAAAGGAAAGTAAAAGGTAAAAGATGCTTCACAGCTAACCCGAGTAATGCTGGGGAAGCCTACCGGGGCCAGGTGATTGTTATTTCAGATTCTGATGATGACGATGCTGGAGTTCTGGGTTTTGAGAAACACATCATACAAGGTAAAAGCAGCATCAAGAAAGAATACCCAGCGGAGCGTGCTTCAGTGGCTGGTGCAAGTGCGGAAAAGAAGCTAATAAAGGAAGAAGAGACAGAGTCCCTGTGGGAGCTTGAGGAATCAGATTCTCAGATTTTTGAGTTTGAAAGTCAATATGACATATTTTCAGTTTGGGAAGATCAGAAAGCAGAGAGCAACAGTTCAGTTCAAGAGCCTGAAAATTCACGTCTGACTCATGTGAACGACGTCATGAACGATTGGGGTTACGATACAGATTATGTATCTGAAGACATTATTAAGAAAGTAGCAGAGGGCATTGAAAAACACACAGAAGCACAGAGTAGTAGTTCTGTTGGGGAATTTTGTGAAATTGAAGTAAAAAAACGTAAGAGAAAACAATACGAAAAACCTGTAGCTGAAGATTCTCCGAGGCCTTCACCTTCTGAGAGAAATGAGGACCAGTCTGATAATCTTAATGAGAGAGGTCTGACTGAGCTAAGGTCAAGTCCCAGTTCGAGTATTCAGAGAGACGCTCCGGTTTCCCGAAAGAAGTCTCCAAAGCTTCGTACTTACTCCAAACCCGCTAGGAAAGTCCCACATTCTAAAACTCCTAAGAAAACACATTCAGATACCAAAAAAGGGGAGAATAAAAATTCAAATATCATAAGTTGTAGGACGACTCCTGCTATAGTCCCACCAAAGGTACTTCGCCAGTGCCCTGAACCAGCTTCAGCTGTTGAGAAACTGGGTCTGAAAAAGGCTCCTCGGAGGGCATATGAGTTATCTCAGCGGTCCCTTGGGTATTTAGCTCAGTTGCGTGACCATGGCAAAACTGTTGGAGTGGTTGACACAAGAAGAAAGACTAAATTAATTTCTCCTCAGACTCTCTCTGTCAAAAATAAGAAGAAACTGTTGACAAGTCAAGATCTTCAGTTGCAAAGGCAGGTGAAACACAGGTCGAAACAGAACAGGCAAAGGTCTCTGGGTCATGAATGGACAGATACTGCAAGAGCGGAGCTGCGTTCAGCACGGAGTCCTAACGCGATTGTCCCAGAACCAGAGAGCTCAGGCAGTGGTTCCAAGGGAGGCGCTGAGGCGGGTGCTAAAAATACTGGGAAGCAATCCATAAAACGTGCATCTTCCGAACCAGAACCCACGAAAACAAAATATGTTTCTCAGGTGGCTGATGATCCTTGCCTTTTGGACCAATGTGCTTCTGTTGTGTTAAACGGAAACATATCAACACATGAAGTAATTGTCTCTATGTCAGCTGACCCCTTAGGCGGAGGTGACCTAACAGGACATCCTTTAGAGTTGACCGCTCTGAAAGAGGGAGAGCCTGAATCCAACAGTGACTCAGAGGATGAGAATCTATTTCTGACACAGCATGACCCTGCAGATATGGATCTGTGTTCACAGATGGAGAATGGTAATGAGGATCTCATTGAAATAGCTCATGGAAAAGACACAGCTCTGGTGGAAGAAGAGTCTCGGAGTGGCACAAAATGTAAGTACAAGGATTGTGTTGAAGCCCCGCAAAACGAGAGTGAATGCTGCTCAAAACACTGCGAAGCTAAGCCAGCCGATGAAGATGTATTTCGTAAACCGGACTTGCCCCTCTTCACGGCAAAGAGACCGACCACTACGAAGGTGTTTAGCTCGAAAAGTACTTCACGAATCGCTAATCTTTCCAAGTCTATGGAAAGCGCCTCCGCGCTGCCACCGGCCCTCAAACATAAGTCAAACGGGGTGCCGTCTGTTTCGAAAGTCCCACAGCCAGCCTCTCCCTTGTCCCCAAAGCTAGTGTTTGAAGTGAAGAGCTTGTCCAATGTTCTTCGTCCTCAGACTCCAAATACTTCCAACAGGCAAGGTTACAACCTTCCATTTGGCGAAAGCAAATCTTTTTCGGCTTCCTCTGCAGTAAACGTTCTCTTGTCCTCGCAGTCCATCTCTGATGCCTTTGTTAAAGAGGTCTTAAAATGGAAGTACGAAACGTTTGTGAACTTTGATCAGTGCGGGCCCCCCACAAGCCTTTGTCAGTCCATCTCAAGACCGGTGCCTGTCAGATTTCAAGACTGCGGACACTATTTTGATGTTTTTTTCCCCTTGATGGTCTTGAATACTTTTGAAACGGTGAGTATGTTTTGATTGTATACCTGCCCGGGCTTTGAAGTTGCTTTTTTTTTTTTTTTAAATTTCGGTAGTAATTAGAGTACGGTTAAAATAGCCGGTCTCATTTTGATTTAGGTGTAGCTCTTAGATTATAATGTTGAATGGATCTTTGTGTCAGATGCCGTTCTAGATGCTGATGATACAGAGGAAGCACTTTCTTAATCTCTGCCCTTTGGAGCTTACAGACACCATTCAGAGTGTTAATGAGCCAAGTCCAGAGGTGGCACGGGAGTAAGTGTTTTGATACCGGGATAAGGGAAGCGTTCTCAGAAGAGACAGCCTCCCTTCTGCGTTTATTTTTAAAGTCAAATAGACCTTTACTGAAGTTTTACTGAGATGGCACAGGGTGAATTAGATTGGACAGCACGAAGCAGTAGATCCCGTTTCTCTCTTTCTGTATCTGTCTTCTGACTTTCTTCCTCATCCTGGCAGCTGCTGTGTCCCTTTAGCTGCCTCCCCTGCCTCACTCAGCGCAGCCCATTCTGGGTCTTCTGTACCAGAGGCTAGGATTGCCCAATAAGATATAAGATTCCGGTTCGATTTAGACTTCAGAAAAAATGGCTACTAATTCTTTAGTGTGAGCATCCCAGCTGCATTTTGAAAGATGCTTTTGGTCTTCTCAAAGCAGGTTAGGGGTTGGTAGTTAGAGTTTTACTTTTTCAAGTTACTTTAAAAAAACCCTGAGAGTGTCATAAGACTCTTAAAACCAAGAACACGGAGGTAAAGGTTTGTGTATTCATTCACCTGCAACATATTTGGGTGCCTGATAATGTACCAAGTTCTGTTACAGGCCTGGCACGGGGGGTAGGGGGGGGTAAAGCAGTGAATGTGGCAGACAGGGCCTCTCTGCCGCCTGGATGTGATCGGTTCTCAGCGGGAGAAGGGCTCTTGCGAGATCTAGCACGAAGGGCA
The DNA here is from genome assembly GCA_004023785.1 of Mungos mungo. Classification (NCBI taxonomy): domain Eukaryota; kingdom Metazoa; phylum Chordata; class Mammalia; order Carnivora; family Herpestidae; genus Mungos; species Mungos mungo. The sequence goes on along the minus strand of PISW01003322.1, from coordinate 63,897 downwards.
GATGGGGCGCTTCCGAGGGAAAGGCCCGCCAGCCTCGGTGAGCAACGGTAAGGACACTGAGACCAGAGTGAATAGAAGGAACGTGCCATCCGCCAGGGGAGGTACGTTCCAGGCAGAGTGAGTGGAGACACTGAGATGAGACTCCGCTTACTGTGCTGGAGGAGAGGACACGTGCTGCACAAGGGGCAAGTCTGCTGCGTAAGGTCATCGGGGAAGTTCATGGTCGTTACAGCGCTCGAATCAGTGTATCATTAGCATGTACTTTTGTATCAGTTTATGCCCCTGATTTTATCCATTGTTTTAAGATTTATTTTAGTAGTATTTCAGAAGCATTAGAAACAACTGATCGACCAAGTATCTTTAATGTTTCTCCATCACAACAAAGTGAAATATTGAGTATTAGAGAATTGTTTTCTTCCCATGGAAAAAGTCTTAGCTAGGTGAACAGTGTAAGCAGTTAAATAAGCTGGGGAAAATCAATTTTATTCATTTTGAAGCTTATTTTTGTTATTTAATCTTTATTCCTGCTGGAAAGCTCTAATTCACTTAGAGGCCATTCATAGCCCTTAAATTTAGTAGAGACATATATTTTTTATTTATTTTTTTTCCCGAGTAAAGAGATAATTATAGATTCTTCCATAAGATTTCTTCCTTTTGGGACGTTTTTATAGCCCTAGCATTTTCAAAGCAGAATGAGGACAAGTTCTTCTTATACATGCACAGTGTTTAAAATGGTTACGCACTTAAGTCCATTATAACAAATGCCAAGCACCCCTTGAGTAACGATTTTTTATTCTTAATGGATCCTTTTGATAATTTGCTTCCATATTTCTAAATAACATGCCATTCTTGTGACTTAACTTTTCAGTTTTCGGCGTCTTCTGTTGCTGCAGAAAATGCCCTTTCTTCCAGCACTTCATTCACACACACCTTTCCTGTTTCCTCATCCTCACTGTGGAGTTGTCTTATAATTTTTAGGTCAGTATTTGTTGTTGTTTTGACTTTAAAAAGATATGCACAGCTAAGTCATGTAGTGTGCTGTAACTACTTTTCCTTTCCTTCCTGAGTCTTGTTTTTTCTTGTTTCATTTTCTTTATACTTATTATAGCTAAAAAACTTCAGATTCTTCCGGGTGTTTAAATCTCTCATCAGAGACATGACGTAGTCTGTAAGTGTCATATTCTTGGTCCGTGGTGGTTGTCTGGAGTTGTCCTCCTCGTCCCGGGACTTGCATCTCCTTCTTCCCTGTGTTGGGCTCGCGTCTCCTGTGCCCCTACTTGTCTGTCTTGGCTCCTCCCTCGTTTGAGCGGGGCCCAGCCTTCCAGCTTCCTGAGAGAAGGGTGTGTGGACGACAAAGTCTTGAAAACTTGCAAGTCTTAAAATTCCTTTAATTTTTTCATTTAACTTGTTCTATTTTAGTCTCTTTTTCTACTTTATTGGAGGCCTTCTCACCTTCCAAGTGTATTGAAAAAATTTTTAGTGTATTTCTAGTTTCGTGGAACTCTTGTTCTCTGAGTATTCCATTTTATTCTTTTTTTTTTTTTTATGGGCATGGCATTTTTTTACTGTCTAAAGTTTGTTGATTTAAAGTCAAAGTTCTCTCTTCATAGTCCCTGTTTCCCCAGTTGTTTTTTGCCTATTCATTTTATTTTCTAATCTTTTAAAAATTATTTATTTTGAGAGAGAGTGAGGGAGGGAGTTGGGGAGGGACAGAGAGAAAGGGAGCGAGCGAGAAACCCAAGCAGGCTCCATGCTGTCAGCACAGAGCCCCATGCAGGGCTCAAACTCGAGAAACGTGAGATGGTGACCTGAGCCGAAAGCAGGAGTCAGACACTCCACCGACTCCGCCCCCGGCCGCCCTCGCCTCAGCGTTTCAGTCATGCAGACCTGCTAGAAAATTCTTTTCTTCAGTGTCTGTTGGTTTTGGTGTGCTCACATCTGAGAAGCAGACACTGAAAAGCAGACAGCGGTATGTGTAGTCACCAAAAGGGCAAACAGCCCGGATATCCGTCCAGCTGAAGAACGGATAAACAAGATGCGTTCTGTCCGCGCCGTGAAACGCCCAGCTGTAAAGCGGAACGAGCCGTTTGTGCTCCTTTCACAGGCCTCGTTGGTGAGCCTTGAAAACCCGTCCTGTAGGATGGGATGTGACACTGCTCGGTGCTGTGCAAGGTGACATCATGCTAACACCGGAAACTAATGTGTGTCAGGTGAACTGCAGTTAAAAATACAAAGGGGGGCACCTGGGGGGCTCAGTCGTCAAGCATCCGACTCTTGATTTTGGCTCAGGTCATGAACTCGTGGCTCATGGGATCGAGCCCCACATCGGGCTCTGCACTATGCGTGCGCAGTGGGATTCTCTCTCTCTCTCTCTGCCCCTCCCTGCACCTCTCTCTCTCTCTCAAAATAAATAAACCTTTAAAAAATAAATTAAAAGGAAAATGTATGGTAAGTAAAAGAAGTCAGGTATAGAAGGCCACATACTTTGTGGTTCCATGTATGTGGAATGTCCAGAATAGGTAAATGCATAGAGACAGCCAGCGGGTTATTGGTGATCAGGGAGCGGGTGGAGGAGGGAAGGGAGCCCCTCAGCAGGCACAGCATTTGCTTTGAGATGATGCAAATGTTCTGGGACTGAATCGTGGTGGTGGGCCTGCAAAATAGCAAGTATACTAAAAACCACCGAAAGGGTACACTTTAAAATAGTGAGTTTTATCTTGTCCAAAATACAACTCAATTCCTAAAGACCCTATAAAAGAGGGGTAAATTAGGGACAGGTTGTAAGAGATACTTAGGAAAACCTGAAGCTCAAATACTTGGCTAAAATGCTCCTTTTTGTTATCGCACTGTGGGAGGCAGTGTGCTCTGAGGGGCACCCTAACATGGTGAGACCCGACATTGGTTTCACTCTGTGTGAAGACCACGTGCTCAGGTGTAGGTGTACGTCCATATTTTGTTGGCTGTGAGATTAAAAAGAAGCTCTAAATGGGGCGCCTGGGTTGGCTCTGTCGGGTGAGCACCTAACTCTTGGTTTCGTCTCCGGTTATGATCTCCCTGGGTCTGTGGGTTCGAGCCTCGAGTCAGGCTAAGCACTGACCATGCGGAGCCTGCTTGGGACTCTCTCTCCCCCTCTCTCTCTCCCCCTCCCCCATTAACTCACATGTGCTCTCAAAAATAAATTAAAAAAATTTTTTTTACAAAGCTTTAAGGGAAAGGGTAGGCTACTTAATTGTTGGTGTTTTGGCATTTTGTTGTGAAGCTCCATCCCCACCCTTATCAATATCTAGTGTTTTGTTTTTTTGGTTTTTTTTTCCCCTCTTTGTAAGATCGGATTTCCCGAAGAAGAGTCTTCACATAGTTTGCCCGGACGGTGTCGGCATGGGGCTGGGAGTGGGGGACAGAAGGAAGGGTTCCAGCGGTCAGCGTTTAAACATCTGCCGAATTTCCCTCCTGGTCAGTACGGCGTTCGCAGGGCGCCTGCTGTCCCGAGGCTGAACCTGCGTGGTTTCTGTGGGCCGCAGGGAGGGGCAGCCTCCCCCCTGCGCGCCTTCTAGAGATGCCATCAGACTGCTTATCGGTTGCAGCTCGGCCCTCTGGACTTGCTGGGTTAGCGACCATGCATCCAGCTGCTTTCCAGCCTCCAGCATTTTGGTCTTTTGTCTTCCCTTTGTCCAAATGAACTCACCTGTTTTTAAAAATCTCTTTGGTGATTTGGTGGGGGTTCCAGAGGACTGGAAGGAAATCTGTCATTTGTAGTTGAAATCTTAGCTTTCTTTTTGTTTCCAACTGTACAGCTGACACAACGTTGTTTAGCATTTCTGGTTTAGACAGGCCAACAGTTATTAGTGGCGTTATTAGAAGTTCTTGATTACCTTCCGATTTTTATTCTAATGAGCCACAGGCTGTGGTGTCAAACGCGGCCCTGGACCAAGCTCCTCAGCCTCGTCCCCAGGTCGTTTGACTTCATACTGTTCGTCAGACGGTGGGTGTGGACTCTTCTTACAGAAATCTGGCTGGTGCCGTAGCATATGAAGCACGTTTAGTCACCGTGTCTTCCTGACGTTATTTAAATTACACCTTTGTGCAGAAGACCTACGTGAGCAAATTCAGCGTTTAGAAACAGTCTTTTATATACTGATGTGCCTGATGGAAGATACATATATATTTTTTTTAATCTTTGCATTTAACAAACAAAAGCGTTAGATAAATGTGTGCTATTTTGCCAGGGTCCTGTCTTCCGGTCTGTTACGGCAAATGCTCTTTCACCTTAGAGTTTGTGTTTGCTCTCTTTGTCTGCAGCCCCCTGCCATCAGCAGGCTCACTGCAGGGTGCGGGGGGCGGGGGGGCAGCAGGACGTAAGTGCTCTTCTCCGGAATCAGCTCCGATGATCGGCCCCCAGATCCCCTGTAGGGAGACTGCGTCGTTTCTGTAGCTCATCTCAGGTTGTAATGAGTTCTGCTAGGAAGCCAAGCAGGCTGATGGGGTGAGTGACGACGTTGGGAGGCGGCCCTCGAGACCTGGCTGAGAGCTGGAGGAGCATGTTGTGCCAGCTAGAAGGGACTGTCCGGAACATGGTCCTTTGAGATGGGAACTAACTGAGCAAGTCTGAGCCGAAGAGCTTAGGCGGGGGCGGCTGCAGTGACGTAACTGAGGGGCGAAGGGAGGCGGCAGGAGCTTGGAGAAACCGCCAAGAGCCAGACGCGGGACAGCCCTGTGAGCGCTGGCTGGAGCGTCAGTCTCAGCTTAAAGTGTTGGAGGACTTGTATTTGGTTGGTGTTAGGCTAAGGAGGGAGTAGTAATATGCAGATTACTTTCTCTCTCTTTTTTTTTAAACATATCATTGTTGGTTGCTCCATTGAGATAATCTAGAAAGGCAAGCACAGATCCAACAGACCTGGGGGGCCGTTACGGCAACCTGGGAGAAAGAGGACGGTGGTTTGATCGGGCCGGCGGCTCTGGAAGTAAAGAGAAGTGAGTCCGCTGGGGTTCGTCTAGAGAGAGAGAGCACCCCCAAGACGGATGTGCTGGTGGGACGGGTGCGGCGTTAAGGGGACGGGAGGAGGGGTCTGAGGCTTTGGGCTTAAGCATCTGGTTAGGTTGCGATGGTGTTTCCTGGACGTCAAATGAGTTTGGGCCAATGGCGCTCCCTTCTGGAAGGGATATTGCAGAAGCCACAGGGGTGTCGTTGAATGTGTCAACCGAAGGTGTGCTGTGAGACGGCCTTGGAGCAGCAGGACGTGATTTGGGTCCCGGGGTGGGAGGGAAATGAGAGAGCAGACCGGAAGAACCGCCACAGGGGGGAAATGGGGTGGGTTTGTTTAGTTTGCCCTTTTTCCTGGCTTTCGTCACCCTGGGCTGGAGCGCTGCCCCGATGTTCCCTCGATGTTCCCTCGTGGTGTAGGTCGGGAGGAGTCGGAACTAGCTCAGGCCAGCTTCCGGCTTTTGCACATGTGCCCACTGGAGGCGTGGCGAACGGTGGGACTCCTGCATTCCTCGGTTCTTGAGCTCCCGTCCCTGGGGCTGGTTTATTATTACCAAGGGAGTCAGAAGTTGAACAAGAGAGGTACTGGGGTAGATTTACGGATTATACTGCTACTCGTTCCCCAAGGTACTTACCCCCCGTTCCCCGTCACCCCCTCACCCCATCCGGTAGCAGAGGCACCACAGCTGGAGTGGTGAGGGGTCCCCTGCCAGGGTCACCAGTGCACCTTTCCGCATGGTGTAACTCCGATCCGTGGGGGTACGGAGTCAGGAGTCTCCCTGGAGTGTAGTCGCTATCATGGAAAAGTAGCTGAAAAATATAGAGAAGAGAAAGTGAAATTAGCAGAGCAAACAGGAAAAGATTTAATCATAAGCATATTAAGTATTTTCAGAGAGAACAGGAAAGAAACAAAGCAGGAGGGAGAACCATAACAGCAGACAAAAGACAGCGGGGCTGAGAGAGAGATGGTGAAAGAAAGAACTCAGGAAGTGGTGTCAATAGTAAATATCTACAACTTGAGGAATCAGGAAAGGGTAGAAGTGGGAAGTAGAAGCATAGGGTTGGGTATAAAGAGTTGTATGTATTGTAATAAAGATTCCAGGAGGGAAAAAATGAACTGAGATAATAAAACTGAAAATTTCCCAGAAATAGGGGAGGATTGAAGAGTTTGGGTCAAGAGGGTTCTTAATGTGTCAAAAGAATGTAAGTAGGCAAAGCTACACCTTAACAGAGCAGGACCTTTGGAATGTTCCAGTAATAATATTGTCTGCCAGAGGTATACCTAAGAAGCAGAAATGTTTATGATGAAAGAGTGGAAAAAAATAATAACAGAAATACGAACCAAAGAAAAGCAGAATTGCTATATATATATTTAGCAGCACAAGCTGGGGAGAGAAGGCGAAGAGGTGGGGGTGTAAGAACACGAGTCTGAACCAAACAGACGCCATGACAGGCTTTAAGTTTCCCCTCTAAACTAGAAGGTCTGAGGTTCAGTTTCTCCAGAACTATCAGGCGGTTACACATTGCCCGAGGCAGAAGAGACCACTCTGCGGTATCCAATCAGGGAAGGCCAGTTACCTCTCCCCACATTCCTGAAGTGAGGCCTGCAGATAGAAACTTTAGATAGGACCCTGCTACCTAATGTTAAAGTTAACCCGATAGTCACCAAACAAGATCCTAGGCTCGCCCGCCCTGTAATTGGTTAATTTCAAAGGTACTCTAAATGTTGTAATTGGGTCCCGCCAAAAGTAACGAACGCTCTGAACAATGTGTATGGTTAAAGTTGCTGCCAATGCTGTTATACAATAATGGTTGGGTGTCACAGTTTCTTGTAACTCCCCCTTCCTAAACCCCATAAAAACCCTACTCAGCCCTTGTTCGGGGCTCTCAGCATGGATCCACTGCGCCGATAAAGTCTGTGAGCCCGAGCTTAGGGTCAGCCAGCCTGAGCCCGTAATAAAACTGCCCTTTGCTATTGCATGTGTGATCGGTCTCCCTGGCGGTCTCTGGTCTTTGGGGGATACTGCGACTTGGGCATTACAGGGGAAGAGAAAGAGACAGAGAGAGAGAAAATCTTAAGCAGGCTCCAGGCTCAGCACAGAGCTGGACACAGGCTTGATCCCATAACCCTGGCATCGTGACCTGCACCGAAAACAAGAGTCAAAGGCTCAACTGACTGAACTGCTCAGGCGCCTCTAGAGTTTTGTAGTTTTACATCAACCAAAAGTTAATAGGAAGAGAATTCAGAAACACAAAGACAGTAGATGCTCATAAAAGGAAGGGGCAGCAACCCAGGAACACGTAATTGACCATGAACATGCACGGCCACGATGGCGTAATCTCAAACGACACAAAACAGCGGTTGACAGAACAGTGGCTGTAGGGATGGCGGCTACGGCGGCGAGGGCCCCACAAAAGGTTTGGGCCGGCGAGAGTCCAGAGCGGGGAGCGGTGGGAGGAGGCAGGACTCTTTCTTTTTGGTTTTCGATAATTGGGTAGCATGCAGGATGGTGGGAATTTCTCCGAACAGTTTAAATATTTTGCTCCATATTCTTCTTGCCTGCATGGTTTCTGAGAAGTCGGATGTCATTCCTAGCTTTCCTCCTCTGTAGGTAAAAGGTCTTTTCCCGTCGACTTCTTTCACGATTTTTTCCTTTTCATTGCTATTCGAGATTCCTGAGGTAGGAGTATGATATGCCTGGGTATAGTTGGTGGGATTTAGTCTGCTTGCTGTTCTCTGACGTCCTGGATCTGTGATTTGGTGTCAGACGTTTGGGGACACCCAGTCATGATTTTTCGCGGTCTTGCTTCTGTTCCTTCCTCTCCTGCTCGTCCCATTTATGCGTGTTGGACCTTTGGCGCCTGTCCCGTAATTCTTGGATTCTTTGCCCCTCCTCTTTGCTCCTGTCGCCCTTCGGCTTTGGTAGGTTCTGTTGCTAGATCCTGAAGCCCAGCAGTTCTTTCCCGAGTCGTGTCCAGTCCGGCACCGAGCCCGCCAGAGGCAGCCTTCGTCCCGTCAGTGTCTTCGATCTCTCGTGTTTCTTTTTGAGTCTTAGAATTTACGTGATCTATTCTTGCATGCCCCGCTTCTCCCAGTAAACTCCTAGCATAGTAATTACAGGGTTGCTGCTGTTTTAATTCCTTGTCTGGTCGTTCCAGCGTTCCTGCCATGTCTGCCTCTGGCCCTGGTGCTTACTCAGTCTCTCCAGACTGTCTGTGGCCAGTGAGCGTGCCGTACAGCTTTTGTCGTAGGGCGAACATGGTGTGCGAGGTGAAGGGGCCGGCCGGCCGTAAGTGGGCGGTAGGTTGTGCAGGAGCGGGGATCGTCCTGTGACCCGAGGAGAACCCCTCAGGCTCCTAGTGAGCCTTCGCTCTGGACTGTGAAGCGCACTTGTCCTCGGTCCCATCCACTCCCTCAGGTGGGACAGGACGGCCAGCGTGGGCTGCTGCTGGCGCTTTCTCTTCCCTCAAGGGGTTCAAGTCTGGTAATAAAGAAGTTTCCCCAAGATCGAGCCTCTTCAAGGTCGGAATGTTCTAGTATATTACCAAGTGGTTTCTTTCCTCCTCCCTGTGCTGGGAACAGGAGGGATTCTCTCCAGGACTCACTGTGAGGGCCTGGAAGCGTGGGGCGCCCCTTAGGACTGGGCGCCCCTCGAGTCATTGTCACCGAGTTGTGCACGCTGAGCCCCGAGCAGCCCGTCGGCTCCAGTTCAGGGCTTCCTCTCCTGCCACCAAGGCTGGCGCCCCCGCCATTTGTGCCGATGGCGACGGGCTGTTGACCTTTCAGCTTGTTGCCTCATTGGGGTGAAGTGGAGCCTTCCAAGTTCCTTGCGTGCCCAACTGGAGCCCAGAAGTCACACGTTAATGTTTTATGTTTCTGTCACGTGGGAGTTTAGGTTCCAGGTTTCCCTGGTGCCTGTTTGGGGAAATCTTGCTGTTTAGCCTTGGCTTTCCAGAATGTCTTTGCTTTCTGAACGCACCTTTTTGCTGCATGTAGGTGGCGCAGGAGTGGCTCAGCTCTCCGAACAAGGACAAGTTCTACCAGCTGCACGTACGAAAGTTTCCTGATGATTATAAGAAGTCCTGGGAGTTTGTGGGTAAGTTCTTTCTTCTGCAACTTGGAATATTTAATAATTGGAGCTTTCTATATAAGGAAACCTCATTGTCATTTGAATTTTCTGGGACATAGGTTTCCGAAATTGAATTTGTAACTTCCTACAAAGAACATTGGAAGGTTTCGGTAATGAGGGTAACCGCTGGCACGGTTATGAATATAAAATGTGTGGTTCTAACCATTCTGTAATTAGGACGGCACAGGCCGGGTGAGAGCTGGACACGGGAGAGAGGGTGGGCGAAGGGGGCTTGACAGGGGTGCGGTGGGGGTGTTGCAGGACAATTGTGTGCACAGGTTCAGAGAAAATCTCCCTGCGGTCTGTCTGGAACACACACCACGTTTATGTATTGTTGTAAGTCAGCCAAGTGTTCAAAACTCTACCAAAAAAAAGTATAAATTGTCTTTCTACCTCTCTCCCTCACCCCCCCAATCCTACTCCAAAGATTCTCTTAAGACAAAGGCGTGTGTATGTGTGTCTGGCGGGGGAGGTGCCCGTGTGTCCTTTGCAGAGCACGGAAATAGTACCAGCCCGCAGGGGAGTGGGAACCACGGTTCCCATCGCGCAGAGCTGACCCTGCGAGGGGGCTAGCGCGTATCTTCCCGCCAGAGGGCTCGCCTGGGCGGCGCGCGCGTGTGTGCGGTGGGGTCATCCTGCCTGTGCTGTGACGTTCTTCATTCGAATCTTTGTTGACGTTCTCGTCCCTAAGGGGACAGGGTTGTGGACGCTGCGCGTGCAGCTGCGCAGGAGCCCTGAGGTCCCTGCCTTCGTGAAGCGCACCTTCGACTTCGTTTTACGTAGTGTGTCGTAACTCTCTTCCGAGGTACCAGCTACCGGCCTGTTTAATCCTTGTGGCCGCTCGTTCTAAGTGCAGTCCGCGCTCCGCCGACACCTGTAGCCACTCCCTTCTGTTAGGCGCGCCTTGTTTGCAGGCGCTCAGTGCTGGGGCACTCGGGTACACGCGTCTCTCTGCCGGGTCACAGCAGTGGCGCAGGAAAGCCTTGGCCTCTGCCTCCCGACGGGCAGCGTCAGGACTTCCGCCGTGAGGGTGGCCGGATGGGCATCCCCCTCACGTTGCTGGTTCAAACTTTTTGCCCCGAGTTTTATGTGTGAGAAATGTATCCCGTGTGAGGTCGTAGGGTTTGTTCCCAAAGCTTTTCCGCTCGTCTGTACTGTGTGAGGGGGCGCCTGCCCCGGGTCCTTGTTTCTGTTAGGGACCTTGTTTTCTTCTTAATTTGCAAGCTTTGCTTTTTTCAATTTCTTTATTTGTGGTTCAATTGCACATGCAGTTTTTGAGGCATAGATGCAAAACTACCATATTTATTTCTTTATGGTCAGAACCATAAAGACTTTGGTCTTAGAAAGTAGACAAATACTTCCGTATTTTCTTATAGTAGTTTTATGTTTTTAATATTTAAGTTGCAAATTTATCTGGTGTTTATTTTGATCATGTGACAGAGTCTCATAGTATCTACTCTTAATCTGGCTTCTTGAAGATGCCTATAAAATTCAATTTTATGTGTGTCTTCACTGTTTTTTTCATCATTATGGTAGTATTTCGTTATGTGAATATGTCACGATTTTCTGTGGGTGTTTTGGTGGGTTTTTGTTGTTGTTTTTTTAAATGAATTTTACTGTTAGACATTTTTTTTCAGTAGTTTCAGCCTGTGTGTTGGGTCCCCAAGACGGTCCCCAGGCTCAGTGACTGGCTAGGATGACTCACAGGAAGTAACACACTCTCCTGCTCGTGGCTGTGACTCCTGGGGGAGAGCACACACAGCAGGGCCGGCGCAGGGGGAGCGCACGCGGTGGAGGCTGGACGGCACCACCTCTCCCGGTGGAGTCATGCGGGGCGTGCTTAACTTTCCCAGTAATGAGTTGTCACGACGCGCAGCATGTGAAATGTTACCTACTAGGGAAGCTGGTTGTTTCTCTAATTAAAAAAAAATTTTTTTTTAATGTTTATTTTTGAGAGAGAAGGAGAGTACAAGTAGGGGAGGGGCAGAAAAAGAGGGAGACACAGAATCCAAAGCAGCTCCAGGCTCCGAGGTGTCAGCACAGAGGCCGATGCAGGGCTTGAACCCACAGACCACGAGATCATGACCTGAGCTGGTCAGGCACTTAATGGACCAAGCCACCCAGGCGCTCTCCCCCCCACCCCCCACCGCCCCACCTAGGGAAGACTTGGTGCCCCAAACACCCTCTGCCTAGCCTACATTCCTGATTTCCAGAAGGAGAGCAGGTATTTGGTATAAATTATATTTTTTTCGCACATGGTTTAAGCACAGTGAGCCGTTCTCATCGGCACATGATAACCCCCACGCCCAGGGTCACAGATGCCCAGGGCGGCCCTGGTGAGCAGACCTGCCCAAGGAGAGCAGCCTCGGGCATGCCCTGTCTTATGTGGCACTTTGTGAGCAGCATCGCTGTGATGTTCCTGTCTGGGTTTTTGTGGGTTTCGGTTGAGTCCTGCATCCGGAAGTGGGTTGCAGTGTCTCGGGGTCTGTGTGCGCTCAGGTTGCCTAGGCTGCGCCCGGCCTGTTGCACAGCACGGTGCCCGCCTGCCCTTCGCCAGTACGTCTGCGCCGACGGTCAGTGTTAGCCTTTCTGCCGTGTTTCCATCGACAGCCTTTTGTGGTTTTATTTTGTCCTCTCCTTGTCACCAGTGAGGTCGGGCACCTTTTTGTAGATTTAGCAGCTGCTCCAGTGATCTGTTTTGGGAAGGGCCTGTTCAAGGTGCCTGTTAGTTTTCCGTTCTCTCTTTCCTACTGACTTGTACGAGTTCCTTACATAATTTGGATGCGTGCCATTCTCTCAATTTGGTTTGTATTTTGACTCTTACCGATGTCTTTAGAAGTCTTATTCTTATTGCGAGTTTCTTTTATGTACGTATGGGTGTATGTCATCTCTACACCCAACATGGGGCCAAACTCATGACCCCAAGACCAACAGTCACATTCTCCCCTGAACAGTCAATCAGGCACCCCTAGAATTTCTTATTTTTAATCTGGCAAGTGTATCTTTTTTTTTTTTCTTATGGTTAGTGTTCTGTGCCTCATTTCAGAACCCCTCCCCTCCCCTGCTAGAGGGCGTAAGTACATTATCTTCACATCTAGAACAGGTGTCGGCAAACTGCAGCTTGCGATCCCCCGCATATCCTGTTTTTGTACTGCTCGGAGCCCGGCTTTTACCGTTTAGGAGGGCTCTGAATTAGAGATGGGGAGGAAGCCGCGGACACTGTCTGTGGGCTCCGCACAGACAAGGCGTGCAGCCCCTCTCCCAGGTGGTGCGCTGTTTTATCAGCCTCGGATTTATTTTCATGCATGAATGAGGACGTAAGGGTCGTATTTCATTTTTTTCCCCCAGATGGAGATGTGGTCATCCCAGTGTTATTATCCACTTCATGCTTTGCAGTACCGTGTTTGCCATAAATCTAGTGTCCATTTAATCCATGGACTTTTTTTCTCGATTCATTTCTTCTTTATTGGATCATCTTCCTACCCTACTGCCCATATCACATTGCCCAATTACTCTGTCAAGCTTTGTATAAGCTTTTTTTAAATGTGTATGCTTTTTTCTTTTTTTACATTTATCTATTTTTGAGAGACAGAGACAGAGCACAAGTGGGGGAGGGGCAGAGAGAGAGAGGAGACACAGAATCCAAAGCAGGCGCCAGGCTCTGAGCTGTCAGCACAGAGCCCCAAGTGGGACCCGAACCCACAAACCGTGAGATCATGGCCTGAGCCGAAGTCAGACGCTCAACCGACTGAGCCACCTAGCCGCCTTTATAACAAGTTTTTTTTTAAGTTTATTTATTTTGAGAGAGCCTGTGCAAGCAGGGGAGGGGCAGAGAGAGAGGGGGAGAGAGAATCCCAGGCATCGAGCAGAGCTCGGTGGGGGCTCCATCTCGTGAACCGTGAGATCGTGACCTGAGCGGAAATGAGGAGTCCAGTGCTTAACTGACTGAGCCCCCAGGCGCCCCAGTAATGACCCTGTGATGCCCAGTGAACGAGTCCTGCCTTGTTTTGCCTTAGGAGTGCTTGAGCTGTTCTTGTGCCTCTGCATTCCCATGGGCATTGTTTAGCTTATTTTCAGTAATGTTTTATAGTTTACGATGGAGAGGTTTTGTAGACTGTCTTTGCTTTGATTTTTGTCTGGGGAGGGGGGTCATTTGTAATTAAATTCCATGGTTATCTCTAAGAGATACAGACCTAAAAATTATTAATAAAATAGCATTTTGTGGCTAAAATATTAACATGATTCTTTAATATCAGGCAGCTAGGCAGTGTTCACATTTCCAGTTTCCTCACATAACCGTCTTTTTCAGCCAGCCTGAAATAAGATCCAGATTAGGTCCACACTTTGACTCTAGTTGAAACGTCTTTTTTAACCGTACTTTTCCCCTTCCGTTTTTCCCCACTTTGTAATGTATTTGTTGAAGAAGTGGAGTCGCTGCTCCTGTAGAATTCCCCTCTGCACTTGCTGCCCGTGCCCCCGGTGCTGGCTGTCCCTGTGCCTACAGGCGCCGTCAGGTTCAAGTTCGATGTGTTATTTTTAGCAAAACTGTTTCATAGGTGGTGGCATGTTCCTTTTCCAGGAGGCATGTGAATTTCTAATTCCTCTCTGTAATATTTACAGCTGTTGATGCTGACCGCCAAGATTAATTTACAGAAGGCACAAAATGCTGATATTTTTATGTGATCATTTTTTTCATTTATTAGCTAGAATCGTTATTTTTTAAATTATTTTTTAAATGTTTGTTTATTTTTGAGAGACAGTGTGCGAGCAGGGGAGGGTCAGAGAGAGGGAGACACAGAATCTGAAGCAGCTCCAGGCTCTGAGCTGTCAGCACAGAGCACAGAGCCCGACGCGAGGCTCGAACCCACGAACCGTGAGATCATGCCCTGAGCCGAAGCCAGATGCTCAACTGACTGAGCCGCCCAGGTGCCCCTGGAATAGTTCTGTAAAGAGAAATTTCTCTATGTTACTTGGTTACTCTATGGTATATTTCCTAAAGAAAGGTAGATAAGTTCTTGACTCTTGACCAGTTTTCAAAATAATGAGGTAATTCACTGCAAGCGCTGGTGTTGACCAATGTGCTTTTTAAAAAATTTCATAAATGCATGAACTTAAGTACATACTTGTGTTCCTATCCCTTGTAATTCGAGCCCTTTAGCCAGGATCCTATAACTTGAGAGTTGACCTGCAATCTGACAGGACCAATAACCTCTCTGTTCTTTGATCCCATATTTGAACATGCAGCTGCCTCCGTAGCCTTGGCATCTTTGCAGAAGAAAAGGGTAATTCACAACTAATATCACGTGAGGGGCGTGTGGCTGGCTCTCTTGATTTCAGCTCAGGTCGTGATCTCATGGTCACTGAGCTCGAGCTCCGCATCGTCAGGCTCTGCGCTGGGCGTGGGGCCTGCTTGAGATTCGCACGCTGTCCCTGCGGCTCCTGCCCCGCTGGCGCGTGCGCGCTCTCTCGCTCGCTCGCTCGCTCACTCTCAAAGAAAAGATAATATAGTACGCTGTAATAACACGCTGTATGTATGAACAAGTAATGTGTAAATGTAAGAGAAAAGGTTGAAAAGAAGATTAGAGAAGCATACTTGTGCAAATTCAACTAAAAGAAGACATGTTAACTCTGTTAGTATCAGACTCAATAGACTGTAAGACAAAAAAGCATTTTACAAAAAGGGAATCTTTCCTAAGTTTAGTTCAACCAAAGATAGGACAGTTCACAATGCATATATCTGAAAAAATATGTAAAGAAAAAACTGATAGAAGGAGATTATATTTTTTACACATATTTGAGAGTTTGAACTGTTAAAGGTGAATTAAAAACATACCATGAAATGAAAGTTTGTTACCTTTTGTTTTGGTTGAATAATTCTACTTTTTTCCCCGTTTTAAAATTTCTTTTCATTTTTTCTTGTTTAGAAACTATACCTCAATTTATACTTTTTTTGCTATTTTAGAACAGTTAGGTTAAAACTTAGAACACGCACCCTCGATTTCTCAGGGTCTGTGGTTTTCACAGATATGTTAAGTAGCTCCATTGATGAGGCAAAACCTTTAAAGACTTTACTGGATCCCCACGCCACTCTGTACGCTCTTGTCCTGTGGTTTCTGAGTCTGCTCTGAGAGAGTGTGCGAGCGAGCGAGGGAGGGGCAGAGAGAGAGAGGCGGAGCCCGGTGCGGTGCTCAGACTCAGGGACCGTGAGACCCTGACCCGAGCCGACATCTGGAGCGGACACTTAGCCAGCCGAGCCACGCAGGCGCCCCCAGTTGTGCTTCAAGCTGCGTGAAATTTAATCTGCGGCCCCCGGGGCAGTCCTTTCTTGTCCACTGATTTACCGGTTAGTATGCCTCTCCCCTTGTGCTCCGTCCCTGGTGTGTGTCAGCGTCTTTGGAAAGTCCCTCATAAAAATAATCTGAGGCCTAGGACGGTACTGTCTTCTTCCAGAGAGGATTTTGCTTCTGCCAGGCTTCTGGGGGCACCCACATTAGGGGGTCATCTTAATCGGTTTAAAGGATTGGGCTTTTCTGCGGCGCCCAGGTGTTTGGAAGCTGGGCCGCAGCCCGTGTCAAGACGCGTTTGGTTCCGCTTCATCCTGGGCTGGGGTCCTGAGTCCCTCATGGTCCCAACCAGAAGCCTGTGAGGGCTGCCAGGGTCCCCATTCTCTGTGGGCTCTGGACCCCAGTTTTTGTCTTTTCAGTCCAGCAAGCCCATCCCAGGCACCGCCTGGCCTCTTGCTGCCCCTCCAGGAGTAGTTCAGATGTTTCTAGAGGAAATCTGGGCTGACTCCGGTGCATCTCTGCACAGTAGTTCTTCACTATTGTGTTTCGTCCCTGTTGCTTTCAAATAGGTGTTTCTTACCTGTCACGTTTAAAAATCTTGGTTTGATATAGCGGTTTCATCTACCTGATCCCCGTGCCTCGTGTTCTAGTTCAGCATATTGTTGCTGGACCTGGCGGTTGCTACTGAACTTCTTTATCCCAGTGCTCGCTCTGTTTTCCCGGCCCCGGTCGTTCACAGCTGTCCTTTCCCCCGTTTGAAACGCCAGCAATAGGCTCAAAATTCTTCTATGTCCTTGCATCTCTTTTTTTATTTTCTCCTAGGATTTTGAAAATGAGGAACAAAAGCGAAAATTTCTTGGTTAAAAACTAAAACTACAAGGAAAGGAGATCTATTAATTACTTTTGAATATTATGATTTTATTTATTTTGCTTTTTTAGCCATTGTTAAGAACTATTTTACTTTTTATTTTATTAACTTTTTTTAATGATTTTATTTATTTGTGAGAAAGAGAGTGAGTGAGCGAGCAGGGGAGGGTCAGAGAGAGAGACACAGAATCGGAAGCAGGCTCCAGGCTCTGAGCCGTCAGCACAGAGCCCAATGTGGGGCTCGAACCCACCAACCATGAGATCATGACCTGAGCCAAAGCCGGACACTCAACTGACGGAGCCGCCCGGGCGCCCCAAGAAACGTTTTATAACACTGTATAATCAGTATTTGAGCCTGTGGACTGGCCCAGACCTATCATTTTGAAGCATGTTACACAGTTTACTGGTGCTGCGTACATGCAGGGACTTAGGGTTTAACACCGTCTAAGGTAATCTTATTTAAAACAGTTCTGTTCGAATAAATGCCGACTTCTTGTTTCATAGTTCATCTTGAGGAATGTGAACTAAGCAAACAGCTGCATCCGAAGGAAAACGATTTGGTGTATTTGGTTCTTGACAAACAGAACGGAGAGAAGAGGAACCCACAGAGAAATCGCGAGCCGGATTTCCACCAGTATCACTGCGGTTACGTTCACAAGTTCCGCCGCACTTCAGTCAGTAAGTACATCCTGAAGCCGTGCAGAGACGCCTGTCAGCCAGCAGCGCCTCCGCCGGTTCCCCGTGGGGATGTGCTCCGCCGGCCGCGCGTAACAGACGTGTGTTTGCTGAGTGATTACTTGCCATTCGGGGTCGTTTTTTAGTTTTTCTAGAGTCATCTGGGAAGGGCCCAGCGTTTAACTGCTCTAGACGTATGATTTAAAAGCTTTCCTTTGTAACGCCCTCTCTTTCTGGTACGTTCCTTCCTCCATCATTGGGGTTGTCATTAAACAGTGAGCAGACCACCTGTCTCTTAGATCT
Organism: Mungos mungo; assembly: GCA_004023785.1. Taxonomy (NCBI): domain Eukaryota; kingdom Metazoa; phylum Chordata; class Mammalia; order Carnivora; family Herpestidae; genus Mungos; species Mungos mungo. The sequence continues at coordinate 46,657 of PISW01003322.1, read as the reverse complement.
TCAGTCACATTCCAGCCTTGGTCTTACGGCTCGTTATCCATGAGAAGACCAAACACGTTCGGGGTTGTAAGGCAGCTGGAGGGCTTTGCTGTTTCCATCACTCACACCCCTCGTGTTGTAGGGGCTTTGCTCGCGGGAGGAGCAGAGCAGAAGTAATGTTAGGTTGGTAGAGTGAGGACCTACTGTGTGCCGGGCCCCATGCCTTGTCCTTCGTGCGCACATTCATCGACTTCCCCGGGGCCTTGCAAAGCGGTCAGGGTTCTGTGTCCCTGCCGTCGGGGCGTGAGGGCTCGGGGATGTGGTGTGACTTCTCTGGGGTCATTCTCACCGTTAAGTGGTAGGCCCAGAATAGAAGCCCGCGTCCGTTGGACTGCAAGGTCGTCCACGTTCTTTGGCGCCTGGCAAGCAGCCTTTTTTAACATTGCCACTTTCCCAGTCTCACTTAGGCAAAGAGAACATGATTTCGTTATTTCTCCATTCACCTTTTTCCATCAGATCTTAGCAAGCGCTCAGCGTTCAGCGTCCCGCTGCGCTGTGACGGGCGCGCCGCACTTTCCTCATCGCTGGGGCCCCGCACAGTCCCTCCCGCGGAGCGCGTCGAGGGGAGCATCGGCGGGGATGTGCTGACTCTGGGCTTGGACCCTCAGGAGTGAGGACGTCAGCCAGATTGGTATTTCTAAGCGTCTTCTCGCAGAGTCCTCGAGCGTCCAGCTGTCTGACATCTCCCTGTGCAGACTGTTAGACGACACGCTCGATGGTCTGCCTGGCCTCCACTCCGCTTTTCTTCCATCGCAGCAAGTGGGGGGCTTAGTGTTTTAGTTGCTCAGGTCCGAAACCTCAGTCATCCTGGACCCTGTCTTTCTCTCACACCCTCCATGTAGTCCATCAGCAAATACTCCTCCTTCCCAAGAGTCTGGAAGCCACGGCCCACCTCTGCTGCTCCGTCTGGGTCCACACGACCCTTAGCTTTTACCTAGGTTACCGCGGCAGCCTCCTGGGGACCCCTTTAGCTTCTGTGCTTTTCCCGCGGCATTTTATCCTCATTCTGCCAAGAGAGGGAGTCTTCTCGTGTGGGAGCCCGAGCACCTCGCTTGCCAGCACAGAGCTGTCCAGTGGCTCTCGGTCTGACCCGGGATAGGTCCAGAGCCAGAGCTGTGGCCCGCGGAGCCGTCTGAAACAGAGCCCCGCTGTACTCTCGGACTCTTGCGGCCCGCCACCCCCTGCTCCTCCTCCCAGCCGTGCGAGGCTTCTCCCCATTCCCGAGATTCTCCAGGCCCGGCTCTGCTTCTTGGGCCTCACGGTTGCCGGTTCTTTGCCGGTGGCTCCCTTCCCCCACAGAAGGCCGCGGCGTCCTCCTTCCTTTCAAGGTGCCGCTCACACACCATCTCACCTGGAAGCCTTCCCCGACTCTCCCGTCTGCAGTGACGCCTCCCTGACACCCCGTCACTGGTCCGTCCCCTTCTCTGTAGGACGTGTTTGTTTGGTTACCTGCGTCTCTCTTCTAGAACGTAAGCCTCCTGAGGACAGGAGCATTGCCTGGTTCTCAGGAGGCAGTCAGGAAACTTGTGAGGGAGTAACTTAAATAATTTCCCTTCCAGAACAACACGAGCCATCCAGTATGTTCTTCTGAGTAACCGTTGGAGCTGGGCAGCACCGCTCACTGGCCACTGACATTGCTTTTTCTCCTTCTTGACACTAGTGCGTAATGGGAAGTCTGAGTGTTCCCTTTCCATCCAGACTCAAGATAACTTGGTGCTCAGTTTAAACCAACTCGTGAAGTGCACTGTCATCAATTCTCTGGTAACTACACAAAGGAAATTGAAAGCCATGTCTTTGCTGAGTGGACGGAACCAACTGGCCAGAGCTGTTCTGAATCCAAACCCCATGGACTTCTGTACGAAAGACTTACTGACTACAACGTCTGAGAGAATCGTGAGTGATGATGGCCTAGCAGGAACGGAAGGTTGGAAAATTGCGTGTCAGAGTGTCCGCGCGTCGCGGTTTTTTCTGCTGCGTATTCCTGTTGTTGTGACCAAGACGTGCCTCCGTGCGAGCACAGTGACGTTGTGCTTATTTAATTTTCTTTAATGTGGCAAAGTGTGTGCTGCGTTACTCATCTTACCTCAGGGAAAAGGCATAGTACAATGAAGGATTGAACTTGTGCTCAAAGACCAGCATTCAGATGTTAGATGAGCGTCCTACGTGACTGTCAGGCGGTCACAGTTCGGAAGCAGGAGTAGGTTAACAGGGCTGATTTGGCTCACGAATGACGGACGGAGGGTTGACGGGTACTGTTGCAGGCACACAGATGGTGTGGCCGCTTTGCACGAACGCGTATTTTCTCCCCGTACGCGCTGTGTGTTGGTGGCAGGAGATCCAGCACGGAGGAGGGCCAGGGAAAGGCAGTGGTGTGAGGGCCTTCCTGTGCAGGGCCCCGTTCCCTTCCTGCCCTCCAGGGGATCCGATGTCCTGGATGGCTCAGGCGGGGGCTCGGGGAGCTTAGGGGTCTGGAGACCTAGCTTGTGAGCGAAACTGGCGTTTTGACTTCAATCTGACCCAAAATCCATGCTCTGTCAATACAGCGCTTGAGTCAGGAAAGGGAGTCTTGGGGTGGTTTTTTTTTGCCATGTAAGGAAGGAATTAACCGAAATGGGAAGGACCAAAGAGTAAATAGGAGGAGAGTGTAGAACAATTTGTCGAGATCATCTTTGTAAGAATCCCAAATAAAAATCCTGTCGCAGCACGTGTAGACGAGCAGAAGCCTGTGGGTGCTCCTGACTCTCTCTACTGTAGTGAAAGGGGTTCTTTGTGTGTTTTTTAAATTTTATTATTATTATTTTTTTAATGTTATTTATTTCTGAGAGAGAGTGCAAATAGGGGAGGGGTAGAGAGAGAGGGAGACACAGAATCTGAAGCAGGCTCCGGGCTCTGAGCTGTCAGCACAGAGCCCAACGTGAGATCATGACCTGAGCTGAGGTCGGATGCTATACTGACTGAGCGCCCCCCCCGGCACCCCAAAAACGGTTCTTTAAAGAGGAACCAAAGCTTCTGTCTGATAAAAATTAGAAGACATTCAGATGGAGGTTTTCTCTCATCTTCCTCTCCCATCCACTCCGTGAAGAGCAGCTCACTCTCTCCCTTGTCCTTTGCACAGATTGCCTACCTCAGAGACTTCAATGAAGACCAGAAGAAAGCGATAGAAACTGCGTACGCCATGGTCAAGCACTCCCCGTCCGTCGCCAAGATCTGTTTGATTAATGGACCCCCAGGGACCGGAAAGTCAAAGACTATCGTTGGCCTCCTGTACCGCCTGCTGACAGAGGTAGAGTGTGAGGCGCCGGTGCCGTTAGCGGGCGCGGCGCTGCCCTCCGGTTAGCGGACATGGGCAAAGCGCTGCGCCGTGTGGATCTTTCCAGCACTGTGCGGAACTCCACCAGAGAGCGAGGGAGCAGAAGGAGAGGCGGTCATAAGTGACTTCTCGTGACTTCGTGTCCGTGTCCTGTGTGACACCAATCGGAAGGGCTGGGGTGCTGGCTTCTGGCCTTATTGGGGGTCACGTCTGAGGCAGAGCAGCTGTGTGGCATGTACCCTGGGCCACGCGGCTGGACTGAGCACAGAGCCCCACAGGTGCTGGTGGGGGGGGCCCACAGGAACCGTGATAAAATGTTAGGCTTAGAGGTAATTGTAACGTCCAGGTAAGACGTAGGCGCTATTATGTATTTCTAACTGTTTAAAGGGGGGAACTTGGAGGTGTATGTGGACAGAGAGAAAAACTGGGAAAGTCTGTAACAGAGCTCATCGTTTGTCTTGCTGTCTGTCTGTCCGGCGTGTGTGTGTCAAACCGCAGAACCAGAGGAGGGGGCGCTCCGATGAGAACTCCAACGCCAAAATCAAACAGAACCGCGTCCTTGTGTGTGCGCCTTCCAACGCGGCCGTTGACGAGCTTATGAAGAAAATCATCCTCGAATTTAAAGATAAATGTAAAGACAAGAAGAACCCCATGGGTATGATACTTCTGTGGACTTCTCATTTGTTTTTGCTTTCGTTTCCGTGGTTGAGCGTGGGCGGTTTTGAACGCGAGCCAGCTCCGGGAACGACTTCTGCATGGGGCAGTGGCCCGTGTGCGCTCCCTGATTCGTCGAGCAGAGGTCACGGAGCGTGAGCTGTCAGCAGGGAGGCCTTCCGGGAGTCCGCAGTGGGGAAGCGGGTCAGTGGGCGGGTGGAGCACAGCGCCGTCTGTCCCGGAAGAGCAGTGCAGTGTGGAGACCTGCAGACATCTTAGAGCGGCCCTCGGTGTCGTCGCGGGGGGGCCGGGGAAGCCTTCTGGGGACGTGCCGTCTGAGGTGAGACCGGCAGAGCAGTCCGGAGTTAGCCGTGGGGACGGGTGCGGGGGTGCGGGGAGCCCCCGGAGTCACACCCGAGGCGAGAGGGCCTCGCACGCAGCATAGCTTAGACCACAGTTAGCTCCACGCAGGCGAGGTCTGGGGACTTGGTCACTGTACTGTCCCCAGTGCCAGCTGGGTGCTGAGGGAGGCACTGTCTCGTGAAACCTGGTGCACTGGGGAGGTGTGTGCGGCGTACGGGGTTTTCATGTCAAGCGTACTTCACAGGGTAGGTCAAGGTCAAGAGTTTATAGAAGCGCTGGTCTGAGCGTAGGAACACCACAAAATGAGTATGTTGGGTCAAAGGATTTGCGCATCTTCAGGTTTGTAAGTGCCAGATTCTTCTCCGAAGGGGGGTAGCAGCGGACGCGGCCGGGAGCACGTGCGGTGCTGTGGTTTCGCCACGCCCCCCTTCCCTGGCCAGCCGCGCAAGGGTGGCACCGTCCGGCGTGTGGGGACCGGGCAGCAGTTTGAGCTTCCTTAGAACGTGCAGTCTCCTGGCCGCAGCGGAGAACTGTGTTCTCGCGTTGTCGCGCCTTCCAGCCGCCCTGGGCGTCCTTAGAGTCATGCCTCGCACACCTTTGCCGGCGAGTATGGTGTCGGTGGTCACCGTTACGGGAAGAGGCATTTTCCCTTTAGTTACTTTCTCTTGCGAAGGACTGTTGGAGTTCATTGCATGCGTTTTTCTTGTTGCATCTGTTGAAATGATAATGAAGCCATTTTCTTTATTATTGTGGTAAATTATAATGTTTTTCTAATGTTAAAATATCTTTGGTTCCTAGAATAAGGCCAACTTGGCCATGTATTATTATTTTTTAGCATGTTGCTAAATTTAAGATTTTAGAGTTGAACTCATCAGTGAGGCTGCCATGTGACTTTTCTTTGTCATAATCTTTGGCTGGTTTTAGTTACACTGACCTTAAACATGGAATTGGGGAGAATTTTTCTGTTTATTCTTTAGAATGTTTTGTATACAAAGGAGATTATTCCTGGAAGATTGCTCTGTTTATAGTGTTTGTTTATTGCCTTTTTTTTTTTTTTTGACAGATGGGGAAGTTTCAGTATGTTGTCTGAACGCCCTTAACTGTTATATGTCTATTCAGGATTTCTCTCTCTCTCTCTCTCTCTCTCTCTCTATATATATATATATATATATATATATTTTTTTTTTTTTTAATATTTGTTTATATTTGAGAGAAAAAGGGACAGAGTGTCAGTGGGGAGGGCCAGAGAGAGGAGGAGACAGAATCTGAAGCAGGCTCCAGACCCCGAGCTATCAGCACTGAGCCCGATGCGGGGCCTAAACTCGATGAACTGGGAGATCATGACCTCAGCCGAAGTCAGACGCTTAGCTGACTGAGCCCCCCAGGCAACCCAGGGTTTCTCTGTTTTCACTGAATTTGGCTAAGTCATATTTTTCAAGAAAAATTTATACTTCCTCTTAGGTCGTTTAAAATATATTGGCATAAAGTTGATCATTATAGTTGAATTTAGGAATCTCAGCTGCACTTTGATTGGGTCACCTTCGTCACTCCCTGTTTCGCGTATTTGGTCTCTCCGTCCGCACGTGGCACGGGCGGGCCTGTGGCCGGGGGGTCCTGGGGGAGAGTTTGGTTTTCCCGGTGGAGCCCGCTCACTCTGTTTCTTCCCCCCGTCCCCCCCCAGCCCTTTTCCTCTCTAGTGGCTTTAAGCCCCAAGCCTCCAAGGTAAAATTTCTGTATCTTCACTGGAATGGTACTTTTGCCAACACAGACATTTGGCAGCCTTTCTGTAGAGCTTAAGATTTTTAAATCTCTGTATGTTATCGATGTAACGTCACAAACAAATCCCAAGTACCCGGCCGGCGCCCGCCCCAGGCACCCTGTCCCCTCGGGAAGCTACAGCAGCCCAGGGTCTTTGAGCTCTGGTTTCGAGCTTGCTTGTTGTTTCTGGCCCCTGGGAATTAGTCTCCCACCTCTGCGGGCTCGCCCTGCAGTTTAAAGGTGTGTTATAATGTATGGAGCATTTCTAGGTATTTGTCGTGGGTGAGTTTCCAGGCAATTTCATCCACCTTTCTCGCGGAAACACAAGAAAGTTAGCAGTTTTGAGACCTTCAAGTAAACGTTAGCCGGAGAAGAGGGCTTCACTTTTAGAAGAATGAGCTGAACTGGGAACAAAAGTACGTTGTAGACACGGTTTAATGACTCATTCATTCATTCAACTTCTCCTTCCTGTCCTCACCCTGCCGGCCACTGTTGGAGCCAGTGACCAGAACAAAACCTGTTCACTGGCAGGAGATTAACAATAAACAAGTAAGTGTGTGGTGCGTCTGTGCAGATAAGTGCTGACAAGCTGCCCGATCGCTGTCACTTAGCCCAGTGGTGGAGTGGGCGATGTGCAGGCTAAATAATACATAAACTGTGGTAACCTAAAATAAAAGTGTGGTTAATAACAAGCCATTTAAATGACGTCTGGAATTACCTGCTCCAGAATTGCCAGCATCTTGCGTCCCTTTGATTCTGGAGTAGCAGTGTGAGGTGGAGTGGAGTTCCAGGAGCGTTGTTCTGAGTATTCAGCAGAGAAGAACTTGTACGATTCTGTCTTGGAAGTTCAAATATGTGTTAATATCTGAAAGTCTTCATACATCTGAGACACCCTGTGGTTAAGAAACCCATCTTACTCGGGGCACCTGGTGGGGCTCAGTCGGTTAAGTGTCCAACTTCGGCTCAGGTCATGATCTTGCGGTTGGTGAGTTCGAGCCCTGCGTCGGGTCTTGTGCTGACAGCTCAGACAGAGCCTGGAGCCTGCTTCGGATTCTGTGTCTCCCTCTCTCTCTGCCCCTTCCCAACTCGTGCTCTGTCTCTCTCTGTCTCTTAAAAATAAATAAGTGTTAAAAAAATTTTTTTTTTTAAATCTATCTTATTTTAGCTCACCTTTCCCCTAATGTATTTTACTGTGGAATGTACAGAACGTAGTTTGAGAAACGCTAGTATAACTGAATCTCAAGTTTGTAATGTACTGTTTATGCAGCCTCTGAAGCTTTCATGAGGTAGAAATGGCCAGTACTCGCCTTGCAGGGCGGTCACCGGGAAGCTTATCTAATGCGTGTGAATCCGCTCGGGCACCTGCGGGTGTCTAGCGGATTGACAGCTAATCCTAGCTCCCTTCTCTGCGTGTCATATGCTCGCCTAGAAATAGATGCTATGGGGCTGCCTGGGGGGCTCCGTTGGTTAAGCGTCCAGCTCTCGGTTTCACCTCAGGCCGTGATCACACAGGTTCGTGAGTTCGAGTCCTACATCGGGCTCTGTGCAGACAGTGCAGAGCCTGTTTGGGATTCTTTCCTCCCTCACTCTCTGCCCGTCCCATGCTCATGATGTCTCTGTCTCTCTCTAAATAAATAAACTTATTTAAATAAAAGAAATAGATAATATGTACAGAGATTGGCAATGTCCTTATTATTCTGTATGTATGATTTTTTTTTTATCAACAGGAAACTGTGGAGATATAAATTTAGTACGTCTGGGTCCAGAAAAGTCCATTAATAATGAGGTCCTAAGATTTAGTTTGGACAGCCAAGTTAACCACAGAATGAGTAAGTACTAACTGAGGCACGTACTAATGTTAATTTCTGTTTCCTTTTGTGTGATAGTAACGTCTTGGGCATGACAGGTAATTTGGAGACACTTGAAATAGAGTACCTCAAGAACTAGTTTTTCTCATTGCGTATGCGTGTGTGTGTGTGTGTGTGTGAGAGAGAGAGAGAGAGAGAGAGAGAGAGAGAGAGAGAGAGAGAATTAGGTTATCATTCTTAATTTTTTTTTTTTTTTTTAAGAAAAAGACCTACCGTCTCATGTCCAGGAGATGCACAGAAGAAAGGAATTTCTAGATCACCAGCTAGACGAGCTTTCCCGCCAGCGGGCTCTGTGCCGAGGTGGAAAGGAAATGCAGGTATCGCAGCCTTTCTGGATTACTGACTTTCTGGTAGCTGATGGGTATGTGAGCTAGTGAGGAGGACCTGAGCCCATCCTTGTATTCGTGGAAGCGCAGAATTCGTGTGTGAAGATGTATACAAAAGCCGCGTGCCTGTATCAGGGAACAGACTTTTTCTAAACAGTAAAAGCAGGAAGTAACTTGGACTTGGCCGGCTGGGCGGCCTCTGTGGCAGCCGCTGCGCGCTGCGGCTGTCGAGCGGAAGCCGTGACGGGCGGCACCGACGCGGAGGGTGCGGCTGCGTCCCGGTGAAACTTCATTTACAAAAACAGATGGCGGGTTGAATTTGGCCCACACGCGGCAGTTCGCGGTTGCCTGCCGTATGCTAAGGCTGTAGTGAATTTATTAAGTATCTTTCAGTTGCAAGTTAAAGAAACCCAAATTAGACAAAAGGGGGAATTCACCGACTCTGGTGCCTGGGAGCTCTGGCTCCGCGAGGCTGGGTCCAGAGGCTCGGCTGATGTCGCGTCTCCTCCTTCCCCTCGATTTGTGTTTCTGTGTGTCAGGTGTTTCTTATTTTGGAGAAGATAAATGCCAGCATCTCTGGGCACCACCGCCCCAGCTTAGAAAACCCGTAGGAAGAGAAAGGGCCACTTTCCGCTCTCTGGGCATCGATGCCATGGAAGGCGTCTGTCAGTCCCTGGATGTCCAGGCAGATCTGCTCCCTGTTTGTAAGGGCACGGGGGCCATCGTTCACCAGGCCCGTGTTCTGTGCCGTCACTGTAGCTAGAGGGACGGCTGGGATGGGCTTGAGAACCTGTCTGAACCACCCCGAGATCAGGGGGTGGAGAGCCCTGGGGCAGACCCAGCGCCCAGGGGACACGCCGGACAGAACGGAGTCCTGTGCCTTGTTAAGGGTTTGTCAGCTTAACACTGTAGTGGAGCTTGGGGACCACAGAGAAAGTGACGCAGAGACACTGACCTCGCACGGGTCCTGGAGGAAGTACGCACCGCGCCTTGAGGGGCCACACCAGGAGGCAGACAGACAGAGTGCAGGCAGAGAGGCGGGACCTGGGGCGCATGCCTCTGTTAGGGCCCGTGGGTGGGGTGCTCTGGGGGTCCTGGGCTGGGGCTGGGTCAGTCCACTCGGACCAGAAGAGCAGGGAGAAGCCGTGTGGGGGTGGGTAAGGCATGCAGGCGCTGGTCACCAGGGCCGCCCGGTACGTCCTGTCGGAGCTGCCACCTGCTGTCACTCCGGCTGCCCCTCTCCTCCCCGGGGCCTGTGCTCACCTGAGCACCCGGTGTCAGGGGAAGGTCTCTGCAGGCGCGGGGTAGACAGAGTGGCCGTGAGGCCCCAGTCCCGCGGGGCAGCTGGGCGCAGCCCGGGGTTCAGGACTGCTGGTAAAGAGAAGGCAGACGGGGTGACCAGGTTACAGTGTCATCTGTGAGGTGAGGCAGCTGACCAGAAGGCATTTTTAAAGCACTCAGTTTAATTTTAATGGTTGCATTTTAATTTTTTCCAGAGGCAAGAATTAGATGAAAAAATTGCAAAAGTTTCAAAAGAGAGGCAGGAACTAGCTTCTAAAATTAAAGAGGTAAGTGGTTCACCTACAGCATTTTCCAGAGTTTTCCTTCTTTCTTCCTCTGTTTTTATTATAAATTATTTCACATAACCGATGGGCTTCTCTCAGTTACATTTAAAATTTTCTTTATTTGAAAAGTTTTTTTAAATATGAAAGTAGAGAAAATGGTTCAATTACATGTACATTTACCTTCTTTTTTTTTTTTTTTTTTGCCTAATAATTCTTATTGTCACCTGAGACTTCTAAGAAAGATGATGGTAAATTGTCTTCTCCTTTTCTAGGTCGGGTAGGTGTTAAAAAAACCTCATTAGGCGCTTTTCTCTCTCCCTCCACCGCAAAGTCGATTATGATAATTATCATCAGACGAAGAGTTAGCCAAAGTAGATGTGAGTGTTTTCCTTATTAAAAAAGAAGATTCGTGCCCACCCAGGGATGCCAGAGAAAAAAAAAGGAAAAGAAGGGGAAGTCTTCTGTCTGGATTCACGTAGAGCGGCGGCGGTGGCCGGGGATTTGGCACAAGAGAGCACCAGCGTGTGTTCTGCAGTTCTTGGCTGGAAGCATAAACTCGTTGTATTTGTTTTTGACCTTAAGGCTCCTGTTAGAGTGTGTAGCTTTCCCCCCGGTATTCTTTGGATATAAAAACACCAGGGGGCACCTGGCTGGCGCCGTCAGTAGAGCATGTGATTCTTGATCCGAGGCCATGAGTTTGAGCCCCACGTTGGGTGTAGGGATGACTTGAAAATAAAATCTTTTTAAAATCAGCAACATTTAGATTGATCAAAGCCAGGGTGAGCCAGACCTGTGTCCTCCCCAGATTCCAGCCCTAAAAAACCAGCGGGGGCCAGAGAGAGCAGGTCACTGCAGCTGGTAATGTTATTAGTATTTCTAAGCTGAGATTTTTCTCTTGAATGTACTTTCAGCCTTCCGTCCATAGCTCAACAAATACACTTGTTTGTTTTGTGGGTTTTACTGCTCCCCACTTGGTTCTCTGGGTCACTGAATTAGTTGCACTTGGCAGCGTTCCTCAGTACGTGGCCGGGAGGAGAGGTGTGTGAAGGTGACAGTGCCTTCACGTGCACCCTGAGGGCCATGGCTGCCGCCCCCTGAAGCTCACACGTGTGCCTTGGGAGTCCAAGTCCGTGGCTGAGCAAATCACACGTACAGGGATGAGCGGATCGGTGCTAAGAACCCTGCTTTATTAGCTTGCACACTAAACAGTATGTGTGGTGAGGTGTCGTTCATGGTCCGGCTCCGTCCCGGTGCCTGTGCGACAGGCAGACCGGGTGGTCATCGTCACCGCACAGGCAGAGTGCCCTGCATTGTCACGGGCGTCACTGTGGCCACAGGCCTTCGCGAAAGAAAGAACAGGATCATATATACCTAACAAGTGACAGAAAAATGTATGTTCTAGCTGAGTTCTGACCGCAGTTTAACTCAGAAAATTGCGTCACCACCATCTCCGTGCATTCTGATACCTGCCCACGTACATCTGCTGTGGGAGTGGTGATTTGCTTTGACCAAATCAAGCCTGAAGAAGTTTTTCCTGATGTGCTTGTCTCGGGTTCTGCGGGTTCTCTCTGGCGGTTTCTGATCACTGTGAACGTTTCTGCTGTTTTCTAGATGTGAGGCTCCCCCTCAGGACTCACTAAATATTTTGGTCACGTGTGAAATGGTGGATGTTTTACAGTGAACGTAGGCCTGCCGTCATTGAGGGTTTACATAAGCTGAATACAGGTTAACCCTGCCCTGTCGCCGCAGGTCCAAGGCCGCCCACAGAAGACACAGAGCATCATCATCCTGGAGTCCCACGTCATCTGCTGCACGCTGAGCACGAGCGGCGGTTTGCTGCTCGAGTCCGCTTTCCGCGGGCAGGGGGGCGTCCCCTTCAGCTGCGTCATCGTCGATGAGGTCAGTGGCCGGATGGCTTGCGCTGGCGACACGCCGACCGAGCTCGGGGGGCGGGGCGCTGCGCTGCTGCTGAGACTGGGAGTGAACGGACTCGGGCACGTCTGGCTTCTGCCTGCTGTCGCGGGTGTGCGGTCTCTGGTGTTGACATGTGCTGCTGACAGCCCCCCACGGGCTGACGTGGCGTTTCCAGAAGTGGGATTCTGGTCGTAAGGATGCCTGACTGGTCTCAGCAGATCCTTCCCAAGGAGCATCTCGTTTCTGCTTGGAATGGCTCTGGTTCCCGTTTGAAGCGGTGTTAATGTAACCCTGGGCAGCTCCGAGCCACGGGGTTTTCGGCTAACACCCTGTACTCGTGGTTCGTTCGTGGAGCAAACGTTTGGTGGGGGCCAGAGCGTAGAGCCAGGAGCCGGAAGACGTGGAAGATGGAGCTGCGGGGGATCTGCGGGACCGGGGAAGTGACAGCATGCTTGCGGGAGGGGTCGTCGCGGAGAGGAGGAGCTGGTCTGGCAGATGACAAGGCCTGCTAGGAGCAAGGTGGGGGGGGGGGGTGGCAGGGAGAGGGGGACACGCCGCCATGCACTTCCCTCGGTCACATGCCCAGCGAGAGCACAGAACACAGAGCCGGGGCGTCACGTGGCCGCCTGGCTCGCGGCTGCGTCCCTGGTGGTCCTGGCACCTGAGCAGCGCCAGCCTCAATGCGTATGCGATGGTTTTTCTGCTCGATTGTTGGGAGTGTCTGTGTCTGTCCTTAGGGTTTTATTTTCTAACCACAAAAATAGCCTTCTTTGTTTTTCTCAATTTACTGTATTATTTAAAAAAAAAAGACGCTCAATTGCAAGCATATACTCGGGAATTCCGATTTTTGGTATCGGGTGCAGAAGGAGAAAGTGTGTACTTTTCTGAGTGTTCCAACTCGTATGACCTTGATGGACTGTCCGGGAATAAAGACCCCCCCTCGCTCTGTGCTTTCTCACCAAGGCCGGGCAGTCTTGCGAGGTCGAGACCCTGACTCCACTCATCCATCGCTGCAACAAGCTGATCCTGGTCGGAGACCCCAAACAGCTCCCTCCCACGGTCATTTCCATGGTGAGTCTGTTTCGTGTTGATGCTGCTTTAACATGGGGGGCGGCTTTCTTGGATTGTCATCTCTTATTTGGAGGGAAGAGTAGGGAATGGCTACGAAGAGAGAACCACTGTTTGAATTTTAATAGGAAAGGTCTGTGAAAATGTCCCTCTGTTCCTAGTTGTGCTTCTGTGCACGCGTGACCCATGCAGCGGGAGCATGACCAGGAGATGAGAAAGACCCGGCTTCCGTGTGCATCGGGCTTTTTCTCTGCGAATGGCAGTGTGCAGCTGTCTTTTTTATTTTTAATTTTTTGTTAATCTTTATTTTATTTTTGAGAGAGAGAGCAATTGGGGGAGGAACAGAGAGAGGGGGAGACACAGAATCCGAAGCAGGCTCCAGGCTTCGAGCTGTCAGCACAGAGCCTGATGCGGGGCTGGAACCCACGAGCTGTGAGATCATGACCTGAGCCCCCCCCCCCCGGGCGCCCCCAGTGTGCAGCTCTCTTAAGGGCTGTGTCTGATCCATGTTATGGTGTAACATAAACACCAAAACTATAATTCCAGAAAAATTTTTAAAAGAAGTTGTCCAACCTCTTGATTTATATTTAAATGTATGCAAATTTGAGGAAAACATTACAAAGAGTACTTTCAATGTACTTTCAGAGTACATTTCCAGTTTTAGAATTCTGTGTTCTATGGTGCAAAAAAAAAAAAAGTGTTTCTCCCAGCCTCTGAAAGTGCAGTGTCAGGAAGAGAGAAGGGGGCTCTGAACCCCGCTTGTGGGAAGGACCAGCCCCTCAGCTGAGGTCCACCATCCCTACGGCCACCTCACCAGAGGGCGCCTAGAAATGCCCACAGAGTTGGGGTTTAATAAATGTTTTCAGTGACCTGAATTAGGTGTAGACTGTGGCTTTGAATTTAACACTAGTTGTGTCTTTCCCTGATACATAGATTATTCGTACAAACCTAGAGTACCAGCTGCATACACAACCCCGGGGAACAGACCCTTTGCAAGCGTGTGTGTGCGGTTGTGGAGAGAAAGCGTGTGGGTTTTGTTGTCATTCCTGTGTTTGACTTCGGCATCATTCAGAATGCTAGTGCAGCTCACTCACACCTGAGCACACGTGCGCCTTCACACCTGTCTCTGAGTGAACACCAGTGTCCGTAGGGAATCGCTGACTGGGATCTTGTTCGTGGAGAATAATGGAGAGCCAACTCTGGATTGCATTTCTTCTATTGTAAAGTTTATTTTGAGAACGAGAGAGCACAAGCAAGGGAAAGGGGGAGAGAGGACCCCAAGCCGCCTCTGTACTGTCAGCACAGGGCGTGACGGGGGTTGGGGGGGGGGCAGGCTCGGACTCCGGAGCCCTGAGATGGGGACCTGAGCTGAAATCAGGGGTTGGTTGCTTAACCGACTGAGCCACCCAGGAGCCCCGTTGTATCGCATTTCTTTTGAATTAACACATTATTTCACAAAGATACTGATTTAAGTTCTTGATGGGCCCCAATTTTATTGCCTACTTTGGTGATTGATAAAAGTGACAGAAATGAGAAAAATCTGTTTGGGCTTTTCGCTGTTGTTGCCAAAATAACACAGCCTTCTTGAGAACAATTTAGAAGATAATTACAAAGTTAATTTTCTCAACATGCCTTTCGATCCACCTGGATTTGAGGAGAACCGTTGTGAACGGTTTGGTGTTTTAACCGATTTTGTGGCGTACTTGTGTGTTTGTTTATTCACCATTTTCCATCAGTGTCTTTTTGAGTGCGGCCTGATTCAGGCACTGTTTTAGGTGCTGGTGTCGAGACAGTGAAGAAAACACAAAAGTCCCTGCTCACGTTACAGAGCTTGCATCTAGGGGGTAACAGTAAAGAAGTCGCTAAAATACGGTATGTCAGCTGGCCGTGTGGTTTGCATACGGTTGCATATACATAGGGTTTGCTGTAAAGGGGGCAGAAGCATTCAGTGCCCAAAAAAATCTCTTTTTTCTGGCCCGTAAAGAGATCAGGATTAGCCTTCCTTGTCAGAACATAGAAAACCATGTCATTCTGTAGGACAGACTCCTTTTTTTTTTGTTTTTGTTTTTTTGCAAGTATGGACGTATTACCTTTTTCTTTTTCTCCAGAGAGAAGATTCAAAATGAGAGTTTTTATTTGTTTTTTTTTTAATGTTTATTTGCTTTTGAGAGAGAGAGAGATGGAATGTGAATGGAGGAGGGGCAGAGAGAGAGGGAGACACAGAATCTGAGAAAGGCTCCAGGCTCTGAGCTGTCAGCGCAGAGCCAGATGCGGAGCTCGAACCCACGGACTGTGAGATCATGACCCAAGCCGAAGTCGGACGCTAAACTGACTGGGCCACCCAGGCGCCCCTCCAAATGAGGTTTTGACCAGCTGGTGAAGAGAGAAGATTCTGGAGATGTAGATAAAATTGTTGAATGTCTGCTAATATTAAGTTACATAAACCTATTTAAAACCATATACAGAAGTAGTCTATGATTTAGGAAGTAAGGCCTCTTCCCCCACTCTCGTAATCGTGAACTTTGCGCGCGCATCTTCAATGCCGTGTCTTCAGCATCGCGTGGGAAGTTTCCATCTTCACTGTCCAGTGCATTCTTCAGAGTGCATTTGCATCTAGGTTATTTAAGACACAGTACTTAACCTGTGTGATGTTGACGTTGAAAAGTGGACCCCCGGGTTCGACTGTGATAACATTAAGGCCGTTCTCTTCATTTGTCTTTTAGGTCACTGATTTTTCAGGTTGTAACCCAATAATGGGTTGATGAAATCAACCTAGTAATTACTGTCAGTTGTCAGTCTTCTGGAATGTCGGTTCTGTGATGCTTGATCTAATCTACCTTAGCAGTCTTGGCACCCCAGCGGTAGTCGCTCGGTGTGTATTGGATGGGCGGATGGACGGATGGAGAAATTGGTCTTTGAAAGGCTTGTTACAATGACAGTCAGCATTTCCGTTTACGGGAGAGTACCCTAGAAATAATTGTTAAAATCTGTGTTACAATTCTTTCTTTTCTTATTGGTCCTTTCCGGTGACCTCTGTTTACAGCAAAATAGCTTCAGTTTGTGGCCATTTACAAGGTCACGTTCTTTTCCTAAGCAGTATGTGGGTTTTCTAAATAAACTCTTATAGCCAAGCTAGGTGGCTGTTCAAGGGCTGGAGGCAGAAGCGTCCTTCCTCTGAGGCTTGGGTTGTTGGTCATCTCACACCACCTGACCCTCGCCTCGTGCGCGTTCGCGCCAGTCACGGTCTCCGTGACGGTGGGAAAAGTATAGTTTCCTTGCTTTCAGAAGGCACAGGAATATGGCTACGACCAGTCAATGATGGCTCGCTTCTGCAAGCTGCTGGAGGACAGCGTGGAGCACAACGTGATCGGCAGGCTGCCTGTGGTGCAGCTCACCGTCCAGTACAGGATGCACCCGGACATATGTCTCTTCCCCTCCAATTACGTTTATAACAGAAGCTTGAAAACAAACAGGTGAGTTCCATTCATTCCTTTTCTTTTTAAGTTTACCTGTGGGGGGAAGAGAGAGCACGGGTGAAGGACACAGAGAAGGTTAGGGTTAGGGTTAGGGTTAGGGTTAGGGTTAGGTTAGGGAGAGAGAGCATCCCAAGCAGGCTCAGCGCCGTGAGCATAGACTACAATGTGGGGCTCAGTCCAGTGAACTGTGAGATCACGACTGAGCCAAAATCAAGAGCCAGGTGCTTAACCGACTGAGCCACCCAGGCGCCCCCGACTCCGCTTTTTAAATTTGGGGGGGGGTGGAAATCACACCATACTGTACCTAGTACAGATCATTGACTTACGATGGAGTTATGTCCCAGTAAACATATCATAAGTCAAAAATGCACTTAATACACCTGACCTGCCCTACCAACCGTCCCAGCTTAGCCCAGCCCGCGCACCCGTGCCCGGAGCGCCCCCTTGAGCCTGCAGCTGGGCAGAGCCGTGTAACACAGAGCCTGCTTCATAATAAAGCGTTGGTGTCTCGTGTAACGTACTGAGCACGGTACCGAAAGTGACAGGCAGAGTGGCTGTCAGCGTAGGGGAGGTCGCCCTCAAGGCCACGGGGCTGCCCGGGACCCCAGGCTCGCTGCTGCCCAGCATCTCCTCAGAGGAGCTTCCCGCAGGTTGCCAGCCCAGGGCTGGCCCCCAGCTTAACAATTCCAAGTAGGATTTCCACTGAAGTGCGTTGCGTTTGCCCCGTAGCAAAGTCGGAAAATTTTAAGTTGAACCTTTGTGAGTCAGAGGCCATGTGTGTTCTGTGGCTTACCGTTTTCACTCCCTGTCCCGGGAGTGCTGTCCGGTGGTGGGGGTCCGCAAGCACGTGGACCGCCCTCCCTCGCCGAGAACAGAAATAAAATCTGCGTTTTACCTTTTGCTACAACACATTCTGATAAGCTTATCTTACCCCCAGCTTCCTCCCTGACAAACAATAGTAATGATAACGAAAAATGTTTTCTTATACCGTGTGTTCTGACTGGTGGCTGCTTTCTCGTAGACTGACTGAGACCAGTCGGTGCTCGTCAGACTGGCCGTTTCAGCCTTACCTCGTGTTTGACGTCGGAGACGGCTCGGAAAGACGGAACCATGAGTACGTTCCCCTCCCGTGAGCCCTCCAGTGACGGCCCCCGGGGTTGTTAGGTTGTTTCCGTTCGTATTTACGTTGAAAACACCCTCAGTCCGTGTGGCTGCCTGGTGTCCGGGCACGGCCATTCTTGCGTACCTACGCTTCCAGCGGCTCCTTTTCATCATAAATCCTTAATGTCTTTTTCTATACATCTCAGCCTTGTAGTTCTTCTTAAGTCTTTAATGGGGACCGTAATCCCTGCCATGGTGCGCACCTGAGTAAGACCGACTTGGCCCCGGTGCGTGGCTGCTGGGGTCAAAGACGAGAGGCAGACGTAACTGGGTGATCACCAAGGTGATCAGTGAGTCCAGTCGGGCTAAGTGGTGTGAGGAAAGTATAGATCCCCTGGATTAAGGTGGGGGACAGAGGGTGGTCGATACCTCAGCTGCGGGGTTGTGAGTAAAGGGACACGTTCCAGGGGGTCCGTGAGTGACAGGAAGGATTGGTGGCTGGTAAGCTGTAAAAACCTCAAAGGACTCAGCGCTCGCTGTGAGGAGATAGAGGCCAGCAGCCTGGAGGCTGCGTTCGTCAGCACGGGTCCTGTCAAGAAGTGAGGGGAAATGGAAACTCCCCCTCTGTGTCACCGAGAGCTCCGTGGAGAAGGTGACAGCCTCAGTGAGAATTAGGTTGTAAGCCACCGAGGAAGGGGAGGGGACATTCAGTGAAGAAGTTAGAGATACAGAGAGGCAGTTGGCCATCAGCGTCATGGGGGTGAAGGTCACAGAGGAATGTTGGCCCGAGGGCTGACCCAGGAAGCGGAGGACTTCAGAGATGGAGGAGAAGGCCGGCTGGCGGGGTTTTCCGTAGAGGGATCCGGAAGTTAAGAGCATGGGGCTTAAAGGCCCTTGAAGTGAGACTTCCGGGCGGCCTCAGGCGCAGTGCAGCTGCTCCTGGACCAGGAGTGAAGGGGTGCCTGTAGTTTGGGAGGTGCGCTGGGAGTGCAGGGGGAGGCCAGTGCGGACTCGAGCCTGCTCCTGGACTCTGTCGTTCACCTGTGCGGCTGCGTCCTGTTCAGTCGGTGTGGAAGGCGGTCCCCGGCCGCGTGTGCAAGCCCCGCCTAGCCAGCGCTGGGGAGTGAAGGAAGACAGCCATGTATAAGGCCCTGGTCTCAGTGTGCGCAAGACCGACAGTTTTTTTTAGTTTATTTATTTTGAGAGAGACAGTTGGGGAGGGGGAGAGAGGGGGAGAATCCCAGGCAGTTTCTGTGCTGTCAGCGCAGAGCTCAGCTCAGGACCCACCCCGTGACCCTGGGGTCATGCCTGGAGCTGAAACCAAGAGTCAGGTGCCCCACTGACCTGGCCGCCCAGGCGCCCCAGTAAACTCTTAGCGTCAGCTCCTTACGGCTCCTGCCTTCATTACTGTCGGTACTTCCGTTCTTACTGTTGCTGCCCCTGTTTTGACAGATGAAGAGATCGGGGAGTAGTGAGGCTTCGGGTGACTTCACGCTCTTCCTCCTCACCACTGCCTGGTTCACTGGGTGGTTGTATTCTCCAAGCGTGCCATGCTAATAGTCATTGTCACAGCCTCTCTGAGCCACTGGTGACTGAGCAGAGGTCAAAGCTCTGTGCCTGCCCTTCACTTAGCAGAAAACAAAGTGGGACTGAAGCTGGCGGTTGGACTGCTATATTAGTTCTGATGTGTTTTGTTTTGTTTTTTTCCTCTTATTTAGCTCATATATAAATGTTCAAGAAATAAAACTGGTAATGGAAATAATTAAACTCATTAAAGACAAAAAAAAGGATGTTACTTTCCGGAACATTGGCATAATAACCCATTACAAGGCCCAGAAGACGATGATTCAGAAGGATTTGGACAAGGAGTTTGATAGAAAAGGGTGAGGCATCTATATTTTTACAGATATTTCCAGGTGTTCGGTTGAATTAAAAAGAAGAAAGGGGATAGAAGGAAACCTACCCCTGGGGAGTGGTCTCAGGCCGTGGTTAGGCAGCAGGAGACCCCAGGGCTTGCGTGGGTCACGCTGGGTCGGGGACGCAGTGCATCCTGCCGCTGGGAATGTCCTCACCACCGCAGCGGGCCGTGGAGCCAACTGAGAACCCTCCAGGCCTTTTCCTTTAGTTCCGTGACTTGTTCACCTGAATTGTAACTCTAGTAAGATTCATGAAGTAACCCTTTCACGTGGGATAAGGTATTTAACCCCTTTCGTGCCTTTATGTACAGGGTGAAGATTGTGTTTTTGTCTCCTCCTTACCTCGACAATAAAATTAAAGATTAATTATTGGAAATGCATTAACTCAAAAATTTCTTAATCTAAAAACACACAAGCTTACCAAACTTGGCTCTAGAAAAAATAGAAAATTTGAACAAAACTGTAAAAAGAGATGGAGTTAGTGATCAAACACTTTCCAACAAAGAAAAACCCAGGACCAGGCTTCATTGGTGAATTCTACCAAACATTAAGAATTCACACCAATCCTTCTCAGGCTCTTCCCAAAAAAAAAAAAAAAAAAAAAAAAAATAGAAGAGGAGGGAAGACTTTCTAACTCATTTTATGAGGCCAGTATTACCATACTACCAGAGCCATGGAAAACATCACAAGAAGAGAGAAACTACAGGCCAGTATCCCTTATGAATATGGATGTAAAAATCCTCAACAAAATAATGGGAACTGAATTCAGCCACATATTAAAAGGATTATACCTGAAGATCATAGTGGGATTATCTCAGGAATGCAAGGTTGGTTCAACATACAACAATCTATGTGACCTACCCTACTAATAGAGTAAAGGGGGAAAACCCACATGATCATCTGAAGAGACGTAGAAAGAGCATTTGACTAAATCTAACACCCTTCCGTGATAAAAACACTCAACGAACTAGGAATAGGAAGGGACTTCCTCAGCCTAATCAAAGGCAGCTGTGACATTGCACTTGTGGTCAGACTGAATGCCGTGTCCCTGCGGTCAGGGAGGGCGCCTGCTCTTGCTCTTTCCTGCAGCAGCCCGCTGCCTGACCAGGACAGTCGAGCAAGAAAAAGAACTTAAAGACGTTCTTTACTTTGTAAGAGAAGTGAAACTGAACCCTTTCGTAGCTGGCAGGGCCTACTCCGTGGAAAACCCTAAAACACCCACGTAAGCTCTCCGTTCGGACAGACGAGTTCAGCCAAGCTGTAGATGCAGGGTCAGTGTGTGTGTGCAGTGGCAGCGGGCCATCTGAGAAGGAGATTTAAAAAGTAACTCTGTTTATAACGAGTCAAAACGAACAAAATATTTAGGAATGAAAGGAAGTGTAAAACATGTACGTTTAAGAAGTACAAAATGTTGAAAGCAGTTAACTCGTAGGTAAGTGTAAAGACATTCTGTGTCCGTGGATCAGAAGACTCCGTGTTGTGGAGGGGGCAGTGCTCCCAGGGGGATCAACGAAATCCCCCTCAATCCTGCCGCCCCCACCAGCGCCCCAGCTGCCCGCTGTACAGAAACGGACGTGCCGGGCCTAAAAATCACGTGAAGATGCGAGGCACCCCAAATATATTGAGAAAGAGCACTGTTAGAGGGCTCACGCTTTCCTGTTTCAAAACTTAGGACAAAGCTAGTTGTCAGAACTGGTACTGTCCTAAGGACAGACCTGGAGCCCAGGAGAAGAGAACTGGCAGTTCAGGAATAAACCCACGCATTTATGGCCAGTTGGTTTTCAACATGGGGGCCCAGGCCATTCAGCGGGGAGATGAGATGGTGCTGGGCCAGCTTGCTCTCCACAGGCAAGAGGATGAATTTCGACTCTTGTCTCACACCCTGTAATGAACTCAAAGTGGATTAGAGCACTAAATCTAAGATAAAATTACAAAACTTGAAACAAAGGTACAAGTCTGACCTCAGATGAGACAGTTTTCTGGTATGATGCCCAAGCACAAGTTACCAAAGAAAGAATAAAAAAGGGAAAAGACAGCCCACAGAGTGGGAGAAAATACGGATAGTTCCTGACTTACCGTGGTTTGACTTAGAATTGTTCAGCTTTCTGATGGTGCGGAAGCAGCGCACATTCAGTAGAAGCCGCCCTCCAGGTTTTGGGTCTGGATTTTTTCCCCGGGGAGCGGTGTGCAGCACGACCCTGCCTTGTAGCGCTGGGGAGCAGCGCGCCGCAGTCACGGGGGTGGACGACGGCACGTCCGTTCTGTCCCTGTTTCGGTGCAACGGTCAATAAATGACATCAGAGACCCAGCACTTGCCTATGACGGGGCCTTTGCCCAGCTGTCGGCGAATGGGAGCGTCCGCGCCAGCGCGAGACTGTCCAGGCCTCGCTACAGCGTTCGGTTGGTTAAGCGTAACGAACGCAGTTTCAACCTCAGATATCTGTACCTTAGGACGGGTTAATCGGGATGTGGCCCCACCTAAGTCAGGGAACGTCGGCACCTGCACGGCCTGTGTCGGACGAGTCTCCTCTCTCGAGTAGAGAGAGAACTCCTCCCACAACTCGGTACTGTGAAGTGCATCTAATTTTCCAATGGGCAAAGGCTTTGAGTAGCATTTCTCAGAAGAAGATGGTGAACAGTGGCCAGCAAGCACGTGCGAGATGTGGCGCGTCGCTTGTCCTGAGGGAAACGCACGTCCAGGCCCCAGCCAGAAGCCCTTCCACCCCCCCCCGAGTGACTATAATAATAATAGCTACAAACAGATGATAACAGAGTTTGAGCAAGGACGTTGAGACACTGGAGCCCTTCTGCTTTGCTGGCGGGAGTGTAAAATGGTAGGTCCCTGCGGCAAACCAGTTTGGCAAGTCCTCATAAAGTTAGGCGTAGAATTACCACGTGACCAAGCCGCTTCCCTCCCGGGCCCGTCCCTGAAAGAACTGAGGAGACGTTAGCGTGAACGCCGGTACGTGAGTCTTCACGGCGACGTGACTCGTAGCGCTCAGAAAGGGGCGGCAGCCCAGATGCCCCTCGGCGGTATATGGGCCGATCGCGGCGTCTCCGTGCAGACCCTCGGCCCTGGAGGAGTGACCCCGGGAAGCGTCCCCAGTGCACGGAGCCGAAGGGAGGGGCCGCGTATCTTACGATCCCGTTTACGTGAGATTACCGGACGGAAGTGGGCGGGCGCCGCCAGGCCTGGAGAGCGCAGACCGCGAGGAGCCGGTGCCCGCGGGCGCCAGTGAGCAGAGCGGTGGGAAAGGTGGTGGCGGCGGCGGTCGGACAGCAGTGGCGCTCCAAAGCCCGGAGGGCTGTCCTTGAAACAGTTTAGGCCGCGTGGATCGGACCTCAGTTGAAAAAGATAACTGAACAAAGCCTTTGAAAGACGCTGCCGTGTCGATGTGTAGACTTAATAATGAGCTTCCTTTGTCCAACGAGCCTGTTTCTCTTCTGTGACTAGGCCGGCAGAAGTAGACACCGTGGACGCGTTCCAGGGCCGCCAGAAAGACTGCGTTATTGTCACATGTGTCAGAGCAAATGCCATGCAAGGCTCGATTGGGTGAGTGACTGTCGTTACTGCCTTTTTACTGGTCTGTCCTCTCGAGCCCGATGCGTGTTCGCCATGGGAGAACAGCGTCATTTGCTTTCTCTGCCTTTGTAGAAATGCGTGTAACATCACGAAGGTTCCCTTTTTCAGTCGTGAGGTGGGTCCACCATCAGGTCTGCTTCTCGTCGTGCCTGGGTGTTAACCTGTGTCCCGGCGGCAATCTGTTCTCTACCTACGAAGAGCGGCCCAGACCTTGGATGGGGGGGAGGGGCGGGGGCAGTCTGCAGGGGCCGGTTCCTCTCCAGGGTGGGTCATGACGTGGTTTTTCTCCTTTGCCGCTTTGTCACGCTTTGGCCAAGTTTGTTAGCCTTAACTCCTGTCGCTTTAGTCACTGGAGGCACCAAGGACGGTGTAACGGTCCACTGAAAACCCTCGAGTCTCGGAGCCCTGGGACTCCTGTGTAGTCATTTTTTCCTTCTCTTGAGGAGTGGATGAAAATTTCAGATTATAAATATGTTTACTTGTTCTGGAGGAAATTGTAACGTAGATAATAGTGACCTAAGTTCTCCCGGCCCCGTTCAGGAGAGTCTGCATGTCCGCACAGAGGCGTGGCTTCTCTGGAGCGTCCTGTGAGCGTCCGGCCTCTCCCAGCTAACTGGGAAGTTCACCTTGTCCTCACAGCAGTTCTGGTCCTGCTGAGCGCCCCCCCCCCCCCCGCCCCAGATCCGTTGCTGCATTTGTCCGACATTCATGTGCTTCAGCACTGGCTCCCCAACATTTGGATGACTTCAGATATATTTAAATTAAGAACGACTGTTGTAGGGGCACCTGGCGGCTCAGTTTGCTCAGCGTCCAACACTACAACTCAGCTCAGGTCTTGATTGCAGTCAGGGTCATGAGTTCAGGCCCTGTGTTGGGCTCCACACTGGGCATGAGGCCTACTAAAAAAATTGTTTTTTAAGTTTTAAAAGTAATAACTGATCTATTACCGTATTTTTAGGATGTTTCTAAGGCCTAAGAATGACACAGTTAAGATTGCCAGTATCTCCTCCAAGTCAGTACAGGAGACTGATGATCGCTTGGGAGGGAAAGCTCCAGATGTTTTTATTTATTTATTTATTTACTTATTTATTTATTTTTGAGAGACAGAGAGCGCGTGAGCAGGGGAGGGTCAGAGAGAGAGGGAGACACAGAATCGGAAACAGGCTCCAGGCTCTGAGCTGTCAGCACAGAGCCCGATGCGGGGCTCGAACCTACGAACTGCGAGATCAAGACCTGAACCAAAGCCGGACGCTTAACTGACTGGGCCGCCCGGCGCCCCTCCGGATATTTTCTTGATTGTTTTTGACGGGAATTGCTTCTTTGCCGGCAGCCCTGTGTGGGAAAAGGGAGAAAACCATGCAGCGTTAAAGGCAGAGAAGGAGCCCCGGAGGGCTGTTTGAAGTAGTGTCTGTGGCTCATTTCCACTTCCATGCTAAGTCATTCTGCAGAAAGAAGTAACTTTTCTTTTTTTATCACTCAGATTTCTGGCAAGTTTGCAAAGATTGAATGTCACCATCACACGAGCCAAGTACAGCCTCTTCATCCTGGGACATTTAAGGACCTTGATGGTAGGTGCCTTCTCGGGGCCAGAGGACTCCAGAGTCTGCCGTGGTCACTGGTGCTGGCTCGCGCTTTCGTGTTTATCTCCGTCAGAGTGGCATTGATTGCCGGGCTGCAGAATGATGAGCCCCTTCCCTTCCCCCCGGCGGCTCTGTGCTTGAGCAGCTTCTGCCTGGGTGCTGCCCGCCCACCCTGCCCCAGTCCGAGGCCCGGGCACCCACGGCCCACTCTCTCAATGACCTTTAAAAAAAACCAAACAAACAAATGGCTCCCATCCTGGGACTGTTGGAAAAGCCTCACGTAAGTGCCTGGACCACCGTGGGCTCTGAGCAGACGCCCGGCTCATCCCGTTGATACTGGCCCAGCCCAAGGCCGCCTCTTTCCCGCGTCCCTACTGCTCACCCTGTGTCCTTGAGTGGGGGCCGTGGCGGGGCCCCTCGAGGAGAGGTGGCAGGTTGGCGTCTGTCCGTAATGGACGGAGCACGACCTCAGTTGGAGAGCAGAGGCCGCCAGGCTCCGTAGGGGTGATGACTTGGGGGGTTTCTGGTTTCTGTATGTAACGCAGTCGTCGCTTACGCCAGGAGAGGCGCCGGCTAGTTAGATGCTCCTGCGCTCTTTCCCCTGCTTCCCGGCGCAGTTCCACCAGAGGGCGCTCCGGCGCCGCGCCGGCCTCGGGCGGCCCCCCTGCCGCGGCGCTCTTCCGCTTTCCTTGCTTGGGCGCCCGGCGGAAGGATTTTTAAAAGCTGCGGACCGCCTGTTGTGAGGTCGATGCTAGAAACTGGTTAGAAGTTTAAGGATTGCTGAAGATTTCGCTTCTCACGTATCCTACACGTTGGCGTTGTAAAAGAAAGCCATTACAAAATAAATCTTTACGTCGCTCTGAAGAGTATCCAGCAGAAGAGGTAGCCGTGGGGCTCTTTACTTTTGAAATTAAATTTCCATTTGTACTTGTTTAGGGTAAAGTTGAGTGGGGTGTGTATTTGTGTAATCCACAGCTTTTTACTCTGCCACAAACATTTATATAGAAGCTGGAAGTTTGAAAAGTGTGTTCAAAAGGCTTGGGGAAACTGAGGCGCGCACAGAACTTCTCTCTCTATTTTTTTTTTTTTTTTGCAACTTCTTGTGAATCTGCAGTTACCGCAAAATAAAAGTTTTTTTATAGAATTATTTTCCCTGGGACCGTAAGGATCTTAGTGTTAACAAGTCAGCTGATTAGCCTGTTAGAATTACTATTTTTACACAGTTGAACTTTGATGGTGTTTCAGCCGCAGAGGTAAAATGCCACCAGGGCTGTGTGTGCCCCGATCGAAGGAGCCTTCGTGGGCACCCCTGTTCTCACTGCCCGCTTTTATGTGGCGCCCAGCAGTGTGGGCCCCAGCGGCGCAGCCCCGAGGCGGGGCCGGAGGGCCCCGAGAGCACGTGGGGCACAGCTTCCCCGCGGGAAGCCGGCGCGATAGAAAGATACAGAGAGAATACAGTTCAAAACTCCCAGTTTATCACTTGGTTTCTCCAACTTCACTTCCGTGGTCCTTGGAGGCCTTTTTCTTTTTCTTTCTTTTTTTCAATTCTTAGCCCAGTCTCCCTTCCGGAACCAGAGTCAATGATTAGGGCACTCGGCTCTCTGAGAGCTGCTCCTGTGCTCCTAGGACCCGGTCACACCCCACGCTCCGGTGGCTCCGGTGCCGTCGGCTCTGGGCGGACGTAGCAGGGCCGCCTGCCTCCGCCGCGTCTGTGTCTCGGGAGCGCTCCAGGCGGGACAGAGCTCGGGCCGCACCCGCCTCGGGGTCGCTGCCGCTGCCTCGGCCGCCCGTGGGCCCCGCGACGTGCGGGGAAGTGAGCGTCCTCACGGGAGTTGGTCAGATCCGGGCAGCGTCATAACGGGGACCGTTAGTGTTTGTGCTACTATTTAACTTGACACTTTGTTTCCACTTAGGATTTTTATATTTATTAAAAGAGCTCTTTTAGTCTTGTTTAGACGTAGACAGACGTAGATCTCTTTGTACAGAAAAGAGAAAAAAAGATACAAGATGAACAGGTTGAGACGCTCCTGAAAGTGTCTCACTCTCTGAGTGGAGCAGTGTGTAGTCACTCCCCAGTCACAGTCGCGTGTGGCTCGTTGATGCCCAGGGGGCCCCCCGGGCCAGCAGGAGGGTTCCCTAAGCGCCCCCCCTTATGGTCTCCGGGCTTCTCTTCCAGCCCCCGGGCTGCGTCCTCCCGGGGCTGGTGCTGGTACTTGGTTGTCTCGTCAGAGTGTATCTGCGGGCAGGCTTTCCGGCGGGGCTGGGAAGTAAGCCACTTCTTTTAAGTGACTTATCGACTAAAACTCCAAAGATCGTGGTTGCCAAGCCACGAATTCCTCTTAAGATGGGGTGTTTGGAAAGGGGTGCCTGGCTAGTAAGCACCCCACTAAGAAATGGTCAAATGTGAGCATGGTGTGCATCTTGGAATCAGTTACGTAAAACATGATTCCTATTTTACAGATGAGGAAACAGGCTCAGAGAGGTGCACTTGACCAAGGTCACGCAGCATGGGAATATTGCTGCCCCTCCCCCACCTTTATGAATAGGACGGGAGCCCCCCCCCCAGGACAGCTGAGGACTGAGTGGTCTTGTCCTCCTCTCCCCCCTCCTCCCCCACCCCTCCTCCCTCGCCTTTGCTTCCCTCCCCCTCCTCCTCCTCTTTCCTTCAGGCTTGGTCTTCTTTCCTCTCCTGCTCGCCGCTCTTTCTAAGGAAGCCCAAGTCCTGGCGGCCGGGAGGCAGTTTCTGGCCGAGGAAAGCGTGACAGGAAGAGAGGAGAGGTGCGCGCAGGTGTTTTCTCCTTAGGTGTGTGTTTCCCGTGACGTAAGCCCCTTCAGGAGAGAGACAGGTGTGTGTTTCCCGTGACGTAAGCCCCTTCAGGAGAGAGACAGGAAGTCTGTGCAACAGTCGTCTCAGTGGATGGAATGGGTCAGCCGTTCGGAGTCCGGGAGGCCTTTGAGAATTCAGTGCCAGCCACGGGCCTCGGTCTGGAACAGTCACATGCGCCCAAAAGATAGGGCTTTCTGAAGCCACGCCTTCCCGCTCCAGCCTGCTAGGCTTCCGGGTCTAGGTGGGCAGCGCTCGAGGGAACGTGCTGGGGCGACGGCCACCGAGCACTTGAGACGTGGCTGCTGCAGCCGAGGAAGTGCATGTTTTATGTAATTTACTTTAATCAGCTGAAATTGAATCGGCTCCTTGTGGCCGCTGGCCCCGCTTGCGGAACAGCCAGCGGCCACCCGGCGCACGTCCCGTGGCAAAATGGCAGAGGTTCTTTCTTACGGGCGGTGACCAGTGCTCTTTTCTGGTAACGTGGCTTCTTTCTGCGTCTGAACTCACCTTTTTTTGAATGGATTCTAGAGAATCTACTCGGGAAGCGTATAGATTGTTACTCAGAAATGAGAGCAGAAACCTCTTGCTTCCCAAGCACCTGAGCGGTTTTGGGGTGTAACGGTCTCTCCCTTCTCTGTTTCAAGGAGAACCCGCACTGGAACCACCTGATCCAGGACGCACAGAAGCGGGGCGCCATCGTCAGGACGTGCGACAAAAACTACCGGCACGACGCGGCCAAGATCCTGAAGCTGAAGCCGGTGCTGCAGAGGGGCCTGGCGCACCCTCCCGCTGGCGCCCCGGAGGCGGCCTGGCCCCAGGGCGGCCTGCCCGGCAGCAGGCCCGGCGGTGACCCGGCCAGCACGTCGTCCCCGTCTTCATATCTCGTGCCCTCTGACCTCAAGGAGTCCGCCGGCACCGCTACGGCAAGGGACCCGGAGCGACCTCCTATTCAGGACCGGCTTCGGGACCCACGACTGCTCAAGAGGCTGGGCCTCGACCCTGAAGCCAAAGGGACGTGCCCGTGGGATCTGCAGCCCCTGAGCCCCCAGCATGCCGGAGCCACCCCTCCCCTGGGAGAGCCAGGCTTCTCTGCGAGCCCCCAGGACCCGGGTGGTCCCGCCAGAGGGGCCGCGCCGGGCACCCACCAACCCCCCACGCAGCATGAGCCTCCGGCCGCCGGCACGGACGTGTCCGCAAGTAAGAGGACGTATGGCTGGGAAGGAGGCCTCGGCCACGGGCGGCAGGGCAGGGCTTCCAGCGAAGGGGGCCCGGAGGCGCGGAGCCCGGAGAGCCGGCACGTGAAGAGGTGCTCCAGCTGGGACGGCAGGGGACAGCAGGAGGAGGACAGCGGCTCCAAGAGAAGGAAGTTTTTATAGCGAAGCAGGTGACAGAGACGGTCAGGACCAGCGTCATCGCAGACGCGAGGTGACCAGCTGGCGGGGCCGTCCAGATCAGATTGTTTTTTCCCTTAGAGGAGTCTGCGTGCTGTTGGAAACCATGGAAACCGTATCCTACGGCCGCGCCTCCCGGTCGTCTTCGATCCCTGCGGCAGCCGCCAGAGCTTTCGAGGCCGTTCTTGTGTCTGTTAGATGCTCCTGGAGAGTTAAAGCGTCGGTCTCTTGTTCTTGTATCCATGAGGGGTCAGGCCGGAGTAGATGTTGTAAACGTTGACGTGTACATTTGTATAGCAAATAACAAAATCCTTTTAAAATGTTATCTGGTAGGCCGTCTTTCTTTCCCCTGCTTAAAACGTTAATCATTTTCAACAGAACAAACTTTATATTAAAAAAAAAAAAGGGGCGGGAGGAGGCGGCCCCTTCAACCCCTGTCCCGGCGAGATCGGCCTCCGCAGTCCGGCGTCTGCGGCTGAGTTCATGCCGCTGGGCCAGGTGTCTCTAGTTCTATTTAAAAAAGCCAGTGGAGTCGCCTCGGGGAACCTTCAGGAAGCAGAGCTACATTAGGTGAAGTTCTGCTGACCTTGGGCATTTTTAGGGGAGGCTCCTGGCACAGGATGTGACATTTCTCCCAGGAGTCCGTCTGCCTATTTCAGTAAGCACGTGGCTTTCTAGCTAAACTTCTGGTGCCCACTGAAATCGAAGACTGAAGTGAAAGAAAAATTCTTGAGATCCCATTCAGATGCCCCCTCGCGCTCCCCTCGTGTACGGTGGGCCTCCGGAAGCTGGAGGGTGACAAGCCCAGTGGTCGTCAGGCGCTGGACCCGGGGAGCGGGGGGGGGGAGAGCCATCCAGGAGGTGCGGGTGCAGAGGCGGGCTGGGTGCCAGGTGGGGGGGGCGGGGGCACTCCGTGTTAAACAGCGTGCGCGCGTTTAACCACCACCACCCCCACCCCACCCCCCGCAGGGGTTCTGGTCACTGGCCAGGCCGGTGAGGGCGGACACAGGGAGAGCGCGGACGGGTGTCCTGTGTCCTCTGGAACCCGCCTTACCTGCCGCTGTAGGGCCGCTGATGAGAGGGACGGCGCTCCGGGGGGGGGCAGAGCGCCCAGGCCGGCAGACGGCTAAGAGACCGGACGAGGGGCTCTCGGACCGCAGGGTCAGAACTAGTGGTTTGCAGCGACCGCTAGGCAGCCCGTTAGCCTCTTTGGGGAGGAAAACAGACCCTGAGGACCGATGTGCGCCCTCACAAGTGCTGCCGTCTGCTTCTTAAGCAAAGAGGGCTTTGTTCCGGAAGTTCTGCTGAAGCCGGTTATTTAAAAGCTTTAAAACAACGCTTGCCGGCCCAAAGTGCTCAACCTTATGCTTCCTGTGACCCCATATCCCGCCCAGCAGGGTCCCGACGTCTGCCGGTGCTGGGCAAACACTCCCGGCCCTGTGGACACAACACTCGTCCTTGGCCACGCTGTGTAAGAAAGGGCAGGGCGTGGGGTGCAGGGCGAGCCCCCCACCCCCCACCCCCCCTCCCCGTCCAGGTCAGGGGCTCCGGAAGCTTCCTGCCTGTGCCACGGCACGGAACCTCAGGGTTAGTTTGAGTTGACTTTGACCCTCTAGGTAAGACGGCTCATTGAGCAGACCCCCGCTGGTGATGATTGAAAGGGTCTGAGACCTCAGTGGGCTCCTAAGAGGAGGCGTGAGCAGCTGGGGTCAGGAACTCCCCCCTCCCTCTCCCCCTGCAGCTCGGCAGTGAAGAGGGAAGCGCTCCCGGGCCAGACCAGGCGGTGCCCTCTCCTGGGGTCCGGTGGGACAGTCCCGCCTGACCCTGCATTTGAAACGGTCTGTTGTTCTGGTTGGTAAACATGTTGGCATCAAGCCTTCCGTCCGGCTTGATCTCGCGGCGTGAGCAATGCGGCCGTTTTCTTCGCCCTGCCGTGGCGTTACTAGAAAGCGCCCTGTTTTCTTTGAGTATTTGTTCTTCCAACGTGAACATATCCTACTCAACAACTTGTTTTGCCTCTTTGTATCTAACTTTCTTCGGATTTACTGTGCATGGTTTATTTGGTTAATATGTTTTCATGTATTACCAGGAGCAAATTTGATAAGTACCTGTGAATAACCTCCTGTAAATGAATTTTATAACAAAAATGTACTAAACTATTTTCTGAAATTAGCTGCGTAGAGGGTACTTTCTGACGGCAGCTCCGATACTCTTTCCGATGTTCTGAGCTCACAGCTGGGGTTGGGGGGAACAGCAGCCCTCTGGTCTTTGTGAAAACATACGTTTGAAGATCAAATGGGAAGATTACACGTGGAAACAAGAAAAGTGGCCTGAGCTAGGAGCTGCACGGGTCGGGATCAGGTGCAGGGTCCGAGCCAGCGCACCTCAGCTCGCGTGGGGGGTGGGGCGCTTTGGACAGGTCGGTTCTCCAGCCCCCCCGCCCCCCCCCCCGTGTGAAATCCCAGCCGCGAGGTCACAGGGTGTGTTGGGACCGTCCTCGGTGGCCGGTCATACCTTGAGGCTTGCCCCGACCGACCGGGGAGGGCGGGAGGCTGGGCAGGCGGGTGCAGAGCTCTGGGGAGGCATGAGGGGGGGCAGGGTGCAGACGGCCGTCGGGTGGCTGCTGATGGCTGGGGAAGTGGGGCGCGTTTATAGAAGCAGCAGCTTCGGGGAGCGCCGTCAGGCCCGGCCGCGCCGCCTGCTCGAGGGCACTCACTCCGGATGCGCGCACGGTCAGCAGGGAGGGCGAAACGACGAACGGGGCCTTGGGGGCACCCTAGGTCTGCCGGGTGACCTGGCGAGAGACCCGGCGGGGGCTCTGGTGGCCCTTTCGCCTGTGGGACACCCTACCGCAGCATCCGTCGTGGTGGTTTGTAAAGTCCCTCCTGACCGAGTCGCCCACGCCGTCCCCACCGCCTCCCGGGTGTCCCCATCCATTCTTCAAGGAATAAATAATTCAGCAAGGAAACTAAAATTTAGCCTAGCTTCGGTGGAGTTTATGTGTCGTGCAGGACCGCAGCGGCAGTTTCTGTCCCCCAGGGATCCCTCCATAACCCTTAAAGGACCTGAGTTACTGTCACCCTGTCAGATGGCTTAAATGGTACCCCCAGACAGATGGGGGGTTCGGAGCCCCGGGAGGCCATCTGTGTGCCCCGCGCCCCCAGCGCCGGCGCGGCCGTGCTGGCCCTCCTGCTGCGGACAGGCCTGGTAACATGCGGTTTTCAAACCGGGGCGCCCACCTGGGAGTCCTGGGAGATTTTGAAAATTCCACTCCCAAGCTCCGCCCTAGGATTATTTATTAATAAAAAAAAATTTGTTTATTTTTGAGAAAGAGAGAGGGAAACCGAGTATGAGCAGGGCAGGGGCAGAGAGAGAGGGAGGCACAGAATCTGAAACAGGCTCCAGGCTCTGAGCTGTCAGCACAGAGCTCGACGCGGGGCTCGAACCCACCACGTGTGAGATCATGACCTGAGCCGAAGTTGGATGCTCAACCGACTGAGCCACCCAGGCGCCCCTATTTTTTAATGTTTATTTTTTGAGAGCGAGAGCTTGCACGTGAGTGGGGGAGGCGCAGAGAGAGAGGGAGACTGGGCCACACAGGCGCCCCCTCTGGGGGCTCTAGGGGCGCTATGGCCACTCATGAGCTTCCATCCTCAAGACCTGCCAAAGGCCCCACCTCCTACCATCACCTTGTCACCTCGGGGGTGAGGATGTCAGCGTGTGACCGGAGGGGAGGGGACACAACCACCCAGTCAGTTGCAGTTTGTCAGCTGACACCTGGGGCAGGC
This sequence comes from Mungos mungo, assembly GCA_004023785.1. NCBI lineage: Eukaryota > Metazoa > Chordata > Mammalia > Carnivora > Herpestidae > Mungos > Mungos mungo. Next base: position 14,130 of record PISW01003322.1, on the reverse strand, counting down.
AGGACCCCCGTGTGCTTCCTTCAGGACGGGCCGGGCCGCAAGAGACAGCTGCGTGAGACCTGAGGCCAGAAAAGCAGCAGGGCTCGGAAGGTTGGGCTACACACTTCTGGCGCTGTCACCTCTTGTCACTTGCCGCTGGCTCAGCGCGGAGCCTGCGCCTGGTGGGTCCCCCTGCCCGGGCCCCGGCTCCTCCTGCGGGACACCCCCATCTCCGGAGGTGCAGGCAGACGGGTTCTCGCGGATTCCAGCTTGCCTTCGCCCCCCCCCCCCCCCCCCCCCCCCCCCCCCCCCCCCCCCCCCCCCCCCCCCCCCCCCCCCCCCCCCCCCCCCCCCCCCGCTGTACTAGCATCTTCCTTCCCGACTGCCCGCCTGTGGACGTCAGGCTCCAGGGTGAGGCGTGAGGACTGAACTCAGTGTGGGCCCAAGGCCCCCCAGCTCAGTGCTTTCCTGCCAAGAAGGCGGCGAGAGAAGACGCACCGTGTGGGGCTGGGCACAGTAACGCAGGCGCTCTGGCTGGGGAGGCAGAGGAGGCCGAGGGCTTGGGGGGTAGCAGAGGTAAAATCTGGAAGCCCCGGGAAGAAAGCAGGATCAGCTCTGAGAAGACAATGGCAGGAGCCAGCAGGGAGGCCCGGGGCGGGGGTGGGGGCTGGCTAAGGACGGCCTGGGCCTGCGGGTCCTTTTCCGGCTGGTGAGGAGGCGGGTCTTCCCCTGAGGGCAGTTAGGGAGCCCTTGAGTGTTTTCAAGCCACTTAAATGCCTTGATGGGAGCACCCTCCTCTCTAACACTCTCCCTCCAGGGACCCGTGGGGCCTGGAGACTCATCCTATGGCAGCGGCCATGTTTTACGTTGCGTTAGTCAACAGCAGGGAAATGGTTAACGCTGGCCCCCCTCCAGGGCAGTGACAGACCCCCCCCCCCCCCAATGTAGTTTTCAATTGTTTTTATCAACCTGGAGAAGGTTCACAGTATTGTGGTAAAGGGCGGTTACGGTTTTGTTTTCTCTTTGGGCGTGAGCAGAGGAGGGGCAGAGAGAGAAGAGAGAGCGCGTCCGAAGCAGATTCCACGTTGTCAGCGCAGAGCCCGACGGGGAACCGATCTCATGAGCAGAGATCATGACCTGAGCCGAAATCACAAGTCAGATGCTCAACTGACTGAGCCGCCCAGGCTTCCCGGTTGTTGGTTTTTTTTAAATGGATTTTATTGGGGCGCCTGGGTGGCTCAGTCGGTTGAGCGTCCGACTGCAGCTCGGGTCACGATCTCATAGTTCCTGGGTTCGAGCCCCGCGTCGGGCTCTGTGTTGACAGCTCGGAGCCTGGCGCCTGCTTCCGATTCTGTGTCTCCCTCTCTCTCTGCCCCTCCCCTGCTCATGATCTGTCTCTCTCTGTCTTTCAAAAATAAATAAATCTTAAAAAAAAATTTTTTTTAAATAAATGGATTTTATTTCTGGGGCACCTGGTTGGCTCAGTTGTTGAACATCTGATTCTTGATTTCAGCTCAGGTCATGATCTCACAGTTTTTGAGTTCAAGCCCCACATCGGGCTCGCTGCTGTCAGCACAGAGCCTACTTGGGATCCTCTGTCCCCCTCTCTCTGTGCCCCTCCCCTGCTCGGGCTCGCTCTCTCTCTCTCTCTCTCTCTCTCTTTCTCAAAAATGAATACACATTAAAAATTTTTTAAAGAAAAAAGATTTTATTTATTTTTTAAATGTTTTTATTTATTTTTGAAAGAGAGAGAGAGTGAGGAGGGGGAGGGTCAGAGAGAGAGGAAGACACAGACTCTGAAACAGGCTCCAGGCTCTGAGCTGTCAGCCCAGAGCCGGACATGGGGCTCGAACCCATGAACTGTGAGATCATGACCTGAGCCGAAGTTGGACGCTTAACCGACAGCCCCCCAGGCGCCCCAAAGATTTTATTGCTAAGAGCAGTTTTAGGTCACATCAAGAGGAGAAGAAGGTATAGAGATTTTCCAAAGACCCCCTCCCCCCACATCCACGGCCTCCGCTGCTGTCAGCGTCCCTCTCCTGAGGGTTCCTTGTCTCAGTCAGAGTCCACACTGACAAGTCGTTATCCCCTCAAGTCCACGGTTTACTCTGGGGCTCGCTCACGTACAATCCAGGGGTTTGGGCTGCGTGTCATTCCAGTGTCATACGGGGTAGTTTCACCACCCCAAAAATCCTTTGTGCCCTGCTTATTCTAGGGAGTAATTAGAAGTTTATTCTGTATACGCGTTTTCTTTCATTTTTCCATTTGTTGTGTGTGAATTATTTTTGTAATAAAAATGTTTTTTATTATTAAAAAATTGTTTATTTTTTGGAAAGAGAGAGACAGAGTGTGAGCGAGGAGGAGAGGCTGAGAAAGACGGAGACACAGAATCCGAAGCAGGCTCCAGGCTCCGAGCTGTCAGCACAGAGCCCGACGCGGGGCTCGAACTCATGAACCGTGAGATCACGACCTGAGCTGAAGTTGGACGCTTAACCAACTAAGCCACCCAGATGCCCTACTCTTGAATTTATTTTTATGCATGGCATGAAGGAGGGATATAAATGCTCATAAATACAACCAAATTATGTTAGCACTATTATTAGTTTATTTTCAAATGTTTATTTTTGTCCAATGTTTTGTTTTGAAAAACTTTAATGTAAAGAAAATTAAAACAGGGCCATGAATACCTGACTGCCTTCTGCCGGGACTCACCGGTTCTCCACATCTTCCCGTGTTACCCTGTCGTTTTCCAGGCGTCCGTCTCGCTACGGCTTTTGGTTTTCACTGAGTAACTTCAAAGTGTCTTGTGACATCCGGATGCCTCACTCCTAAATCCTGGAGCACATTTCCAAGGAATAGGACTTTTTCAAGCATAATAACAATCCTGTTATCTGTGTTTCATATACTTACCTGATTTGTGTTCAAATTTCTGCAATGATCCTAAAATGTCCTTCGTTCTTGTAGTTTTTAAACAGATTTTAACTCTGGGTCCAATCTGGGATCACACATTTAGTTGTCCTGTCTCTTCAGCTTCCTATATGTAAAATATTACACTTATTTATTTACTTGAGAGAGAGCGAGAGCAGGGGAAGGGTAGAGAGAGGCGGGGAGAGAATCCTAAGCAGGCTCCGAGCCGTCAGCACACAGCCCAACGCCGGGCTTGATCTCAGGAGCAGTGAGATCACGACCTGAGCCAAACGAAGAGTTTGACACTTAACCGACGGAGCCCCCCAGCCGCCCCAAAGTGACACTCCTTTCTCATTGTATTTTGTGTTGGTCGGTCATGATCCTGACGTTTTGAAACACAAAGGCCAGTGATTTTACAGATGCCCCGTGATCTAGATTTATCCGACGGTTCCTTGTGATTAGACGCAGGCTAAATATTTTTGGCAAGAACGTAGGTGGTGGCGTGTCCCTTCCGCAGCGTCGGGTCGGGAGGGACAAAGTGTCCGTTCGCCTCGTGGTGGTGGTGCTGGGTGTGGTCACTCGGGGAAGGCGGCGCTGGCCGGCTGCCCTCTTCGCCCTGAGCCTGTCGTTTGGAGGCTGGAACTCGGAGGCTGTTGCTCCCAGGGCCTGGCACCAGGGGGACTCAAGGACATGTTGAAGGGTGAAAGGAATGCTGCGTGAGGCTCCCAGGGTGCACCTGGTGAGGACCCAGCAGGAAGCAGGCCTGGGGCGAGGGCCGTGACCCTGGCGGCATCTGGGCCCGCGGGGACAGCAGCGGGGGCCTCTGGCCACCAGGGCAAGAGACGGCCTTGGCTTTGTACAGCCCGCTCCCCTGGCATGTGCCTTCAGATCATCTTTTCTGCTCAGGTGGCCCGGAGGCGGGTTTTGTGCTGTGCCTAAGCTCGCTGACCAGGACACTTTTGAAGCCTCAGTGTTCTCAGCCATAAAATGGCTCGATTAATAAAGGCCGCCCCTCAGCCTCAATGCCGGGATTCTCGAAATAAGGAGGTCAAGCCTGACCCCCATGCTCACGACTGGGCTTCACAATCGCCGGCAAAAACTGTCTGTGTGGGTTTGCTGTATGGAAAAGTGCTAGAAATGTATATCAGGAAATATTAACTGTTATTAGCTCCGAATGGAAGGCTATTATTTCCCTCCTCTGTATTTTCTAACTTGTCTGCAGTCTGATTTGTGTTTTCGAAAGGAAAAATACACAAGGAAAACTCTCCCTCCCTGGGCCTTTGCCCTTAACTCTTCGGGCCTGAGATGTGCGAGGGTCCCTCTGGCCTGGCCAGAAGTGCGGTCCCACTCCCCCCAGCCCTGGCCCCCACCCCGGGGCCGCTCCCGAGGGGCCCATAAATGCCTGTAGCCCTGACGCATGGCCTGGCCCGGTGGCAGGAAGCGCTAACGCAGCAGTCCTGTTTATTTAGAGGGGGCAGATGGGGGCAGGGGTGAGGCGGGCTGCCGTGGAGGGGCGAGTGGGGAGGCATTTCCTCTGACAGCAGAGCTATTTGGATGAAGCCGGGCTCCCCAGGGCTCCGTGCTCTGCCTGCCTTAGAGCTGACTGCAGGGCAAGTATCCAGCCCTGAGGTCAGAGGCCCCCAGGGGCAGAAACCCGTCCTAGGTGAGGATGCGCATTCAGTGTGACAAAGCGAGCCTGGCGCCCGCAGATGGCGGCGCTCTCATCCGAGCGGGGGAGGGGCGACCTTGGCCTCTCCACCTCTCAGCAGCAGGTGTCGGAACCTGGGCTCACAGACCGGGTGCACTCTAAGAGAGGCTGGGCCCTGACTTTGGGCCCCGCTAACCTTGTTTTCTCCTTCCTCGCAGCTGCCTGGGAAACGTCAGAGTTTTCCAAATGGCCACTGGCATCCTTCCCTCCGCCCTCCCGCCGAGGTCAGGGCCCCAGCGGCGTCCTCAGGGACCCGGGCTGCTGCTCTGATTTATGATGAACTTCACCTCCCGGCCCTCGCTCAGACCAGTCCCAGGGAAGCTGACACAGCGCTGGTCCAGCTGAGAGAGGTCAGAGAGGACAGAGAGCCTCCCACAGAGGCCCCTTTCCTTCTAGAGCCCTCCGGAGCCTTCCAGGGACCCACCCAGGGCAGCACAATAGAGTGTGTGTGTGTGTGTGTGTGTGTGTGTGTGTGTGTGTGTGTGTATGGGGGGGCTATATTCTTGCGGTGCCTCTACATTTTAATATCATTAGGACAAAGAGGAGGAGGAAGGCGACCATTGTTTACAAATTACAGCCAACAGGGGCGGCTGAGTGGCTCAGTCAGTTAAGCCTCCAACTTCAGCTCAGGTCATGGTCTCACATTCGGGGGTTCGAGCCCTGCATCGGGCTTGTGCTAACAGCTTGGAGCCTGGAACCTGCTTCAGATTCTGTATCTCCCTGTCTCTCTGCCTCTCCCCCTCTCATGCTCTGTCTCTCTCTGTCTCAAAAATATATAAAACAGTAAAAAAAAAAATTATATACAAAAAAATTACAGCCAACGGGGGCTCAGGGGTGGCTCAGTCATTAAGTGTCCTGCTTTAGCTCAGGTCATGATCTCTTAGTTCATGAGTTCGAGCCCTGCATCAGGCTCTGTGCTGACAGCTCAGAGCCTGGAGCCTGCTTCCCGATTCTGTGTCTCCTTCTCTCTCTGCCCCTCCCCTGCTTGCTCTGTCTCTCTCTCCCTCAAAAATAAATAAAACATTAAAGAATTTTTTTAATTGTAGTCAACAGATACGGTTTATCCAGAGGCAGATTTGCTCGGCCCGCCCGTGCTCACATAACGGCAGAGGCAGACCCTGTTCGGGAAGGAGGTGACTTGGGACAGCAAGGCCCTGAAGACCGTGGCCTAATGCTGTAATCCCACGTCCTCATGGACAGTGTTGTGGGGACTGGGGGCTGCAGCCGAGAGGGGGAGGGTGTCGGTGTCCTGGGTGCTGGGTGGGGAGAGCCAGTGACTTGGGAACTGGTTAAGTCTGCATGTCACAGAAAACCCAAATTCCACTGTTTTAATCACATCAAGATTTATTTTTTCTCACACGTTAAGAAGTGCAGAGGTTGGCGGCAGGCCTGGTGCGCTTGGCTCTGCTGGTTCCTCAGCTCTACCATCCCGAGAAGGACGCCCTCACAGGCCGGGTTGCCAGATGGCCCCCCCACTTCTGAGGAGTGAGCACGGGGTGGCGGGGGTGGGGGGGCGGGGTGGGGGGGGGGCCAGAGCCCTAAACTGGGCCAACTAAAGCTGGGTGGGGAGTAGGGAGGGCTTTTAAGGAACTTTCTAGAAGCCCCACCCATCACTCCCGCTTCCATTTCATTGGCCAGAACTGTGCCATATGACCATTCCTATACACTAGGGGCCCCAGGGATGTCCTGTTTTCACTGGGGCTCTGTCAATAAGGAAGAAGGTGAAGCCACAGGCGGGGGGGGGGGGGGGGGGGGGGGGGGGGGCTGAAGGGAGGCACTTCCTTTGGGGTTGGGAGCTGACCCTGCAACCTGGGGCTGGGGGTGGGAGCTGAGCGACGCCAGCAGGGTTGGCCTTTGGCCCTGAATCCTATTTCATATCCAGTGGTATCTCCCCCTTCCTGTGCTGTATTATGATCTGGTTGCCCTCAAGGCCAAGTTTTCTTGAACTCGGTTTTAGCCTTGCGCTGGGGACTGGGGTGGAGGAGGGGCAGGTCTGAACGTCCCACCTGGAGGGAGCGCTGCAGGCGCAGGCTGTGAACCCAACTGGGAGCCAGAACGGGTCCGCGAGGCTGGGAGTCTCCTGGGGGAAATCTGGACCTTCTCGGGAGCAGGCGGGGGAAGTACCCACCAACCCAAGGGCAGGACAGACCCAGGGCACTCTCCCATGGCAAAGGGCCTCAGCTGATGGGCCCCGTTCTTCAGAGAGTCCCGTCACGACTCCCAGGCTGCCGCTGGGTCCCCGTGGCCGCCCCTTGTGTGATCTGTGGGAGGGAACGGGGAAGGACAGGGTGGTCGGCGGTGGATTCTGTCTACGGACACTGGGCCTGAGAGACACACCCAGCCTGATTTAGCAGCCGCAGCGCGGGCGGCAAGCTCTTGGAACGCACCCCCAGTCATTCCACTTGGACTTCTCAGAAATGACATCAACGTCCCCCACGTGCTTTTAAATTTAAGGACACCTGAGGAAAAGTGCCAATAAACTTTGGGCTTTTTCTTTTTTTAAGGGAGAGGAGGGAGACAACAGTCCGGGGAAGATCCTAACACGGGTGGTGCACGTGGCACACGGGGTGGCGTGGGGGCGTGGCGTGGGGAGTGCCTCTGCTAGCCACGCCCTCCGGGAGGAGGGCCGACGGTTCTCATTCAATAGTTTCTCCAGGGCTATTCTGGGCTCTTTCAACTCCAAACCCGCGGGGTGTAAACGAACACAGAAAGAAAACAGGCCCCGAGGCAGCAGTGAGCAGACTCTTTACTCTGTCGGATTATACACCATCAACCACCTGTTCCGCTCGTGTCCTCCTAAGCGGGGACGGTGAATACAAACAAAAATAGTTCTCTACAAAACAAAGTTTCCAGCCCTCCCAACCCTCCTTCCTAACTCCCTCCCCCAGACGGTGAGTTCCTTGGTCACCAGGCCTCACGGAGTCCGGTGGGTTGCGAAGGAAAACAAGAGTTGTAGGCAACAGGAGTTCGGGTCCGCTGGCCCAAGGTAAGCCAGGGACAGGCGCAGGGGGTGTCTGCAACAGTCGCGTATGTGTGAGTGTGTTGGGAGGCAGACCTGGAGGTGTTGAGGTGAGCAGCATTTCTCCCCACCCCGTCTCACCACCAGCAAAAAAAAAAAAAAAAAAAAAAAAAAAAAGGGGTGGGGGGCGGCGGGTAATACAAAAGAAAAACTAAGACCCAAATCGCAGGCGGCTGGGGCCAGAGCCCCCACGGCGCCCCCCTGCGGCGGCGGAGGGCATTGCCGGGGCGAGGGCAGGCGCCACTGACCGCGGCGGGAGGTGGCGGGAGGACTCTGCTGAGTAGCACCTGGGAGCAGCTCGGGCCGCACCCTTCACGCCGCCCGGCCTCGGGCGCCGGCCCCCCGGCCTTCGAGCTCCCAGGGCGCCCCTACCCCCTTCCCCCCAACCCGGGCGCAGGTCGCAGGGTCCTCTGGGCCGGGCTCAGCAGCCCAGGCGGGCGGCCAGCCCCAGCAGCAGCAGGCAGCCGAGCAGGGTGGCGGGGCGCGGGGCGGTCCCGGGCGCGCGGTCGCAGTCCAGGCCGCCGTCGGCGGCGGCGGGGTCGCAGCGGGGCTGCTCGCAGCGCACGCCGGTGTAGCCGCGCGGGCAGGCGCAGCGCTGGTTCTGCAGGCAGGTGCCGCCGTTCTGGCAGAGCAGCTGGTCGTCGTCGCACACGTTGGCTGCGGGGTGGAGGGGTGGTGAACGCGGGCGGTGGCCCAGTCCACTCCCCCCCCCTCGTTGGAGCTTCTGAGACGGGCCGGGGGAGGGGTGTGTTGGAGGCCCAGGGACTGCGTGGATGGTGACAATGGCCAGGCGACACCTGACCCCGGTCTTCTTCCCGCCACTGCCCCTGGTTCTCCCCGCTCCCCGCCTACTGGCCTTGCGACGCACCTGCTCTCCCTCCTCCAGAGCTTTGCACCTGCCTTTCCCTGTGCCGGGGGCGCCTTTCCACCCTCCTCCCCAGAACAGCGCCCACTGTCCTTTCGGGCTCGCCAGGCCATCATCTCCTCGGACAGCCTCCTCCCACCCTCCCCCTCCGCAAACCCGTCCTCATCAGCCAAATCCCACCAACCGCCCGCTCCGCCTCTGCCTCGAACTCCCTTCTCAACCAGCCCCCAGATCCGCCGCCTCCCGGTGCGCACCCCGCACCGGCTCCGTTCCCCAGGCGCACCAGGCCCGCCCAGCGCCCCGGGACACGCCCACGCCCCGAGCCCCGCCCCCGGCGCCCAGGGCTCCGCCCCTCGGCCGCAGGCCCCGCCCGCGGGACGCGCACTCACGGTAGCAGCCTTGGCGCCAATAGTGCGTCGGGAGGCAGTCGTCGCACTTGGGTCCCGCTGCGCCCTCACGGCACTCGCAGAAGCCGGTCTCGTTGCACCGGTCGTGCACTGAGCCGATCTGGTTGCAGTTACACTCTGGACGGACACGTGCCCGGCGTGCGGTCAGGGAGACCTGTGGGCGTCCTCCGCAGGGACCCCCACCCCCATCCCGTCTGGCCCCTCATCCCTCCAGCGGGGCCCTGCGCCCTCCCGCGGTGATGCCCCCCTCACCGTGTCCACGTGAGCCCACGGCTGCCCGAGGGTCCAGATCTTCAGAGAAGGCTGCACTGCTTTGGTTCTCTAGCATCCATTACCCACTCCCCCTCCCTGGCGCCGGGGCGCCCCGACCCTGTCTGGGCCTCAGTCTTCCTCTGTGTAACTGGAGGGACAGCTGATCCTTCCCAGCTCCCAAAGGCTTTATGATTCTTGACAGGTGGGAGGAGCCTCAGCAGAGGCAGGGCCTCTGGGTCGAGGGGATTCTGGGGGTGCAGGTAGCAGGCAGGGTGGGCGGAGAAGCAGCTCCAGGGGCCTCCAGCCTTCCCCAGCCCCTTCCCAGTTGGTTTCTTGGGGCCTCTGCTCTGTGGGAGGGGGCAAAGGTCCCCACGCTGGGAGCCCTTGAAGCCCAGCGCTGGGCCTGGGTGAGCAGGCAGAGAGAGAGCCAAGGAGAGAAGGAACGTATGGGGGAGGGAGGGGATGCCTCTCCTAGGATCCGGAAGCCCCACCCTGTCCCTACAGCTGGCCAGTGTGACGTCGGCAGCACAATTCTGTTTGGGTCACTTGAGAGCTGATGGAATTATCTGAAGGCCAATGCCATAGTTCAGACCGACAGCTCCAGCCCTGCGGGCAGCCCCTCCTCTGTGAAGCCGGACCTGACCTGGTGGGTGGAGGATGGGCAGTGAGGCGTCGAGGGGGCTGGGCACCCTAGGACTGAGCGCGGGCCTCCACTGGAGACAGAGGCCGGGCTGGTGGGCAGCCCTTCCAGGCTGGTGGGCATTGGCTGAGGCCATGGGTCTGGCCTTTTGGGATGGCCTGCCAGTGCCCCAGGCCCGGGGCCCCCACAGACAGCTTCTCTTCCACAAAGCCGGTCCTGGGGCAGAGCCTGAAGACAGCAGACTGAGTGCCCACTAGGTCTTTTAAGTTGGGCCTCTGCTTATAAAGCACTGGAAGGACTTCACTGGAAGGAAAGCTTTAGCTACAAAAAACGGGTTGAAAACCTTTGATCTAGAGGCTCCTGGTGGCTCAGTGGGTTAAGCGTCTGACTCTCGATTTTGGGCTCAGGCCATGATCTCATGGGTTTGTGAGTTCGAGCCCTGTGTCGGGCTCCGCCCTGACAGTGCAGAGCCTGCTTGGGATTCTCTCTCTCTCTCCAAATAAATAAACTTAAAAAAACCCTTTGATCTAATCCACTTCCCCATTTTACAAGCAGGGAAACCGAGGCACATAGCAAGCTCAAGAACCAGTCCAGACTGTTGCCAGACTGTAACTAGTGGTTCTGTGGGCGTGGCTGCACGGGGACGTTACTCAGAGCAGGTTCCAGAGGCCTCTGTCTTCGGAGACACCTGGCTGAAGCAGGCCCGGGAAGCGCCGTTTGCTCGGGCCCCCCAGGGGTGAAGCCACCACCTCCCCCCCCCCCCCCCCCCCCCCCCCGCCGGCAGCCCAGCCCGAGGGCTCACCGATGCACACGTTCTCGTCGTCCAGCTCGGCGGAGCCGTTGCGGTAGTAGCCCAGGCGGCAGTGCTGGCAGTGCTGGCCCCGCGTGTTGTGTTTGCAGCTGACGCACGTCACCACGTTCAGGAAGTCGATGTAGCTGCAGCGGTTGGAGTGGCCGTAGCACTCACAGTCTGGGCCGGCCGAGCGTGAGAAACACCACCGGTCAGTGAGCCAAGGGAGACCGCGCCTTCCTGCCACCCCCTGCGCCGTGTATTGGGGGAAACTGAGGCACGGGGAGGGCACAGACCAGCCCAAGACATGCAGGGAGCTGGAAGGTGCCGTGAGCCTCCCACACTCTCTGCCATTTGAGAGGAGACAGGCCTGCCACCTTTGAGCACGAATGAGGACGCCCCCCCCCCCACAGTTCCCACCTGGCTCTGGGGCTGGGATCCAGGGAGGGCCGGTGGGCAGTACCTGCCTGGCTGGGTGCCAGGGTGGGGTGCTCTCTGGAGGATGCCCGTGGGATGCCGGGGTGACTGGGAGCAGTGCATGCGGGGAGGGTGGGCCGTGCAGCCAGCGCGAGCTCAGGAAGGGCAGCGCCTGGGTGCTGGCGCTCTTTGCGGTGCCCCCTGACTCGGTGAAGGACAGACACATGTGGGGATGCTGGGCAAGCTGGACCGGGCCGGGAGCTTCCTCCACATGCTGCTTTGGAAGATCATTGGGCAGAAAACGCCCGCCTGCTGGACCTTTTATTATTAGCCTGAGCTGCTCTGCGCACGTGGTTGGCACCAGAGGCCTCCTCTTGCACGGCCCTGAGAACGAGTGCCGTCTTAGGCTTTGTGCCCCGGGCATCTCCTCTGGCCTCCTGATCGTCTTGGCCTGGCTTTGGACTCTTACTTAAGACACGTACACGGCCCCACCCACACTGAGGACCGCCGCCCCTGTGCGGTCCTGCCGTCTCTCCAGCCCGCCCCCTGCTCCGGGACTGGGCGAGCCCCAGGACTTCCAGGGCAAGGCATCCTGAAGGCATGGGGCTTGGCTCCCCGCCCCAAGCAGGCGGCCATCCCTTGGTGTTCCTCTAGGGGGCTCAGCGCCCCCTTGAACGGGAAAGCCAGTGTGACTGCCCTTGAGTGGGAAAGACGCTGGGCGCCCTCCTGAAATGCCATCTGTGCGTCTCTAGAGGACTGAACCTCCCTTTTGTGGTGGGAGAGGAAGGAAGGGATGAAGTCTTGGCGACCGAGGGCATAGGAAACCTTGGAGAAGTGAGCCTCGGAGCTGTGCCCAGGAGGAGGCGGTGGGCGTGCCTAGCCTTGGGTCTCCTGGACCCGCCCCCTTCGCCTGTGCCTCCAGGAGCAATGAGAGGGTGAGCTGTCTTCCAAGTGTTTCAAGGAGTCGCGTCCGTGACCCCGGTGTTCCAGCTCTTGCTTCGACCAAGACGAGTCCCTGGGCCACACCTCCCAGGGGAGCCAGGCCAGGCTATTTCTGGTGGCTGCTCTGCGTGCCCTGTGCCTGCCCACTTCTGACTCATACCTGCTCCTGGCTCCCTTAGGGAGGGAAAGAGGTTCAGTTTCACCTTGACCCAGCTCCTCCGGGAGGGTTTCCGGAGCCAGGCATGGATCCTCCGTCCGTATCATTGTTTTCCAGTGGAGGTGGGGGGAGGAGGGCTGAATGCAGCCCGGGGCCATCCTCTTACCTTGGAATTCTTCAATGGGCACCACTTCACCAGTTTGGGGCTTGAGCTGGAAAGGTCTGGAGGCAGGGGCAGGGGCAGCAGCAAAGGTGCCCACAACTTGGAGAGATAAGAAATAAGCTCTTTCATCGCCACAGTCCAGCTGCCAAGGGCAGGCTGTCCGAGCCCAGGAGAAGCCCACCAGAGGGTTCCAGGGGCCCTGGGCACGCTCGGGGGCAGCCCTGTCACCTGCTCAGATTTGAGGGGACACGGTACATCCAGGAGCAGCAGCAGCCTCTGCCTCTGGTGCCCCTTCGGAGACCACTTACACACTCGGCTGGATTAATTCTCCCAAATTACTTCTCTACCCCCAGCGTCCCCTGACGGCGTGCTAAGTGCTTTGCTGAAGCTGAATGATTTTCTGACTGATTGCGAATATCGCTTTGCTCTCTCCTCTCCTCTCCAAACTCCCGCGGGCATCAAACCCAGAGTGTAGACCTGGCGTACAAAGCTTTGACATCTCCCTTTCTGGAACAATCTCTCTGCTTCAGCCAGAGTGAGTCCTTTACTACCCACAGACTCCCTGCCTGCAGGTGTATTGAGCCATGAACCCAGACAGCACCTGCCTTCCACATCCGAACTCCCTGGGGCCCGGCCCCATCTTTGCGAGTGAGCAGGACACTGTCCCGGCAGCCAAGTGGGCTCAGCTTCCCTCTGGGAGTCTGCCAGGCAGGGTGGGGGGCACCCGAGTCAGGGGCCTCCAGCTGCTGGCAAGTGCAGCCCCTCGCTGATTGTGGCTTACGCTCCAGAACTGCCTGCCAGCAGAGGGCGCTCAGAGCCCTGCTCACTCCTCCCTGAGGGGCTCGAGGCATGGGGCTGGGTGGCCCTCCAAGCAGGCATCAGGACCTAATGTCCAGGGAGCCAGCGAGCGGGGATGGGAACGGCCTCCCTTCTTGGAGAGTCGGGCAAGGCCCCATGTGCTTCAAGTGCACGTCCATCTAGGCTACAAACAAGCCTGCGCGCGTCTCCTCCCACTGCTGTGGGACACTGAGGCTGTGGGCTGGTATCGGCACCATCTACGATGCCCCCTGTGCTGGTCCTGGCCCCGCCGCCGCCAGGCCTTGGCCCTAGCTGGTCCTGCCACCTGGGATGCACTATCTTCTTTCATCTGCCCATTGTCAGCCCCTCTGTCTGGGTCTGCCACCCCACCCCTGCAGGAAGGCTTGACTCTCTCGGAGCTCTGTCCCTGCCCTGCGTGTCCTGTGGCGGACACTGGCAGGACAGGATTCCCAGAGTCAGGGCAGAGTCCCCACTTGGCTCCGAAGCCATGGGGGAAGTGTAGGATTAACGGATTGGGTCTGATGACGTCACACTGGGTCTCTCTAAGAAGGCGAGAGCCGGGGTGTGGGCGGGTGGATCTCCAAGGCCCCTTCCCTCAGCTCCCACGGGCCCCCACCCACGGACCCCCTCCACCCAGGGGCCCAGCACCTACACCTTCTACCTCCGCTACCCAAGGAGGGGCCTGCGGTCTAAGCAGCTCCCCTGCCCCCATACCTTCTGCACTGGAGAGTGTCTGGGACCAGGGGGGGCTCTCCCCCAGGGGGGCGGCTGTAGATGGCCTGATCCGCTCTTGGGGGGAAGAAACGGAGAAGCCCGGTTATGTGACGGGGGTGGGGGGCTGCGGGATCTGGGGGGCACACTGAGTCATCACACACCCACGGGACCTTTTGCAGAAGCAGCACTGTAAGAAGCAGGCTTGGTCTACACTGGCTAAGTGGAGCTGGGTCCAAATCTATTGGAGAGGCAGCGTCTACACTACTACAGCCTGTGACCTGAAGCCAGAGAAGAAGGGGGGGCTGAGCCCGAGAATCTGCACACTTCGGGCAGTCCTTTCTTGGGCGGGAC